>SSNP01000192.1:0-174060 GCA_006937955.1 Pachypanchax playfairii
ACAAGAAAAAAGTCACATGTAACAAGTCACAGGTAACACGTTACAGGTAACAAGTCTCATGTAACAAGTCACAAGTAACAAGTAACATGTAACAAGTCACAGGTAACAAGTCAAATGTAACACGTTACAGGTAACAAGTCACAGGTAACAAGTCACATGTAACACGTTACAGGTAACAAGTCATATGTAACAAGTCACAGGTAACACGTTACAGGTAACACGTCACAGTTAACAAGTCACATGTAACACGTCACAGGTAACAAGTCACATGTAACAAGTCACAGGTAACAAGTCACATGTAACACGTCACAGGTAACAAGTCACATGTAACACGTTACAGTTAACACGTCACATGTAACAAGTCACATGTAACACGTTACAGGTAACACGTCACAGGTAACAAGTCACATGTAACAAGTCACAGGTAACAAGTCACATGTAACACGTCACAGGTAACAAGTCACATGTAACACGTCACAGGTAACAAGTCACATGTAACAAGTCACAGGTAACAAGTCACATGTAACACGTCACAGGTAACAAGTCACAGGTAACAAGTCACAGGTAACAAGTCACAGGTAACAAGTCACATGTAACAAGTCACATGTAACACGTTACAGGTAACACGTCACAGGTAACAAGTCACATGTAACACGTCACAGGTAACACGTCACAGGTAACAAGGCACATGTAACAAGTCACATGTAACAAGTCACATGTAACAAGTCACAGGTAACAAGTCACATGTAACACGTCACAGGTAACAAGTCACAGGTAACAAGTCACAGGTAACACGTCACAGGTAACAAGTCACATGTAACACGTTACAGGTAACAAGTCACATGTAACACGTCACAGGTAACAAGTCACATGTAACACGTTACAGGTAACACGTCACAGGTAACAAGTCACATGTAACAAGTCACAGGTAACAAGGCACATGTAACAAGTCACAGGTAACAAGTCACATGTAAAAAGTCACATGTAACACGTTACAGGTAACACGTCACAGGTAACAAGTCACATGTAACACGTAAAAGGTAACACGTCACAGGTAACAAGTCACAGGTAACAAGTCACATGTAAAACGTCACAGGTAACAAGTCACATGTAACACGTCACAGGTAACAAGTCACATGTAACACGTTACAGGTAACAAGTCACAGGTAACAAGTCACATGTAACACGTCACAGGTAACAAGTCACATGTAACAAGTCACAGGTAACAAGTCACATGTAACACGTCACAGGTAACAAGTCACATGTAACACGTTACAGGTAACAAGTCACAGGTAACACGTTACAGGTAACAAGTCACATGTAACAAGTCACAGGTAACACGTCACATGTAACAAGTCACAGGTAACAAGTCACATGTAACACGTCACAGGTAACAAGTCACATGTAACAAGTCACATGTAACACGTCACAGGTAACAAGTCACATGTAACACGTTACAGGTAACACGTCACATGTAACAAGTCACATGTAACACGTTACAGGTAACACGTCACATGTAACACGTTACAGGTAACAAGTCACATGTAACAAGTCACATGTAACAAGTCACATGTAACACGTTACAGGTAACAAGTCACAGGTAACAAGTCACATGTAACAAGTCACAGGTAACAAGTCACATGTAACAAGTCACATGTAACACGTTACAGGTAACAAGTCACAGGTAACAAGTCACATGTAACACGTTACAGGTAACACGTCACAGGTAACAAGTCACATCTAACAAGCCACATGTAACACGTCACATGTAACAAGTCACATGTAACACGTCACAGGTAAAAGTCACATGTAACAAGTCACATGTAACACGTTACAGGTAACAAGTCACAGGTAACAAGTCACATGTAACACGTTACCGGTAACAAGTCACAGGTAACAAGTCACCTGTAACACGTCACAGGTAACAAGTCACATGTAACACGTCACAGGTAACAAGTCACATGTAGCAAGTCACAGGTAACAAGTCACATGTAACACGTCACAGGTAACAAGTCACATGTAACACGTTACAGGTAACAAGTCACAGGTAACAAGTCACATGTAACACGTCACAGGTAACACGTCACAGGTAACAAGTCACATGTAACACGTCACAGGCAACAAGTCACATGTAACAAGTCACAGATAACAAGTCACAGGTAACACGTCACAGCTAACAAGTCACATGTAACACGTTACAGGTAACACGTCACAGGTAACACGTTACAGGTAACAAGTCACATGTAACAAGTCACAGGTAACAAGTCACATGTAACAAGTCACAGGTAACAAGTCACATGTAACAAGTCACATGTAACAACTCACATGTAACACGTCACAGGTAACACCTCACAGGTAACAAGTCACATGTAACACGTCACAGGTAACAAGTCACATGTAACACGTTACAGGTAACAAGTCACAGGTAACAAGTCACATGTAACACGTTACAGGTAACACGTCACAGGTAACAAGTCACATGTAACAAGTCACATGTAACACGTCACAGGTAACAAGTCACATGTAACACGTCACAGGTAACAAGTCACATGTAACAAGTCACAGGTAACAAGTCACATGTAACACTCACAGGTAACAAGTCACATGTAACAAGTCACATTTAACACGTCACAGGTAACAAGTCACAGGTAACACGTCACATGTAACACGTCACAAGTAACATGTCACATGTAACACGTCACAGGTAACAAGTCACATGTAACACGTCACAGGTAACAAGTCACATGTAACACGTTACAGGTAACCAGTCACAGGTAACAAGTCACATGTAACACGTTACAGGTAACACGTCACAGGTAACAAGTCACAGGTAACAAGTCACAGATAACAAGTCACATGTAACACGTCACAGGTAACAAGTCACAGGTAACAAGTCACATGTAACACGTTACAGGTAACAAGTCACATGTAACACGTCACAGGTAACAAGTCACATGTAACACGTCACAGGTAACACGTCACAGGTAACACGTCACAGGTAACAAGTCACATGTAACAAGTCACAGGTAACAAGTCACATGTAACACGTTACAGGTAACACGTCACAGGTAACAAGTCACATGTAACACGTCACATGTAACAAGGCACATGTAACAAGTCACAGGTAACAAGTTACATGTAACACGTCACATGTAACAAGTCACATGTAACACGTTACAGGTAACAAGTCACAGGTAACAAGTCACATGTAACACGTCACAGGTAACAAGTCACAGGTAACACGTCACAGGTAACAAGTCACATGTAACACGTTACATGTAACAAGTCACAGGTAACAAATCACAAGTAACACGTTACAGGTAACACGTCACAGGTAACAAGTCACATGTAACAAGTCACATGTAACACGTCAAAGGTAACAAGTCACATGTAACACGTCACATGTAACACGTCACATGTAACACGTCACAGATAACAAGTCACATGTAACAAGTCACATGTAACACGTTAAAGGTAACACGTCACATGTAACAAGTCACATGTAACAAGTCACATGTAACACGTCACAGGTAACAAGGCACATGTAACAAGTCACAGGTAACAAGACACATGTAACACGTTACATGTAACACGTCACAGGTAACAAGTCACATGTAACAAGTCACATGTAACACGTTACAGGTAACAAGTCACATGTAACACGTCACAGGTAACAAGTCACATGTAACAAGTCACAGGTAACAAGTCACATGTAACACGTCACAGGTAACAAGTCACAGGTAACAAGTCACAGGTAACACGTCACAGGTAACAAGTCACATGTAACACGTCACAGGTAACAAGTCACATGTAACAAGTCACATGTAACACGTCACAGGTAACACGTCACAGGTAACAAGTCACATGTAACACGTCACAGGTAACAAGTCACAGGTAACAAGTCACAGGTAACACGTCACAGGTAACAAGTCACATGTAACACGTCACAGGTAACAAGTCACATGTAACAAGTCACATGTAACACGTTACAGGTAACAAGTCACATGTAACAAGTCACAGGTAACAAGTCACATGTAACACGTTACAGGTAACACGTCACAGGTAACAAGTCACATGTAACAAGTCACATGTAACACGTTACAGGTAACAAGTCACATGTAACACGTAACAGGTAACAAGTCACATGTAACAAGTCACATGTGACAAGTCACATGTAACAAGTCACATGTAACACGTCACAAGTAACAAGTCACATGTAACAAGTCACAGGTAACAAGTCACACGTAACAAGTCACAGATAACACGTCACATGTAACACGTCACAGGTACCAAGTCACATGTAACACGTTACAGGTAACACGTCACAGGTAACACGTTACAGGTAACAAGTCACATGTAACAAGTCACATGTAACAAGTCACATGTAACAAGTCACATGTAACACGTTACAGGTAACACGTCACAGGTAACAAGTCAAATGTAACAAGTCACATGTAACACGTTACAGGTAACAAGTCACAGGTAACAAGTCACATGTAACACGTCACAGGTAACAAGTCACAGGTAACAAGTCACATGTAACAAATCACAGGTAACACGTCACAGGTAACAAGTCACATGTAACACGTCACAGGTAACAAGTCACATGTAACAAGTTACAGGTAACACGGCACAGGTAACACGTCACATGTAACACGTTACAGGTAACAAATCACAGGTAACAAGTCACATGTAACACGTTACAGGTAACACGTCACAGGTAACAAGTCACATGTAACAAGTCACATGTAACACGTTACAGGTAACAAGTCACATGTAACAAGTCACATGTAACACGGCACAGGTAACAAGTCACATGTAACAAGACACAGGTAACAAGTCAAATGTAACAAGTAACATGTAACACGTCACAGGTAACAAGTCACATGTAACAAGTCACATGTAACACGTTACAGGTAACACGTCACAGGTAACAAGTCACATGTAACACGTCACAGGTAACAAGTCACAGGTAACAAGTCACAGGTAACACGTCGCAGGTAGCAAGTCACATGTAACACGTCACAGGTAACAAGTCACATGTAACAAGTCACAGGTAACAAGTCACATGTAACACGTCACAGGTAACAAGTCACAGGTAACAAGGCACATGTAACACGTCACAAGTAACAAGTCACATGTAACAAGTCACAGGTAACAAGTCACATGTAACAAGTCACAGGTAACACGTCACAGGTAACAACTCACATGTAACACGTCACAGGTAACAAGTCACATGTAACAAGTCACATGTAACACGTTACAGGTAACACGTCACAGGTAACAAGTCACATGTAACACGTTACAGGTAACAAGTCACAGGTAACAAGTCACATGTAACACGTCACAGGAAACAAGTTACATGTAACACGTTACAGGTAACAAGTCACATCTAACACGTCACAGGTAACAAGTCACATGTAACAAGTCACAGGTAACAAGTCACATGTAACAAGTCACATGTAACACATCACAGGTAACAAGTCACAGGTAACAAGTCACATGTAACACGGCACAGGTAACAAGTCACAGGTAACAAGTCACAGGTAACAAGTCACAGGTAACAAGTCACAGGTAACAAGTCACATGTAACACGTTACAGGTAACAAGTCACATGTAACACGTTACAGGTAACACGTCACAGGTAACAAGTCACATGTAACAAGTCACATGTAACACGTCACAGGTAACAAGTCACATGTAACAAGTCACATGTAACACGTTACAGGTAACAAGTCACAGGTAACAAGTCACATGTAACAAGGTACATGTAACAAGTCACATGTAACACGTTACAGGTAACACGTCACAGGTAACAAGTCACATGTAACAAGTCACATGTAACAAGTCACATGTAACACGTTACAGGTAACACGTCACAGGTAACAAGTCACATGTAACACGTTACAGGTAACAAGTCACATGTAACACGTTACAGGTAACACGTCACAGGTAACAAGTCACATGTAACAAGTCACATGTAACAAGTCACAGGTAACAAGTCACATGTAACAAGTCACATGTAACACGTTACAGGTAACAAGTCACATGTAACACGTCACAGGTAACACGTCACAGGTAACAAGTCACATGTAACACGTTACAGGTAACAAGTCACAGGTAACAAGTCACATGTAACAAGTCACAGGTAACAAGTCACATGTAACACGTCACAGGTAACAAGTCACATGTAACAAGTCACAGGTAACAAGTCACATGTAACACGTTACAGGTAACACGTCACAGGTAACAAGTCACATGTAACACGTTACAGGTAACAAGTCACAGGTAACAAGTCACATGTAACAAGTCACAGGTAACAAGTCACAGGTAACAAGTCACATGTAACACGTCACAGGTAACAAGTCACATGTAACAAGTTACAGGTAACACGTCACAGGTAACAAGTCACATGTAACACGTTACAGGTAACACGTCACAGGTAACAAGTCACATGTAACACGTCACAGGTAACAAGTCACATGTAACACGTCACAGGTAACAAGTCACATGTAACAAGTCACAGGTAACAAGTCACATGTAACAAGTCACATGTAACAAGTCACATGTAACAAGTCACATGTAACACGTTACAGGTAACAAGTCACAGGTAACAAGTCACATGTAACAAGTCACATGTAACACGTCACAGGTAACAAGTCACATGTAACACGTCACAGGTAACAAGTCACATGTAACAAGTCACATGTAACACGTCACATGTAACAAGTCACATGTAACACGTTACAGGTAACACGTCACAGGTAACAAGTCACATGTAACACGTTACAGGTAACACGTCACAGGTAACAAGTCACAGGTAACACGTCACAGGTAACAAGTCACATGTAACACGTCACAGGTAACAAGTCACATGTAACACGTCACAGGTAACAAGTCACATGTAACAAGTCACATGTAACACGTCACATGTAACAAGTCACATGTAACACGTTACAGGTAACACGTCACAGGTAACAAGTCACATGTAACACGTCACAGGTAACAAGTCACAGGTAACACGTCACAGGTAACAAGTCACATGTAACAAGTCACATGTAACAAGTCACATGTAACAAGTCACATGTAACACGTTACAGGTAACAAGTCACATGTAACACGTTACAGGTAACACGTCACAGGTAACAAGTCACATGTAACACGTCACAGGTAACAAGTCACAGGTAACACGTCACAGGTAACAAGTCACATGTAACACGTCACAGGTAACAAGTCACATGTAACACGTTACAGGTAACACGTCACAGGTAACAAGTCACATGTAACAAGTCACATGTAACAAGTCACATGTAACAAGTCACATGTAACACGTTACAGGTAACACGTCACAGGTAACAAGTCACATGTAACAAGTCACATGTAACAAGTCACAGGTAACAAGTCACATGTAACAAGTCACATGTAACACGTCACAGGTAACAAGTCACATGTAACAAGTCACATGTAACAAGTCACATGTAACAAGTCACATGTAACACGTTACAGGTAACACGTCACAGGTAACAAGTCACATGTAACACGTTACAGGTAACACGTCACAGGTAACAAGTCACATGTAACAAGTCACATGTAACAAGTCACATGTAACAAGTCACATGTAACACGTTACAGGTAACACGTCACAGGTAACAAGTCACATGTAACAAGTCACATGTAACACGTCACAGGTAACAAGTCACAGGTAACACGTCACAGGTAACAAGTCACATGTAACAAGTCACATGTAACAAGTCACATGTAACAAGTCACAGGTAACAAGTCACATGTAACACGTTACAGGTAACACGTCACAGGTAACAAGTCACATGTAACAAGTCACATGTAACACGTTACAGGTAACACGTCACAGGTAACACGTCACATGTAACAAGTCACATGTAACAAGTCACATGTAACAAGTCACATGTAACAAGTCACATGTAACACGTCACAGGTAACAAGTCACAGGTAACAAGTCACATGTAACACGTCACAGGTAACAAGTCACATGTAACACGTTACAGGTAACACGTCACAGGTAACAAGTCACATGTAACACGTCACAGGTAACAAGTCACATGTAACAAGTCACAGGTAACAAGTCACATGTAACAAATCACATGTAACACGTCACAGGTAACAAGTCACATGTAACACGTCACAGGTAACAAGTCACATGTAACACGTTACAGGTAACACGTCACAGGTAACAAGTCACAGGTAACAAGTCACATGTAACACGTCACAGGTAACAAGTCACAGGTAACAAGTCACAGGTAACACGTCACATGTAACACGTCACATGTAACACGTCACATGTAACAAGTCACATGTAACACGTTACAGATAACACGTCACAGGTAACAAGTCACATGTAACACGTTACAGGTAACACGTCACACGTAACACGTCACATGTAACACGTTACAGGTAACACGTCACAAGTAACACGTCACATGTAACACGTCACAGGAAACAAGTCACATGTAACACGTCACAGGTAACACGCCACAGGTAACAAGTCACAGGTAACACGTCACAGGTAACACGTCACAGGTAACAAGTCACATGTAACAAGTCACATGTAACACGTTACAGTTAACACGTCACATGTAACAAGTCACATGTAACACGTTACAGGTAACACGTCACAGGTAACAAGTCACATGTAACACGTCACAGGTAACAAGTCACAGGTAACAAGTCACAGGTAACACGTTACAGGTAACAAGTCACATGTAACACGTCACAGGTAACAAGTCACATGTAACACGTTACAGGTAACACGTCACAGGTAACAAGTCACATGTAACACGTTACAGGTAACACGTCACAGGTAACAAGTCACAGGTAACAAGTCACAGGTAACACGTCACAGGTAACAAGTCACATGTAACACGTCACAGGTAACAAGTCACATGTAACAAGTCACATGTAACACGTCACAGGTAACAAGTCACATGTAACAAGTCACAGGTAACAAGTCACATGTAACACGTCACAGGTAACAAGTCACATGTAACACGTTACAGGTAACAAGTCACAGGTAACAAGTCACATGTAACATGTTACAGGTAACAAGTCACATGTAACAAGTCACATGTAACACGTCACAGGTAACAAGTCACATGTAACACGTTACAGGTAACACGTCACAGGTAACAAGTCACAGGTAACAAGTCACAGGTAACACGTCACAGGTAACAAGTCACATGTAACACGTCACAGGTAACAAGTCACATGTAACAAGTCACATGTAACACGTTACAGGTAACACGTCACAGGTAACAAGTCACATGTAACACGTTACAGGTAACAAGTCACATGTAACACGTTACAGGTAACAAGTCACAGGTAACAAGTCACATGTAACACGTCACAGGTAACAAGTCACAGGTAACACGTCACAGGTAACAAGTCACATGTAACAAGTCACATGTAACACGTTACAGGTAACAAGTCACATGTAACACGTTACAGGTAACAGTCACAGGTAACAAGTCACATGTAACACGTTACAGGTAACACGTCACATGTAACAAGTCACATGTAACACGTCACAGGTAACAAGTCACATGTAACAAGTCACATGTAACACGTCACACGTAACAAGTTACATGTAACAAGTTACATGTAACAAGTCACATGTAACACGTTACAGGTAACAGGACACAGGTAACAAGTCACAAGTAACACGTTACAGGTAACACGTCACAGGTAAAAAGTCACATGTAACAAGTCACATGTAACAAGTCACATGTAACACGTTACAGGTAACAAGTCACATGTAACAAGTCACATGTAACAAGTCACATGTAACACGTCACAGGTAACAAGTCACATGTAACACGTTACAGGTAACACGTCACAGGTAACAAGTCACATGTAACACGTTACAGGTAACACGTCACAGGTAACAAGTCACATGTAACAAGTCACATGTAACAAGTCACATGTAACACGTTACAGGTAACACGTCACAGGTAACAAGTCACATGTAACACGTTACAGGTAACACGTCACAGGTAACAAGTCACATGTAACAAGTCACATGTAACAAGTTACATGTAACAAGTCACAGGTAACAAGTCACATGTAACAAGTCACAGGTAACAAGTCACATGTAACAAGTCACATGTAACACATCACAGGTAACAAGTCACAGGTAACACGTCACAGGTAACAAGTCACATGTAACAAGTCACATGTAACACGTTACAGGTAACAAGTCACATGTAACAAGTCACATGTAACAAGTCACAGGTAACACGTCACAGGTAACAAGTCACATGTAACACGTCACAGGTAACAAGTCACAGGTAACACGTCACAGGTAACAAGTCACATGTAACACGTTACATGTAACACGTCACAGGTAACAAGCCACATGTAACAAGTCACAGGTAACAAGTCACATGTAACAAGTCACATGTAACACGTCACAGGTAACAAGTCACATGTAACACGTTACAGGTAACACGTCACAGGTAACAAGTCACATGTAACAAGTCACATGTAACACGTTACAGGTAACAAGTCACATGTAACAAGTCACATGTAACAAGTCACAGGTAACACGTCACAGGTAACAAGTCACATGTAACACGTTACAGGTAACACGTCACAGGTAACAAGTCACATGTAACACGTTACAGGTAACAAGTCACATGTAACTAGTCACATGTAACAAGTCACATGTAACAAGTCACATGTATCAAGTCACAAGTAACACGTCACAGGGACAAGTCACATGTAACAAGTCACATGTAACACGTCACATGTAACAAGTCACATGTAACACGTCACAGGTAACACGTCACAGGTAACAAGTCACATGTAACACGTTACAGGTAACACGTCACAGGTAACAAGTCACATGTAACAAGTCACATGTAACACGTCACAGGTAACAAGTCACATGTAACACGTCACAGGTAACACGTCACAGGTAACAAGTCACAGGTAACAAGTCACAGGTAACAAGTCACATGTAACAAGTCACAGGTAACAAGTCACATGTAACAAGTCACATGTAACACGTTACAGGTAACAAGTCACATGTAACACGTTACAGGTAACACGTCACAGGTAACAAGTCACATGTAACACGTCACAGGTAACAAGTCACATGTAACAAGTCACATGTAACACGTCACAGGTAACAAGTCACATGTAACAAGTCACATGTAACACGTCACAGGTAACAAGTCACATGTAACAAGTCACATGTAACACGTTACAGGTAACACGTCACAGGTAACAAGTCACATGTAACACGTCACAGGTAACAAGTCACATGTAACAAGTCACAGGTAACAAGTCACATGTAACAAGTCACATGTAACAAGTCACATGTAACACGTTACAGGTAACACGTCACAGGTAACAAGTCACATGTAACACGTCACAGGTAACAAGTCACAGGTAACAAGTCACAGGTAACACGTCACAGGTAACAAGTCACATGTAACACGTTACAGGTAACACGTCACAGGTAACAAGTCACAGGTAACAAGTCACAGGTAACACGTCACAGGTAACAAGTCACATGTAACACGTCACAGGTAACAAGTCACATGTAACACGTTACAGGTAACACGTCACAGGTAACAAGTCACATGTAACAAGTCACATGTAACACGTCACATGTAACAAGTCACATGTAACACGTTACAGGTAACAAGTCACATGTAACAAGTCACATGTAACAAGTCACAGGTAACAAGTCACATGTAACAAGTCACATGTAACACGTTACAGGTAACAAGTCACATGTAACAAGTCACATGTAACACGTTACAGGTAACAAGTCACAGGTAACAAGTCACATGTAACAAGTCACAGGTAACAAGTCACATGTAACACGTTACAG
Source organism: Pachypanchax playfairii (assembly GCA_006937955.1). Taxonomy (NCBI): domain Eukaryota; kingdom Metazoa; phylum Chordata; class Actinopteri; order Cyprinodontiformes; family Aplocheilidae; genus Pachypanchax; species Pachypanchax playfairii. The sequence goes on from SSNP01000192.1 coordinate 11,873, forward strand.
GTAACACGTCACAGGTAACAAGTCACATGTAACACGTTACAGGTAACACGTCACAGGTAACAAGTCACATGTAACAAGTCACATGTAACAAGTCACATGTAACAAGTCACATGTAACAAGTCACATGTAACACGTCACAGGTAACACGTCACAGGTAACAAGTCACATGTAACAAGTCACAGGTAACAAGTCACATGTAACAAATCACATGTAACAAGTCACAGGTAACACGTTACATGTAACACGTCACATGTAACACGTTACAGGTAACACGTCACAGGTAACAAGTCACATGTAACACGGTACAGGTAACAAGTCACAGGTAACAAGTCACATGTAACATGTTACAGGTAACAAGTCACATGTAACACTTTACAGGTAACAAGTCACAGGTAACAAGTCACATGTAACACGTCACAGGTAACAAGTCACAGGTAACAAGTCACAGGTAACAAGTCACATGTAACACGTCACAGGTAACAAGTCACATGTAACAAGTCACATGTAACAAGTCACATGTAACACGTTACAGGTAACACGTCACAGGTAACAAGTCACATGTAACACGTTACAGGTAACACGTCACAGGTAACAAGTCACATGTAACAAGTCACAGGTAACAAGTCACATGTAACACGTCACAGGTAACAAGTCACATGTAACACGTTACAGGTAACAAGTCACATGTAACAAGTCACATGTAACAAGTCACAGGTAACACGTCACAGGTAACAAGTCACATGTAACACGTCACAGGTAACAAGTCACATGTAACAAGTCACAGGTAACAAGTCACATGTAACAAGTCACATGTAACACATCACAGGTAACAAGTCACAGATAACACGTCACATGTAACACGTCACAGGCAACAAGTCACAGGTAACAAGTCACATGTAACACGTCACAGGTAACAAGTCACATGTAACACGTTACAGGTAACAAGTCACAGGTAACAAGTCACATGTAACAAATCACATGTAACACGTCACAGGTAACAAGTCACATGTAACACGTCACAGGTAACAAGTCACATGTAACAAGTCACATGTAACACGTTACAGGTAACAAGTCACAGGTAACAAGTCACATGTAACAAGTCACATGTAACACGTTACAGGTAACAAGTCACATGTAACACGTTACAGGTAACAAGTCACAGATAACAAGTCACAGGTAACACGTTACATGTAACAAGTCACATGTAACAAGCCACATGTAACACGTCACATGTAACAAGTCACAGGTAACACGTCACAGGTAACAAGTCACATGTAACAAGTCACATGTAACAAGTCACATGTAACAAGTCACATGTAACACGTTACAGGTAACAAGTCACAGGTAACAAGTCACATGTAACACGTCACAGGTAACAAGTCACAGGTAACAAGTCACATGTAACACGTCACAGGTAACAAGTCACAGGTAACAAGTCACAGGTAACACGTAACAGGTAACAAGTCACATGTAACACGTCACAGGTAACAAATCACATGTAACAAGTCACATGTAACAAGTCACATGGAACACGTTACAGGTAACAAGTCACATGTAACCAGTCACATGTAACACGTTAGAGTAACAAGTCACAGGTAACAAGTCACATGTAACACGTCACAGGTAACAAGTCACAGGTAACAAGTCACAGGTAACACGTCACAGGTAACAAGTCACATGTAACATGTTACAGGTAACAAGTCACATGTAACACGTAACAGATAACAAGTCACATGTAACAAGTCACAGGTAACAAGTCACATGTAACAAGTCACATGTAACACGTTACAGGTAACAAGTCACAGGTAACAAGTCACATGTAACAAGTCACATGTAACACGTCACAGGTAACAAGTCACAGTTAACAAGTCACAGGTAACACGTCACAGGTAACAAGTCACATGTAACACGTTACAGGTAACAAGTCACATATAACACGTTACAGGTAACAAGTCACAGGTAACAAGTCACATGTAACAAGTCCATGTAACACGTTACAGGTAACAAGTCACAGGTAACAAGTCACATGTAACACGTCACAGGTAACAAGTCACATGTAACACGTTACAGGTAACAAGTCACAGGTAACAAGTCACATGTAACAAGTCACATGTAACATGTCACAGGTAACAAGTCACATGTAACAAGTCACAGGTAACAAGTCACATGTAACAAGTCACATGTAACACGTTACAGGTAACAAGTCACATGTAACACGTTACAGGTAACAAGTCACAGGTAACAAGTCACATGTAACAAGTCACATGTAACACGTCACAGGTAACAAGTCACAGGTAACAAGTCACATGTAACACGTCACAGGTAACAAGTCACATGTAACACGTCACAGGTAACAAGTCACATGTAACAAGTCACAGGTAACAAGTCACATGTAACACGTCACAGGTAACAAGTCACATGTAACAAGTCACATGTAACACGTTACAGGTAACAAGTCACAGGTAACAAGTCACATGTAACACGTCACAGGTAACAAGTCACAGGTAACAAGTCACAGGTAACACGTCACAGGTAACAAGTCACATGTAACACGTCACAGGTAACAAGTCACATGTAACAAGTCACATGTAACACGTTACAGGTAACAAGTCACATGTAACAAGTCACATGTAACAAGTCACAGGTAACAAGTCACATGTAACAAGTCACATGTAACACGTCACAGGTAACAAGTCACAGGTAACAAGTCACAGGTAACACGTCACAGGTAACAAGTCACAGGTAACACGTCACAGGTAACAAGTCACATGTAACACGTTACAGGTAACACGTCACAGGTAACAAGTCACATGTAACACGTTACAGGTAACAAGTCACATGTAACAAGTCACAGGTAACAAGTCACAGGTAACAAGTCACATGTAACACGTTACAGGTAACAAGTCACAGGTAACAAGTCACATGTAACAAGTCACAGGTAACAAGTCACAGGTAACAAGTCACAGGTAACAAGTCACAGGTAACACGTCACAGGTAACAAGTCACATGTAACACGTCACAGGTAACAAGTCACATGTAACACGTTACAGGTAACAAGTCACAGGTAACAAGTCACATGTAACAAGTCACAGGTAACAAGTCACAGGTAACAAGTCACAGGTAACACGTCACAGGTAACAAGTCACATGTAACACGTCACAGGTAACAAGTCACATGTAACAAGTCACAGGTAACAAGTCACATGTAACAAATCACATGTAACACGTCACAGGTAACAAGTCACATGTAACACGTTACAGGTAACAAGTCACATGTAACACGTTACAGGTAACACGTCACAGGTAACAAGTCACATGTAACACGTCACAGGTAACAAGTCACAGGTAACAAGTCACATGTAACAAGTCACAGGTAACAAGTCACATGTAACACGTCACAGGTAACAAGTCACAGGTAACACGTCACAGGTAACAAGTCACAGGTAACAAGTCACATGTAACACGTCACAGGTAACAAGTCACATGTAACAAGTCACATGTAACAAGTCACATGTAACACGTTACAGGTAACAAGTCACAGGTAACAAGTCACATGTAACAAGTCACAGGTAACAAGTCACATGTAACAAGTCACAGGTAACACGTCACAGGTAACAAGTCACATGTAACACGTCACAGGTAACAAGTCACAGGTAACAAGTCACATGTAACAAGTCACAGGTAACAAGTCACAGGTAACAAGTCACATGTAACACGTCACAGGTAACAAGACACATGTAACAAGTCACAGGTAACAAGTCACATGTAACAAGTCACATGTAACACGTTACAGGTAACAAGTCACAGGTAACAAGTCACATGTAACAAGTCCCAGGTAACAAGTCACATGTAACACGTTACAGGTAACAAGTCACAGGTAACAAGTCACATGTAACACGTTACAGGTAACAAGTCACAGGTAACAAGTCACATGTAACAAGTCACAGGTAACAAGTCACATGTAACAAGTCACATGTAACAAGTCACAGGTAACAAGTCACATGTAACACGTTACAGGTAACAAGTCATATGTAACAAGTCACATGTAACACGTCACAGGTAACACGTCACAGGTAACAAGTCACATGTAACACGTCACAGGTAACAAGTCACATGTAACAAGTCACATGTAACACGTTACAGGTAACAAGTCACAGGTAACAAGTCACATGTAACAAGTCACAGGTAACAAGTCACATGTAACAAGTCACATGTAACACGTCACAGGTAACAAGTCACAGGTAACAAGTCACATGTAACACGTCACAGGTAACAAGTCACATGGAACAAGTACAGGTAACAAGTCACAGGTAACAAGTCACATGTAACAAGTCACATGTAACACGTCACAGGTAACACGTCACAGGCAACAAGTCACATGTAACACGTCACAGGTAACAAGTCACATGTAACAAGTCACAGGTAACAAGTCACATGTAACAAGTCACATGTAACACGTTACAGGTAACAAGACACATGTAACAAGTAACATGTAACACGTTACAGGTAACAAGTCACATTTAACACGTTACAGGTAACAAGTCACAGGTAACAAGTCACTTGTAACAAGTCACATGTAACACGTTACAGGTAACACGTCACAGGTAACAAGTTACATGTAACACGTCACAGGTAACAAGTCACAGGTAACAAGTCGCAGGTAACACGTCACAGGTAACAAGTCACGGGTAACAAGTCACATGTAACACGTCACAGGTAACAAGTCACAGGTAACAAGTCACAGGTAACACGTTACAGGTAACAAGTCACATGTAACAAGTCACATGTAACACGTCACAGGTAACACGTCACAGGTAACACGTCACAGGTAACAAGTCACATGTAACACGTCACAGGTAACAAGTCACAGGTAACAAGTCACATGTAACACGTCACAGGTAACAAGTCACAGGTAACAAGTCACATGTAACAAGTCACATGTAACACGTTACAGGTAACAAGTCACAGGTAACAAGTCACAGGTAACACGTCACAGGTAACAAGTCACAGGTAACACGTCACAGGTAACAAGTCACATGTAACACGTCACAGGTAACAAGTCACATGTAACAAGTCACATGTAACAAGTCACATGTAACAAGTCACATGTAACACGTTACAGGTAACAAGTCACAGGTAACAAGTCACATGTAACACGTCACAGGTAACAAGTCACAGGTAACAAGTCACAGGTAACACGTCACAGGTAACAAGTCACATGTAACACGTCACAGGTAACAAGTCACAGGTAACAAGTCACATGTAACAAGTCACATGTAACAAGTCACATGTAACACGTCACAGGTAACAAGTCACATGTAACACGTTACAGGTAACAAGTCACAGGTAACAAGTCACATGTAACACGTCACAGGTAACAAGTCACATGTAACAAGTCACATGTAACACGTCACAGTAACAAGTCACAAGTAACAAGACACAGGTAACAAGTCACATGTAACAAGTCACAAGTAACACGTAACAGGTAACAAGTCACATGTAACAAGTCACATGTAACAAGTCACATGTAACACGTCACAGGTAACAAGTCACAGGTAACAAGTCACAGGTAACACGTCACAGGTAACAAGTCACATGTAACAAGTCACAGGTAACAAGTCACATGTAACAAGTCACATGTAACACGTTACAGGTAACACGTCACAGGTAACAAGTCACATGTAACACGTCACAGGTAACACGTCACAGGTAACAAGTCACATGTAACAAGTCACAGGTAACAAGTCACATGTAACAAGTCACAGGTAACAAGTCACAGGTAACAAGTCACATGTAACAAGTCACAGGTAACAAGTCACATGTAACAAGTCACATGTAACACGTTACAGGTAACACGTCACAGGTAACAAGTCACATGTAACACGTTACAGGTAACACGTCACAGGTAACAAGTCACATGTAACACGTCACAGGTAACAAGTCACATGTAACAAGTCACAGGTAACAAGTCACATGTAACAAGTCACAGGTAACACGTCACAGGTAACAAGTCACATGTAACACGTTACAGGTAACAAGTCACAGGTAACAAGTCACATGTAACACGTCACAGGTAACAAGTCACATGTAACAAGTCACAGGTAACAAGTCACATGTAACAAGTCACATGTAACACGTTACAGGTAACAAGTCACATGTAACACGTTACAGGTAACAAGTCACAGGTAACAAGTCACATGTAACAAGTCACATGTAACACGTTACAGGTAACAAGTCACAGGTAACAAGTCACATGTAACAAGTCACAGGTAACAAGTCACATGTAACAAGTCACATGTAACACGTTACAGGTAACACGTCACAGGTAACAAGTCACATGTAACACGTTACAGGTAACAAGTCACAGGTAACAAGTCACATGTAACACGTTACATGTAACAAGTCACAGGTAACAAGTCACATGTAACACGTCACAGGTAACAAGTCACAGGTAACAAGTCACAGGTAACACGTCACAGGTAACAAGTCACATGTAACACGTCACAGGTAACAAGTCACAGGTAACAAGTCACATGTAACACGTTACAGGTAACAAGTCACAGGTAACAAGTCACATGTAACAAGTCACATGTAACACGTTACAGGTAACAAGTCACATGTAACACGTTACAGGTAACAAGTCACAGGTAACAAGTCACATGTAACACATCACAGGTAACAAGTCACATGTAACAAGTCACACGTAACAAGTAACAGGGAACAAGTCACAGGTAACACGTCACATGTAACAAGTCACATGTAACACGTCACAGGTAACACGTCACAGGTAACAAGTCACATGTAACACGTCACAGGTAACAAGTCACATGTAACAAGTCACATGTAACACGTTACAGGTAACACGTCACAGGTAACAAGTCACATGTAACACGTTACAGGTAACACGTCACAGGTAACAAGTCACATGTAACACGTTACAGGTAACAAGTCACATGTAACACGTTACAGGTAACAAGTCACAGGTAACAAGTCACATGTAACACATTACAGGTAACAAGTCACAGGTAACAAGTCACATGTAACATGTTACAGGTAACAAGTCACATGTAACAAGTCACATGTAACACGTCACAGGCAACAAGTCACACGTAACAAGTCACAAGTAACAAGTCACAGGTAACACGTCACAAGTAACAAGTCACATGTAACACGTCACAGGTAACAAGTAACATGTAACAAGTCACATGTAACACGTTACAGGTAACACGTCACAGGTAACAAGTCACATGTAACACGTCACAGGTAACAAATCACATGTAACAAATCACAGGTAACAAGTCACAGGTAACAAGTCACACGTAACAAGTCACAGGTAACAAGTCACAGGTAACAAGTCACAAGAAACACGTCACAGGTAACAAGTCACATGTAACACGTCACAGGTAACAAGTCACAGGTAAAAAGTCACAGGTAACAAGTCACATGTAACAAGTCACATGTAACACGTCACAGGTAACAAGTCACAGGTAACAAGTCACATGTAACACGTTACAGGTAACAAGTCACAGGTAACAAGTCACATGTAACACGTCACAGGTAACAAGTCACATGTAACAAGTCACATGTAACACGTTACAGGTAACACGTCACAGGTAACAAGTCACAGGTAACAAGTCACATGTAACACGTTACAGGTAACAAGTCACAGGTAACAAGTCACATGTAACACGTCACAGGTAACAAGTCACATGTAACAAGTCACAGGTAACAAGTCACAGGTAACAAGTCACAGGTAACAAGTCACAGGTAACAAGTCACATGTAACAAGTCACAGGTAACAAGTCACATGTAACAAGTCACATGTAACACGTTACAGGTAACAAGTCACAGGTAACACGTCACAGGTAACAAGTCACAGGTAACAAGTCACAGGTAACACGTCACAGGTAACAAGTCACATGTAACACGTCACAGGTAACAAGTCACATGTAACAAGTCACATGTAACACGTTACAGGTAACAAGTCACAGGTAACAAGTCACATGTAACACGTTACAGGTAACAAGTCACATGTAACAAGTCACATGTAACACGTCACAGGTAACAAGTCACAGGTAACAAGTCACAGGTAACAAGTCACAGGTAACAAGTCACAGGTAACAAGTCACAGGTAACACGTCACAGGTAACAAGTCACAGGTAACAAGTCACAGGTAACACGTCACAGGTAACAAGTCACATGTAACACGTCACAGGTAACAAGTCACATGTAACAAGTCACAGGTAACAAGTCACATGTAACAAGTCACATGTAACACGTCACAGGTAACAAGTCACATGTAACACGTTACAGGTAACAAGTCACATGTAACAAGTCACATGTAACACGTCACAGGTAACAAGTCACATGTAACAAGTCACAGGTAACAAGTCACATGTAACAAGTCACATGTAACACGTTACAGGTAACACGTCACAGGTAACAAGTCACATGTAACAAGTCACAGGTAACAAGTCACAGGTAACAAGTCACATGTAACACGTTACAGGTAACAAGTCACAGGTAACAAGTCACATGTAACACGTCACAGGTAACAAGTCACAGGTAACAAGTCACAGGTAACACGTCACAGGTAACAAGTCACATGTAACAAGTCACATGTAACAAGTTACAGGTAACAAGTCACAGGTAACAAGTCACATGTAACAAGTCACAGGTAACAAGTCACATGTAACAAGTCACAGGTAACAAGTCACATGTAACAAGTCACATGTAACACGTTACAGGTAACAAGTCACAGGTAACAAGTCACATGTAACACGTTACAGGTAACAAGTCACAGGTAACTCGTCACAGGTAACAAGTCACAGGTAACAAGTCACAGGTAACAAGTAACATGTAACAAGTCACATGTAACACGTCACAGGTAACAAGTCACATGTAACAAGTCACATGTAACACGTTACAGGTAACAAGTCACAGGTAACAAGTCACATGTAACAAGTCACAGGTAACAAGTCACATGTAACAAGTCACATGTAACACGTCACAGGTAACACGTCACAGGTAACAAGTCACATGTAACACGTCACAGGTAACAAGTCACAGGTAACACGTCACAGGTAACAAGTCACATGTAACACGTCACAGGTAACAAGTCACATGTAACAAGTCACATGTAACACGTTACAGGTAACAAGTCACAGGTAACAAGTCACATGTAACACGTTACAGGTAACACGTCACAGGTAACAAGTCACATGTAACACGTTACAGGTAACAAGTCACATGTAACAAGTCACATGTAACACGTCACAGGTAACAAGTCACATGTAACAAGTCACATGTAACACGTCACAGGTAACAAGTCACATGTAACACGTTACAGGTAACAAGTCACAGGTAACAAGTCACATGTAACAAGTCACAGGTAACAAGTCACAGGTAACAAGTCACAGGTAACAAGTCACATGTAACAAGTCACATGTAACACGTCACAGGTAACAAGTCACATGTAACACGTCACAGGTAACAAGTCACATGTAACAAGTCACAGGTAACAAGTCACATGTAACACGTCACAGGTAACAAGTCACAGGTAACAAGTCACAGGTAACACGTCACAGGTAACAAGTCACATGTAACACGTTACAGGTAACAAGTCACATGTAACAAGTCACATGTAACACGTCACAGGTAACAAGTCACATGTAACAAGTCACAGGTAACAAGTCACATGTAACAAGTCACATGTAACACGTTACAGGTAACAAGTCACAGGTAACAAGTCACATGTAACACGTCACAGGTAACAAGTCACATGTAACAAGTCACATGTAACAAGTCACATGTAACAAGTCACATGTAACACGTCACAGGTAACACGTCACAGGTAACAAGTCACATGTAACACGTTACAGGTAACACGTCACAGGTAACAAGTCACATGTAACACGTTACAGGTAACAAGTCACAGGTAACAAGTCACAGGTAACAAGTCACAGGTAACACGTCACAGGTAACAAGTCACATGTAACACGTCACAGGTAACAAGTCACATGTAACAAGTCACATGTAACACGTTACAGGTAACACGTCACAGGTAACAAGTCACATGTAACACGTTACAGGTAACAAGTCACATGTAACAAGTCACAGGTAACAAGTCACATGTAACAAGTCACATGTAACACGTTACAGGTAACAAGTCACAGGTAACAAGTCACATGTAACACGTTACAGGTAACAAGTCACATGTAACACGTCACAGGTAACAAGTCACATGTAACAAGTCACAGGTAACAAGTCACAGGTAACAAGTCACATGTAACACGTTACAGGTAACAAGTCACATGTAACACGTCACAGGTAACAAGTCACATGTAACAAGTCACAGGTAACAAGTCACAGGTAACAAGTCACATGTAACACGTTACAGGTAACAAGTCACATGTAACAAGTCACAGGTAACAAGTCACATGTAACAAGTCACATGTAACACGTTACAGGTAACAAGTCACAGGTAACAAGTCACATGTAACACGTTACAGGTAACAAGTCACAGGTAACAAGTCACATGTAACATGTTACAGGTAACAAGTCACATGTAACAAGTCACATGTAACAAGTCACAGGTAACAAGTCACATGTAACAAGTCACAGGTAACAAGTCACATGTAACAAGTCACATGTAACACGTTACAGGTAACACGTCACAGGTAACAAGTCACATGTAACACGTTACAGGTAACACGTCACAGGTAACAAGTCACATGTAACAAGTCACAGGTAACAAGTCACATGTAACACGTCACAGGTAACAAGTCACATGTAACACGTTACAGGTAACAAGTCACATGTAACAAGTCACATGTAACAAGTCACATGTAACAAGTCACATGTAACACGTTACAGGTAACAAGTCACAGGTAACAAGTCACATGTAACACGTTACAGGTAACAAGTCACAGGTAACAAGTCACATGTAACATGTTACAGGTAACAAGTCACATGTAACAAGTCACATGTAACAAGTCACAGGTAACAAGTCACATGTAACACGTCACAGGTAACACGTCACAGGTAACAAGTCACATGTAACACGTTACAGGTAACAAGTCACAGGTAACAAGTCACATGTAACACGTCACAGGTAACAAGTCACAGGTAACAAGTCACAGGTAACACGTCACAGGTAACAAGTCACATGTAACAAGTCACAGGTAACAAGTCACATGTAACAAGTCACATGTAACACGTTACAGGTAACAAGTCACATGTAACACGTTACAGGTAACAAGTCACATGTAACAAGTCACATGTAACACGTTACAGGTAACAAGTCACAGGTAACAAGTCACATGTAACACGTCACAGGTAACAAGACACATGTAACACGTCACAGGTAACAAGTCACATGTAACACTTTACATGTAACACGTCACAGGTAACAAGTCACATCTAACACGTTACAGGTAACCGTCACAGGTAACAAGTCACATGTAACACGTTACAGGTAACACGTCACAGGTAACAAGTCACATGTAACACGTTACAGGTAACAAGTCACAGGTAACAAGTCACATGTAACAAGTCACATGTAACACGTTACAGGTAACAAGTCACATGTAACAAGTCACATGTAACACGTTACAGGTAACACGTCACAGGTAACAAGTCACATGTAACAAGTCACATGTAACAAGTCACATGTAACACGTTACAGGTAACACGTCACAGGTAACAAGTCACATGTAACACGTCACAGGTAACAAGTCACATGTAACAAGTCACATGTAACAAGTCACATGTAACAAGTCACAGGTAACAAGTCACATGTAACAAGTCACAGGTAACAAGTCACATGTAACAAGTCACATGTAACACGTTACAGGTAACAAGTCACAGGTAACAAGTCACATGTAACAAGTCACAGGTAACAAGTCACATGTAACAAGTCACATGTAACAAGTCACATGTAACAAGTCACATGTAACACGTCACAGGTAACAAGTCACAGGTAACAAGTCACATGTAACACGTTACAGGTAACAAGTCACAGGTAACAAGTCACATGTAACACGTTACAGGTAACAAGTCACATGTAACACGTCACAGGTAACAAGTCACATGTAACAAGTCACAGGTAACAAGTCACATGTAACACGTTACAGGTAACAAGTCACATGTAACAAGTCACATGTAACACGTTACAGGTAACACGTCACAGGTAACAAGTCACATGTAACACGTCACAGGTAACAAGTCACATGTAACAAGTCACAGGTAACAAGTCACATGTAACACGTCACAGGTAACAAGTCACATGTAACAAGTCACATGTAACACGTTACAGGTAACAAGTCACAGGTAACAAGTCACATGTAACAAGTCACAGGTAACAAGTCACATGTAACAAGTCACAGGTAACAAGTCACATGTAACAAGTCACATGTAACACGTTACAGGTAACAAGTCACATGTAACACGTTACAGGTAACAAGTCACATGTAACAAGTCACAGGTAACAAGTCACATGTAACACGTTACAGGTAACACGTCACAGGTAACAAGTCACATGTAACACGTTACAGGTAACAAGTCACAGGTAACAAGTCACATGTAACACGTCACAGGTAACAAGTCACATGTAACAAGTCACATGTAACACGTTACAAGTAACAAGTCACAGGTAACAAGTCACATGTAACACGTTACAGGTAACAAGTCACAGGTAACAAGTCACATGTAACAAGTCACAGGTAACAAGTCACAGGTAACAAGTCACATGTAACACGTTACAGGTAACAAGTCACATGTAACACGTCACAGGTAACAAGCACATGTAACAAGTCACACGTAACAAGTTACACGTAACAAGTCACAGGTAACAAGTCACATGTAACAAGTCACAGGTAACAAGTCACATGTAACACGTTACAGGTAACACGTCACAGGTAACAAGTCACATGTAACACGTTACAGGTAACAAGTCACATGTAACAAGTCACATGTAACACGTCACAGGTAACAAGTCACATGTAACAAGTCACATGTAACACGTTACAGGTAACAAGTCACATGTAACACGTTACAGGTAACAAGTCACAGGTAACAAGTCACAGGTAACACGTCACAGGTAACAAGTCACATGTAACACGTCACAGGTAACAAGTCACATGTAACAAGTCACAGGTAACAAGTCACATGTAACACGTCACAGGTAACAAGTCACAGGTAACAAGTCACAGGTAACACGTCACAGGTAACAAGTCACATGTAACACGTCACAGGTAACAAGTCACATGTAACAAGTCACATGTAACAAGTCACATGTAACACGTTACAGGTAACAAGTCACAGGTAACAAGTCACATGTAACAAGTCACAGGTAACAAGTCACATGTAACAAGCCACATGTAACACGTCACATGTAACAAGTCACAGATAACAAGTCACATGTAACAAGTCACAGGTAACACGTCACAGGTAACAAGTCACATGTAACACGTCACAGGTAACAAGTCACATGTAACAAGTCACATGTAACAAGTCACATGTAACACGTTACAGGTAACAAGTCACAGGTAACAAGTCACATGTAACACGTTACAGGTAACAAGTCACAGGTAACAAGTCACATGTAACACGTCACAGGTAACAAGTCACAGGTAACAAGTCACAGGTAACACGTCACAGGTAACAAGTCACATGTAACACGTCACAGGTAACAAGTCACATGTAACAAGTCACAGGTAACAAGTCACATGTAACAAGTCACATGTAACACGTTACAGGTAACAAGTCACAGGTAACAAGTCACATGTAACACGTCACAGGTAACAAGTCACAGGTAACAAGTCACATGTAACACGTTACAGGTAACAAGTCACATGTAACACGTCACAGGTAACAAGTCACAGGTAACAAGTCACATGTAACAAGTCACATGTAACACGTTACAGGTAACACGTCACAGGTAACAAGTCACATGTAACACGTTACAGGTAACAAGTCACATGTAACAAGTCACATGTAACAAGTCACATGTAACAAGTCACATGTAACACGTTACAGGTAACAAGTCACAGGTAACAAGTCACATGTAACACGTTACAGGTAACACGTCACAGGTAACAAGTCACAGGTAACAAGTCACAGGTAACACGTCACAGGTAACAAGTCACATGTAACACGTCACAGGTAACAAGTCACATGTAACAAGTCACAGGTAACAAGTCACATGTAACAAGTCACATGTAACACGTTACAGGTAACAAGTCACAGGTAACAAGTCACATGTAACACGTTACAGGTAACACGTCACAGGTAACAAGTCACATGTAACACGTTACAGGTAACAAGTCACATGTAACACGTCACAGGTAACAAGTCACATGTAACAAGTCACAGGTAACAAGTCACATGTAACACGTTACAGGTAACAAGTCACATGTAACAAGTCACATGTAACAAGTCACATGTAACAAGTCACATGTAACACGTTACAGGTAACACGTCACAGGTAACAAGTCACATGTAACACGTCACATGTAACAAGTCACATGTAACAAGTCACATGTAACACGTTACAGGTAACACGTCACAGGTAACAAGTCACATGTAACACGTCACAGGTAACAAGTCACAGGTAACAAGTCACAGGTAACAAGTCACATGTAACAAGTCACAGGTAACAAGTCACATGTAACAAGTCACATGTAACACCTTACAGGTAACAAGTCACAGGTAACAACTCACATGTAACACGTTACAGGTAACCAGTCACATGTAACAAGTCACATGTAACAAGGCACATGTAACACGTCACACGTAACAAGTCACAGGTAACAAGTCACAGGTAACAAGTCACATGTAACACGTTACAGGTAACAAGTCACAGGTAACAAGTCACATGTAACACGTCACAGGTAACAAGTCACAGGTAACAAGTCACAGGTAACACGTCACATGTAACACGTTACAGGTAACAAGTCACATGTAACAAGTCACATGTAACACGTTACAGGTAACACGTCACAGGTAACAAGTCACATGTAACATTTTACAGGTAACACGTCACAGGTAACACCTCACAGGTAACAAGTCACATGTAACACGTTACAGGTAACAAGTCACATGTAACAAGTCACAGGTAACAAGTCACATGTAACGAGTCAAATGTAACAAGTCACATGTAACACGTTACAGGTAAAAAGTCACAGGTAACAAGTCACATGTAACACGTCACAAGTAACAAGTCACATGTAACAAGTCACAGGTAACAAGTCACATGTAACACGTTACAGGTAACAAGTCACATGTAACACGTTACAGGTAACAAGTCACAGGTAACAAGTCACATGTAACACGTTACAGGTAACAAGTCACAGGTAACAAGTCACATGTAACAAGTCACAGGTAACAAGTCACATGTAACAAGTCACATGTAACACGTCACAGGTAACAAGTCACATGTAACAAGTCACAGGTAACAAGTCACATGTAACACGTTACAGGTAACAAGTCACATGTAACAAGTCACATGTAACACGTTACAGGTAACAAGTCACATGTAACACGTCACAGGTAACAAGTCACATGTAACAAGTCACAGGTAACAAGTCACATGTAACACGTTACAGGTAACACGTCACAGGTAACAAGTCACATGTAACATTTTACAGGTAACACGTCACAGGTAACAAGTCACATGTAACACGTTACAGGTAACCGTTACAGGCAACAACAGCAGGTTTATTAAACAGAGAGCGGCATCGCCAGCGTTTTGTCTCCCTGAAAACTTGAAACTCTGAGAACATTTTTCTGATCATTTGCTCTCGTTCACAAGATTCACAAAACTGAAGAGAAATGGATTCAAATTTATTGTGAAGTGTTTGAAAGTTTCCAGCAGCTGATCTGTTTCAGCACCTGGATGACTGAGACATGACACATCTGGATTTATTGCTGTCATTCATGTCACACAAAGAAGCAGGAAGTTTCTCTAATGAATCTGAACTGCAGCACACGTCTCCCTCCATGTCTGACTGTCCAGATGTTAATCATCTGTAATCTGTGATCATTAGACTTCCTGTCAGGACATTTGTCTCTATGTTCTGTACGTGCGTGTCCCTGAAGGCATCTCCTGCACTGTCGTATTGTTCCTGACGTTTAGCTTCTCTTTTGCTGCACAGCGTGTTCTGTAAATAATGAGCCTTGTTGCATTAATAAGTCATGTAGCAGCTGGAGGAGATGATTGATATTCCACGTGTGCAGCAGCAGACGGTGTGTTCCATCAGAACACGCCAGTTTGTTAGTTAAAAACAGAAATAAGTGTCTTTAAAGGTAAAAAGTCTTCTGTCTGTTCAAAAACACACAAATCCTTATATATTCCAATAAAGAACTTTCCTCCGTCTGATTGGATTATTGAACAGTCACAGCTGGAGGAGCCGATTCTAACATCCAGCTGTTGTTGTGTCGTGAGCTGGAAACTGACAAAAACTCTGAAGTCAAGAGTAACTTTAATTATCTGCTGTTCTCTAGTCAAGAGTTTCATATGAAATAAACATTTTACATGAACCTCCTCCATCCTGAGTGACACCCATCAGCTGACACCAGACATCCACCAGGCTGAGACTCGAGCTGACGCCCACTGGGTCGAGACTCGAGTCAAGCTGACGCCCACTGGGTCGAGACTCGAGTCAAGCTGACGCCTACCGGGTCGAGACTCGAGTCAAGCTGACGCCCACCGGGTCGAGACTCGGGCTGACGCCCATCGGGTCGAGACTCGAGCTGACGCCTACCGGGTCGAGACTCGAGCTGACGCCCACCGGGTCGAGACTCGAGCTGACGCCCACCGGGTCGAGACTCGAGTCAAGCTGACGCCCACCGGGTCGAGACTCGAGTCAAGCTGACGCCCACCGGGTCGAGACTCGAGCTGACGCCCACCGGGTCGAGACTCGGGCTGATGCCCACCGGGTCGAGACTCGAGCTGACGCCTACCGGGTCGAGACTCGGGCTGATGCCCACCGGGTCGAGACTCGAGCTGACGCCCACCAGGCTGAGACTCGAGCTGACGCCTACCGGGTCGAGACTCGAGCTGACGCCCACCGGGTCGAGACTCGAGCTGACGCCCACCAGGCTGAGACTCGAGCTGACGCCCACTGGGTCGAGACTCGAGTCAAGCTGACGCCCACCGGGTCGAGACTCGAGCTGACGCCTACCGGGTCGAGACTCGAGCTGACGCCCACCGGGTCGAGACTCGGGCTGACGCCCACCGGGTCGAGACTCGGGCTGATCCCCACCGGGTCGAGACTCGAGCTAACGCCTACCGGGTCGAGCCTGTTCTTATTTCTTCAGGAAACGAGTCTGACTTGAGACTGAAGTTTCCTCTTCAGGATGCAGATGCAGCCGAGTCACTGATCAGGACTCTGGTGACATGCTGATAATGAGTCTGACTTCATTGTATTTGGATTTCACTGCTGCGACTCCTCACCCTGACAGCAGGTTGTGGTTTTATTTCTGCACATTTTATTCTGAGGCTGTAGATCATCCTGTCAGTTTAAGTACCTGTTCAAACGGCACCTGAGGCTGGAGCTGCAGAGTGTCGGGCACGAGATTGGATAAGTGCAGAAAACGATGGTTTCAGAGAGCGTTTCCTCTGACATGTATGTCTCATGCATCCTTTATGATGCATTTCACTAAAAGAATGGCTTGCTGCACTTTTCCCCTGAGCGTCACACGGATCAGATCAGACAGGTTCCTGCTGAGATCTTCAGATGGCAGATAGGCTGCTAAGATTAGCTCTATTATTTATTAAAGTTGATAGATTGTAAATGTCGGCGTGGAAATGTCCAGAGTCTATCTTTATCTCCTTCTGCAGATCCTCGAAGAGGAAATCTGAGCTTTAACTTCCATCATGCTGCAGGTTCTGCACAAAGAGAAGCTCCTTAAAAACCATTAAAATCTCTGGGCTGCCAGATGTTTAACACTATGTGTTAATGATTAAACCAACTTCATCTCAAAACACCTGAAATGACTTTTATCCATGTGATGATGATGTTGTCACAGCACGACCACAGATGCAGGATTTCCTTCTTTGAAAGCAGCCGGTTTCCTCTCAAACGCAGCGTGAAGATGAGCTCCTGGATCACAAGATGGGGAAAGTGTCTCATATCTATTATTCACACAAAATGTGGTCTTTCTGATTTCCCCTTTATGATGACAGCGACTGAATGAGCCTCTGACTCTGTTTGGGTTCATTTAAGCGTGAAGTGTCAGCTCGATCACTCCAATCAGAACAAACCGAGTCACACAGTGTGTTTACAAACTCTGAGAGACACTCATGAATATTATTTCAGAGATAAAACATGATTCCTCTCTCTGTTTTTACAGATAAGACTGTTTGAAGTGATTCTTCTGTTATTGATAATATATTTACACCAAACACACACGAGGATCTGATCACTGGGAAATTCTGAAGACATTTATAAACTGCTTTTATTTTGTAGGAATGTGATTTGTAGAAACAAGCTCATGTGACTTTAAACTTGGTACAAATTTTACTTTACCTTTGGATTTTTGATGCTACAGTGTGGATCTGCAGGATTTTTGAAAATTACATTTGTTTGTAGGTGTCATGCACTTGGTGGAAGACAAGGAGACACTGTGAATAGGTCACTGGTGCATCATGAAGCACTCTTACATCTTAACCTTTCCTACAGGCAGGAGGAAACCAACAAACATGCATAATTTATGTTGAAAGACGCTCTGCAGAGAGCGAAGCGTGGACTCATGAGCTGAGAGTTAGTCATGCTCCGCAGCCTGTGGGCTCCACTGGATTCTTCTGTCTTTATGCACAAACCAACAAATAAAGACACACTGAGATGATATCCGCAGCTTGGAAACAAAACTACAAAAAATACAAGTTTTACTCAGGTTTGAATCTTGTTAACTTTGTGACCTTCTGAGAAGTGGGAGGAGCTTAGAGCCACATTTTCTTCTGCTTTGTCTGACCTGCTCACAGTCAGACAGGTGTGAAGAGACAAACCTCCAGAGACATGAAGAGCTTCTGGTCCTCCGCAGATTGGAAGGTCACGTCCTGCTGAATGTTGGAACTCCGACTGTTGGTGTTAATCATCTCACAGAGGAACAGCAGAGAAGCTGCTTGTGGGAGAAACATGATGGAAAACGACCGTCTCTCTGGTTCCTTTCACACATTCACAACATCAAGTGTCTGTTTTTAATGTTTCAGCTTCACAAGATCAAAAAATACCAAAAAAAAAACTAGATGTTTGATTTTGTTCATGTAAATTAATGTAAAAAAAGAGAAAAAGTTGGACAAGAAGTTAAAAAGGAAAAAGAGTCACATGATCAGTTGGAATATTTTATAATTACTGGAAGTCAGAGGGAAGTTTAGTTTTGGATTTACGACTCTTTGTTTTCTTCAAACCAAACAGCAAACATAAACAACAGAACACGTCTGGCATCTTTAATTTGACACAAACAATAACAAAGCTGCATCATCTTTGCATCATAAAGACAGAATAATCATTACACAGACCATCCCTCCAGGTGTTGTGGGCGGGGCTGAAGCCTTTTGGTGATTCACTCTGTGCAGACAGAAAGTCATTTCTTTTTTATGTTTTATACGTGAGGACATTCTGTTTGACATTGCTAGAGGGTGAAGACAAGGCAACAGCATCTATGCGGGTGCTTTGTTTGCAAAAAGTGGCCTTTCGTGTGAAATCTGATGATGCTGCAGCTTCCGGAGGTTGAGTGGAGGCGGTGTGTGTGTGGTGTGTTAGAACGTAACTGCTGTGAAACTATATATTTTATTTCTCTGATTTATGGTCTTGTTCCATGACTGAGGACAGTCTGTGGTTGTCCTCATGCTGCGTTCACTTACAAAGTGCATTTAATCTCCAAATTCTAACAGGAAAATCCCTAAAAACAGGTCGAGTTTCCTGTTTCCAGGTTTTCACACATCAGAACAAAACTGAAGGAATATAAAACAGAGTTTCTACAGAACTGGATTTAAATGCCTCTGACTTGTGATTTCAGCTGATCTTCTCAGTGTCAGGTCCAGAGTTCAGGTCCAGAGTTCAGGTCCAGAGTTCAGGTCTAGAGTTCAGGTCCAGAGTTCAGGTCTAGAGTTCAGGTCTAGAGTTCAGGTCTGGAGTTCAGGTCTGGAGTTCAGGTCTAGAGTTCAGGTCTAGAGTTCAGGTCCAGAGTTCAGGTCCAGAGTTCAGCTGTCTGAAGGAAAACACCTGTGATCAGAGCAAACAACAGGAGAAAAGTTCTTCATATTTCCAACATGGCTGAAATATGGACCAGCTGAAGGAACATCTTCTGTGCACGTTCCTTCACACTCTTACAGTTAAACGTTTATTTATTTGTCTGATAACAGCAGCAGTGAGATTTTTTCTTGTGTTAAAACAGTTTGTTATCTGTGTGGAAACAGCGTTCAGGTTTCTGCAGTGTTCCCTCTCTAACGGTGTCACACTGAGCTCGTGTGTTCCAGGTGGGACGTGGGAGCTTTTCACCTTGCCGTGACTTTATACCCTACAATCAGGTCTCAGCAGGAGACAACAGTTTTCTTTATTTTCATCCCCTCATCAGCGCTCAGATTCAAGCAGCTCTTCTTCCCTTCAGCCTACACGCTAATTACTGCAGTTAAAAAGAAAAAGCTTCAGTGATGTGAGGAAGGAAACCGCAGTGAGTCTCACACTATTAAAGCTTATCCAGCTGCTGTCTTCACACACATTTACAAAATGTTTCTGACTCCTGAAACAACGTATGACATATAAAAGATTATCAAATAAAGTCATTTATATTAGAATAAACAAGCGTGTTCACTCAGTTTATCTGAACCATCCAACAAAGAGTCTCGACAGCCTTCTGGGTTTTCAGGCACTGCTTTATTTCATCACAGTGTTGAGTTAGTATTCACCAAACAACATGAGCAACATTTACAGAGAACGGCGTCGTCCACAGACACGTGACATGTATGTTCTTATGGCTTGAGTTATTCATCATGTTTAGCTCTTTGCTGTTTACAACAAACGTTTCTGAGGTTGTTGGACTGAAAAAAAAATCAAGTTAATTTTTTTAACTTCTTACAAAGACGCAATGAAACATTATCGATATTGAAGTTTTGGCGCAGCTTTCAAAATAAAAGACTTGATTAGGTTCATCTGTACAGTTTGTTACAAATGGATGTAAAAAAAACATTTTCTGAAGTGAGACAGAGAAACCAAAACATCCAAATAGAGTTGTGCCAAAATTAAATTAATAAATTAATAGAGTTTAATAATTAATTAATAATTAATAGAGTTTAAATATTTAAACCAAACAAACTGTGGCTGAAATAAAACAAATAAACAAAATACAGAAAATAACATTTTTGATGAGACAGAAAGTTATTTCTGAAACAGGAAACTCCTCCTACTTCACAAACTCTTTCAGCTTCTTAACACTGGAATAAATTGCTGGTATTTTCATTTACACCAACGTTGTGTCTCAGTTTCACGGTGAGAGTAAAACCTGCTCAGATTTTATAAACTGAAACAACTCATCGTTAACAGGTTTCTTCTTCACATCAGGGATTAAAGTTGAGCTGAACAGCAGCAGTTAATCTACACCAACAACAGAATCATGTTTGCATAGACTGTTTCACTACATTCTGTTATATCAGGAACTCGTTACTGACTCAGCGTTCACATCTTAATGAACATCAATTAATTAAAGGCCTTGTTGTTTTTGTCAGAGACATTCTGTCTAAGCAACATAAATATCTTTAAGACATTTCTGGTTTTGGTGTGAAACATCAGACTTAATTACTATCGATTTCTCTTCAGACTAAACATTTAACTGATTCTTTGGTGTTTCATTTAAAAAGCGTTTGACTGTCGCTCTGCTGGCAGATGTCTGATTTAATCCTCAGGTGTTTTTTTAATCTGCCTGAATCACGTTTCCATTGTAGAATAAACAAGGTTTCTTTTAATAATAAAAAAAGCTAAACTCAGTCCCAAAACAAGCTGCTAGTTATCTGGTTAAATAGTTGAAAGGTTAACAGACGACATTCAGCTGAGAACTGAACTTTTATCTGGATGATATTTACATGAAATATTCTGACAGATATTTAAAAAGGCGTAGCGTATGGCGTAGCTTCAGTTGCACATCATCTGTTTTTGTAACACGAGGCCTGTCTGTAACAAACAGCTGACAAACTGCAGAAAAGTCCAAAGTCTATTTTGTCTTTTTGGGTCGAAGCTGCAGATAAAAGATTTTGTTTTTGTTGCTTTCATGACCAAAAACAGCCGTGTTATAAAATGAAGAGACCATCAACAGAAGAATGAACAGGCACCAGTCATAGAAAGGACAAGTTTTCAGTGAGGTAACCATGGCAACAGTAATCAGTCTGCCCCTGAACAATATGAAATCATGTTTTCAACCATAATAACACTTTCCAACAGCAGAAACGTAGAAGTGAAACACTCAAAGCGTGACTGAACGCTGACGTCCTCCGATCAGACACACAACATTTAACCAACACTCACTTCCTGCTTTTGTCCTTGTAAATATGATCAATAAGCTGCTCTTCATCACCTGTCATCCTCAGCATCTGAAGGCCTTTCAGGTTAGAAACTTTACTGCAACAAATGTTTTGGGTGATGATAAATACAATGAGGTGTAACATTTACAGAGATTTATGTTTTTTATTTTCTGTACAACTGCAACTTTTTATTAATTTTCTTATTTGAGGTTGCGTTTTATTTTGAAGGTAAGTAAGAATGTTCTCAGGTAATAAAACAAACAAGATGTGTGGTGGCGCTGCTCATCCTCATAAATCTGTTCCTGGTTGGCTAAAACGCAACCTCAACTTAAACTCTATAACGCCAAACCACAAGACGAGTTTCTGAAGAGAAGACGTGTCTCTAAATAAACTCAGGGACATTAAATGGACATGAAGTTAATCATTTCTTTTGATAACATGCTACTGACAGCTACCTTTAAAACTATTGCTGTCTTTAAGATGTCTTTACATGCAACAGATTTGTATAAAAGTAAATGTAGTTTTTTACCGTTTGTATCATGAAGAATCAAGTCTACATGAATGGGTTCAGAACAGAATCTCGTTTTAAAGGACCAGCTGAGGTGTTTACCTGAACAGCACGTCGACCTGCTCATTATGTTACGTTATGAAACATCAGGATAAAACATCTGGCTGCCAAAAAATAACCATCAGCTCCATCGTCGGTTTCATGAATCTGAGAAACATGAATTGGTTTTCTGCAAACAAACACCTGCTTTTCAAAATAAAACCTTTAAAAGAAAAAAACAGCCCACGTAACAAAGTGCAGCTCTCCTCTTCAGATGCACGGTGGAAAAACGTGAACTAAAATCTGGGTTAGAGTTTGATGGCAACATCTCCTCAATGCTAGCTGGAGTTTGACATGTGCAAACGCTTTATATCCACTAATTTTACAAAAAGTCGATGAACTTTGATCATCTTTTTTTCTTTTGTCAGAAGGAACCGTTAGCACTAACATGCCATGTCTTACTGCAGCTAGGCTCATGCATGTCTTACTGCAACAAGGCTCATGCATGTCTTACTGCAACAAGGCTCACGCATGTATTGCTGCAACAAGGCTCACGCATGTCTTACTGCAACAAGGCTCACGCATGTATTGCTGCAACAAGGCTCACGCATGTATTACTGCAACAAGGCTCACTCATGTCTTACTGCAACAAGGCTCACGCATGTCTTACTGCAGCTAGGCTCACGCATGTCTTACTGCAGCTAGGCTCACGCATGTCTTACTGCAGCTAGGCTCACGCATGTCTTACTGCAGCTAGGCTCACGCATGTCTTACTGCAACAAGGCTCACGCATGTATTGCTGCAACAAGGCTCACGCATGTATTACTGCAACAAGGCTCACTCATGTCTTACTGCAACAAGGCTCACGCATGTCTTACTGCAGCTAGGCTCACGCATGTCTTACTGCAACAAGGCTCACGCATGTCTTACTGCAACAAGGCTCACGCATGTCTTACTGCAACAAGGCTCACGCATGTATTACTGCAACAAGGCTCACTCATGTCTTACTGCAACAAGGCTCACGCATGTCTTACTGCAGCTAGGCTCACGCATGTCTTACTGCAACAAGGCTCACGCATGTCTTACTGCAACAAGGCTCACGCATGTATTGCTGCAACAAGGCTCACGCATGTATTACTGCAACAAGGCTCACTCATGTCTTACTGCAACAAGGCTCACGCATGTCTTACTGCAGCTAGGCTCACGCATGTCTTACTGCAGCTAGGCTCACGCATGTCTTACTGCAGCTAGGCTCACGCATGTCTTACTGCAACAAGGCTCACGCATGTATTGCTGCAACAAGGCTCACGCATGTATTACTGCAACAAGGCTCACTCATGTCTTACTGCAACAAGGCTCACGCATGTCTTACTGCAGCTAGGCTCACGCATGTCTTACTGCAGCTAGGCTCACGCATGTCTTACTGCAACAAGGCTCACGCATGTATTACTGCAACAAGGCTCACGCATGTCTTACTGCAACAAGGCTCACGCATGTATTACTGCAACAAGGCTCACGCATGTATTACTGCAACAAGGCTCACGCATGTATTACTGCAACAAGGCTCACTCATGTCTTACTGCAACAAGGCTCACGCATGTCTTACTGCAGCTAGGCTCACGCATGTCTTACTGCAACAAGGCTCACGCATGTCTTACTGCAGCTAGGCTCACGCATGTCTTACTGCAACAAGGCTCACGCATGTATTGCTGCAACAAGGCTCACGCATGTATTACTGCAACAAGGCTCACTCATGTCTTACTGCAACAAGGCTCACGCATGTCTTACTGCAGCTAGGCTCACGCATGTCTTACTGCAACCAGGCTCACGCATGTCTTACTGCAGCAAGGCTCACGCATGTCTTACTGCAACAAGGCTCACGCATGTATTGCTGCAACAAGGCTCACGCATGTATTACTGCAACAAGGCTCACTCATGTCTTACTGCAACAAGGCTCACGCATGTCTTACTGCAGCTAGGCTCACGCATGTCTTACTGCAGCTAGGCTCACGCATGTCTTACTGCAACAAGGCTCACTCATGTCTTACTGCAACAAGGCTCACGCATGTATTGCTGCAACAAGGCTCACGCATGTATTACTGCAACAAGGCTCACGCATGTCTTACTGCAGCTCGGCTCACGCATGTCTTACTGCAGCTAGGCTCACGCATGTCTTACTGCAGCTAGGCTCACGCATGTCTTACTGCAACAAGGCTCACGCATGTATTGCTGCAACAAGGCTCACGCATGTATTACTGCAACAAGGCTCACTCATGTCTTACTGCAACAAGGCTCACGCATGTCTTACTGCAGCTAGGCTCACGCATGTCTTACTGCAGCTAGGCTCACGCATGTCTTACTGCAGCTAGGCTCACGCATGTCTTACTGCAGCTAGGCTCACGCATGTCTTACTGCAACTAGGCTCACGCATGTCTTACTGCAGCTAGGCTCACGCATGTCTTACTGCAGCTAGGCTCACGCATGTCTTACTGCAGCTCGGCTCACACATGTCTTACTGCAGCTAGGCTCACGCATTTCTTACTGCAGCTAGGCTCACGTGGTATTAAACTAAGACTTTGTAGAGTTAATTCTAACTAACCTAAAGGCAACTAAGATGCTTGCAGATGTTAAAATTGAGTTGTTTTTAATGAACTGGTTTTATAAATACAGATAACCTATCCAGTAAACAAGATTAAAAAGGCCAAAAGCAGTTGGAAAGAATATTCTGGAGTAAGAATCAATTTTGGAGACTCGAACGTGCATCCTGTTTTCTCGCCAGGCACCTGATCGGCAGTCATCAAAGCAGCAGAAGAAGCTTGCGCAGTCTTTGCCATCTAAACAATCGTAGGCGTAGTCATCGTCCTCATGATAGGGAACGATGTTATTCATCTGCAGCAGGGACGTCCCAGGTCGGGTGTTCACCATGCTGGGTACCTTCTGCTACAGAGGGGACAGGGTTAGTTTATCCTTCAGCTGGAACAAAGCAGGGTAATGAAGACTGATGGTACCTGCGTGGCGTTGTTGGCTTTAGTCTTCTTGGTCTGTCGGTTGCTGGTGAAGTAGTGTAAAGTGCCATACTCCATGAGAGCAGCGAAGGTGAAGATGAAGCAGACAGAGACAAACAGATCCATAGCGGTGATGTAGGACACCTTGGGGAGGGACTTCCTGGAGATGGTGCTCAGAGTTGTCATGGTTAGAACGGTGGTGATGCCTACATGGATTAAAAATGGGACTCAAGGCTTGTTTCCTTTATAGAAGCACTGAAATTATTTAATTGATCCAAAATATTTCAGTTGTGACTCTGGAATGATAAAATGTCTCACCTAAAGATGTTCGGGCTGGGACAGCATCCTTGTTGATCCAGAAGGAGACCCAGGAGAGGACCACAATCATACTGCAGGGGATGTAGGTCTGGATGGTGAAGTAACCCATCCTCCGACTCAGGTCAAAGAAGATGGTCATGATGACATATTCCCCTGAGAGTTAAACAAATTCAGCACAATAACAAATGAAATGAAAACACTGTTGAACTTTTAACAGTAAAAAAAAGTCAAGATTAAAAAAGGGTTTAGTCCAACCTGATTGAGTGTGCGCCACATCGGTCGTGTTCCTCATTCCAACGAAGGCAAACTGGTAGAGTCTCCAGTAACGCTGGTCGGCCACTTCCACCGCTCGCCTCTGCCATCGGTACAAGATCTCATTCTTAGGATAACCATCTGTAGAATCCCCCAGACCAACCCAGAACGTCAAACAGAAACCTGACTGATACCTGCAGCATCAAACATCTGTCATTCAATGCACCTTCGGCATGGACTGGGTGTAAAACAGGGACGTAGCCACAAGTTCTGATGATGTTCAGGTGGGTCCAACTAACCACCATCAACTTCTCACACGCAATGTAAGACGAGAACATTTTGAACCAGGTGATTGGCACCACCTGGTTTAAAGGTGGGTGGTCCCACGGTGGCTCCGCCCATGTTTTTTACAGAGTCCGTGGTCAGCTGTTGATCTACAAACCACAATGAGGGAACATTCAGGATGTAACTGACCTGCTCAGTCTCATGAAACTTCTTTGGAAAATGTCCTTGACAACAGTCTGAACACCTCGGAGCTGTTAGGATAAACATCAGCTCTGGTGTTTAAAACTCTTTTAGCTTTAAAATACCTGATTAAATGTTGTTAACATGAGAATATCAGACTCTTAAATCTTCCTTCTCAAGCTAAAACCCTGCTGTTAGCGTCTTACTGCTGATTATTTCTTGTTATTTAAGTTTTTGCTGATTTTATGACGTTTACTGGTTCTGTTCTGTTTCTGATATTTGTCCTCAGCTCCATGAGATGTTTCCACTGATGAGTGGAAGGTTGAGATCATGGTAAGACATGAGAGGCAAAAGCACGATGCAAGAGAGACATGAAGGATGACACAGACAACATGAACCAGACTGGGTGCATAAATCATTAAGTCTGTTGAAGAAGATGATACTGGTGGCCTTGTCTTTCTGCTGGTGGGGCAGATGATTGATTGGTACAGCCTCAAGCAGATGGGCCATTTGGCGAACGAATAAGGCTTAGCAAATGTGCTAGAGCCTCGTTCTGAACAAGTCACGAAAGCTGGAGTCGAGATGATGGAAGTTAAGTGAGAGCGAGATACATTTGACCACCTACAGCTTGAAAACTCCAGCGGACACGAGTGCTCATCCATTGGAAAGTTATGCAGCTTAAGGTAACACTCCGCATTAATAGTCAACCTGATAAAAACAGAGTTATAACAAAGAATAATCAAGTCTCAGAATTCCTTTGTTGTTTTAAATGTTATTTCTTTAGTTACACCAATAAAACAGACAAACTGGGGTCACTTTAAAGAAGCACAGATGAACACGCTGAAGCTGCACAGAAAACAACCATCTCTGTGTTTTAACATTAAACTGGCCTCCTGAGTGTCCTACCTCAGAGTGTACATGACCCTCCCGTTACTCCACAGCCTCAGGAGACGGTTGGGAGTTGTGATCCAGTGAGCATCTGATTTACGGGAATTCCTGAAGAAGGTGTCGGGAATCCAGATTTTTCCTACCATGTTGCTGTTGAGCATGAGCAGCTTCATCGAGCTGTTGAACTTGAGTCTGCTGTCATACCAAGTCTGGGCAAAGAAGATGTCGATGGTGTATTCCTGCAAGAAAATTCCATCCAGGCAACAAGAATCTGAAAACCTTGGATTTAAAAGAGACTGAAGATGTCACATGACCTCTTGTTTTATTGAACTGAGACTTTTCCTGATGCTTCATCAATAAACTAGTGAACTATAACTGTACCACATCATATCAACACTCACTGTATTACATCATACCATGCTGTATTAAATTGTATTTTATTATATTGCATTGCACTGTATAGTATTACAACCTATTGTATTGTACTAGATCATATTATATCATATTGTATCATGTGTCATTTATACTGCACTGTATCCTATCTTCTTGTGTTTAATGTTTATTTCTGATGGTTAAAAATCTTTATCTGTTTTTAAGGAACAGACATTAAACTAGACCTTCACAGACCTCAGAGGTTCATAATGAATCCTTAAACCTGAGACCATGTAAAACCAGAGGAATCAGTCTCACCATGTTGATGGGATCTACTGGCCCGATGCTGTTTACATAAACAGCTGTTTCAATCACCGTGGGTCGCACTAAAACACAAGAGAAACAACACCGACACACAACAATAAAAAACCCAAAATAACAACAAATTACACAAAAAAATATTTTCTAAAACTCATCAGTTTATGTACAGCTGCAGATGATCTCATCACCGGTTGGTCCTTCTGAGCCTTTTAAGACTCAGAGAGTCAGTTGAAATGTTTTTTCATCTTTCGGTCACTTACCTCCAATGTCAGGTCGCAGTTTGTTGTCGTAACCCTGCAGCAGTTTATTCAGGATCAAAGTCACGTCGCTCTCGTAGACCTTCGGCGATAAGACCCAGGTTTTATTAATGGGCACATCCTCATAGTCCTCTTCCTCCTGTTTACTGGGTCCGATGGCTGAACTGTGGAGAGGAAACACACACACACACATTAAAGGAGTGGGAATACAAGAGTTTCTGTGAGTTTGATTTGGTAAATAGAATATTATTTTTTGAGAATCCAGCGTTCTTTTTCTCATCTGATGGAGAGAAAAGATGGAAAACTGAAATATTCTGATATTCAAACTTACGTTTCCACGGCAGCTAAATCATTCAGCTCAATCTCCACCTTTCAAACCTCCAGAGGTGTTCACAGGCCAGATGGCATGTTTAATCACATGGTCCGTACCTCCAATTAGACATGCCCGAAAAACCTGGACATGAACACGTCCTGGAGGGATTTAAACTCTGCTGTGCTCAAGAAGCTGCCAAATTCATTTCAGAAGTGTAAATACTGAAGCTGACAGATTGTCTGAAGCAGTCATCAGTCTCACACATCAGACAGATTAAATACACTTTAATTTCAGTTTTATAGCCTGTAACTGCCTCCAGGCTGCATCAGGTTTTATTCATTCAGTGTATTTTTAACAGATGTGTTTTCTATTTTAAGATCTTTCATCGTTTCACGTTTCGTAGCTGAGTTTCAGGTTTTAAGTCTCTTTGGTTCCATTTAATCACAGAAACATTAAATAAGATAAGAAATGTGAGTCAGGAGTTCGAAACTTTCAGAACACAGTTAAAACAATTCAGCCTTCACAAAGCTGGATTTATTTAAATCATCCTCAAACTATTTTTAAATCATCTTTTCATGCAGAACACATCAAATTCAACATATTTTCATTCTGCTGTTTGAGTGATGTCAGATATCAGAGTTCTGCCATATCGGACAAACAGATCAAAATGGTTCTGTTGCTTTTCTAAATAAGTGAATTTGATTAGAATGAAAATGGGAATCTGTCTGACACCTTATGATTTCCTGTCCTCATCTTCTTTTCTCACATTCCTTCAGCTGTTTTCTTGCAGATCAGATTCCCTGGATTATTATTCTCTCTTTCTTTATTCTCCACCTTGTTTTTTTTCTCAGTAATAAATTGATCTTAGTGATGTATTCTGCCCAGTGGATAATAAAATGTTGGTTTGTCAAGCTGCTGAATCAAGACTTTAGATGCTTGAACTGCACTACACTTTGTATACAGTAGGACAAGTTTTAGCTTAGAAAGCATGTCAGATCTGTGCTGGTTTCAGCAAAGAAAACAAATTAATCAGCTCTTTCTACACAGAGAGATTGTTCTTACCTAATTAAAATGAAATGAATCTATTTTTTCTGATTTGTCATTGTGTCCGTGAGTGAAACTTCCTCTGGATTCAGAGGGAATCGGCTGCAAACTGCAGCACTTTTATGATGAAACTTAAACTGAGCCATAAGCAGTTTTATGTGTCTGCTTTCTGATGAGTCCTGCTGTTTCTGTTACAGGCGGTTCCACATGGCTGAACTCTCAGCTTGTGCCAAATGATGCTGCTGCTGTTCGCTGCTAATAAACAGGGACCTGATTCTGTAGAGAAGGAGTTGGAAATCAGCCCAGAACTGAAGCTCTCTGTCATGGATCGTCTCTAATTCAATAGACGAGACTTCATCCATGACACGATGACCCAGTGTGTTACAAATGAGTCTCACTGTTCTGACAAAAAATAAACTGTACAGGTTTTTTACAAACGGTTTTATCTTTATTGCATCAGCTGAATGTGAACA
Source organism: Pachypanchax playfairii (assembly GCA_006937955.1). Taxonomy (NCBI): domain Eukaryota; kingdom Metazoa; phylum Chordata; class Actinopteri; order Cyprinodontiformes; family Aplocheilidae; genus Pachypanchax; species Pachypanchax playfairii. The sequence goes on from SSNP01000192.1 coordinate 42,643, forward strand.
TGTCACAAACTGGTGACCCCGCCCACTTACAGATAGGTAGAATTAAGTAATAATAAATTTTAAAAATAAATAAGAAGCTGTGGTGTCGGGAGGTTTGTTTTATAACTGTATTCAGTTTATTTTAGATATTTTATATTGTTTTAATTCCGTTTCCTTCCTGTATCACTGGTTTAATCACTCATTCAGCCCCACACACCTGTTCTTCATCTGTCAGTCTGCTCACCTGCTTCTCAGACACTAATCACTCCTTCCTGTTCAAACAGGAAGTAAACTGAATGCACCAAGGTCTAATCTAAAGTAAAGAGCTGAGTGGATCTCTAAATGAAACAGAGATAAAATATAAAAAGGATAAACACAGACATCATGGATGGAGATATATAGAAGATAGATTCATGACCTGAAGTGGAGCTTAAAGTGACACGTTAATCACTCTGTGATACTGAACATGTCTGTTATTATCATTAACACTGATTTCTTCTATCAGATAACAAAAAGACTGTGTGTATAAATCTACTTTACTGATACGTTGTGGCAGAAATCAGCCTCCACTGCTGCAGTCGTGCTTTAACCTGATATTAGAGTTCCTTCTCAGAGTTTTCATCTGGGAACCATTAGAAGAACTGAAGTGTTCTGTAACCCATCGGGCCACAGCCTTCAGCATCGCTCCAGTTCTGCTTTGATTCTGGAGCTCAGGAGACTTTCAGTGATGATTCACCCATCAGCTGTTTGTCTCTGGATGTACTGTTCTCCACTGACTCAGCTTAAATCAACAAAATGTACTCTGCCAACTCTGATCACTGAAGCTCTTTGCAGACATGGAAACACTGACAGCTTCATAAATCTGTTAAAGCAACAGCAGTCTGTCATTTTTACATTGAAGTTCTTCACAGCTTCAAGCAGAAGATGTTGATGGACACTGTGAGTTATACTCGTCCTTCACACATGATTGAAAAGCAGCTTTCACTCGACACAATCTCCAGTTATCATGTTATAATCTGGTGTGTGTGTGAAACACCTGAAAGAAGAACGAGCATCATGAAAGTGTGATGCTGCAGTAAGTCTGCAGATTCCAGTTTATTTGAAGACCTCATGCAGAAGATGTGAATTCACCTGGAGTTTGTGTTATTTAATAAAATGCTGCAGGAATGAGCAACCAGCATGCTGAGAACCATCACCCAGAAGGAAGGAGTTAGATCATATTATCTCAGGTCAAGTTATTATTACGACAGGTTCATTTTTTTTATTTATTAGGTGAAACTTTAACCTTCATATTAAGCTGTTGGCTAAATGCAGTAAAATCATTTAAACTTACTGTGAAAAATCTTGAATGATTTTACTTATTTATATCTCATATGGAGCATCTTTAGTTGTGATGTGATTCACTAATAACGATTTATTTATTTTTATCACTGAAATCTGAACTAAAAGTTCTGTTTTATGAACATTTTACTGTGTGAAGTTCTTCTGGCAGCATGACGTCTTCTGCAGGGTTTTAATAAGACATTTAGTTATTTGTTTATTTGAGTTTTGGTTTAAGTTTCTAATCTGAGTTAGTTTGCTGTTTAACTCTGTTTCCTGTGTGTTTTAGCTTTTCCACCTGTATTCCATCAGCTCATTAACACACCTGCTACTCCTTTAGTAATCACCTTCCACCTGTCTCCTTTCAGTCATCAGACACTGTTTACCTGTTTCTTCTAACTGCTGCAGCCTCTTGGTTTCATCCCGTCTGTCTGACAGTATTTGTTGAGGTTTTGCTTGTAAGTTGTTTTTGCTGCCATGTCAGATGTTTTTTAAAGTTTCAGTTTTAATGTTTAGTTCATCTCTGTTCCTCTCTGAAGCTACACTTTACAGCACATTCAGATGTTTCACAACCACAATAAAAAAAAGAAACAACTTCTGACGCTGGGTAAAATGTTAATAGAATTCAGGTTTACAAATCTTATAAATACATCGGCCTATTTAATTCTGAATAGAACATAAATAGGAAATCATTTGGTAAAACTGAGATATTTTAATATTTAACAAAATGATAAAATAACAACAAAAGGCTTGAAGAGTAACTCATAATTCTAAAACAACCAGAGGAACAAATTAGAGTTACCAGTTAACCTTCAGCATATTTTTGGTCTGTTGGATGAATTCAGAGTTCCTGGAGCAAATACATAGCGACACAAAAACATGCAAACTCCATGCAGAAAGGTCCAGCTACAGGACCTTCTCAGTGCAAGGCAACAGCACTACCCACTGCTCCACCATGCAGCCCTGAAGGTCATTTAAAATATTCTGAAGTGAAGTGGAAACTGTTCTGGGGTCACATCTGGTCCAAATGTCAAATTCTTCTTGGAAACTATGAACACAGTGCAGACTAAAGAGTAGAAGAACCATCCAGCTTGTTATCAGCAGACAGTTCAAAAACCTGCATTTGGTCTGGTGTGACTCACACATCTGGAAAGACTCCATCAATGCTGAAAAGTTCAGAGAGGTTTTAGAACAACATCTGGATGTCTCTGTCAGGGAAGGTCTTGCATATTTCAGCAAGACGTTAAACCACATCCTGCATCATCACCACAGCTTCACAGGAGAAAAGTCCAGGTGCTGAACTGTCCTGTCTGCAGTCCAGATCTTTCACCAACAGGAAACATCTGGAGCATCATGAAAGCACAAAGACCAGAACTGTAGAGCAGCTATAATCCTCCACCAGACACAGAACCATCATCTCCTGAACCTCTAACAGCTGGTCTCTCACCTCCAGATGTTTACAGACAGATGAGTTTATGAGATTTGCAAATCCCTGAATTCTGTTTTTATTTACACTTTACACCATGTTCTCAACTCTTTTTTAGGAATTCTGATTGTAAATAAACTTTAGCTGACCTGTTCCGACTGCTGAGTCTCCTGCATGAATAAGTTTCAATAACTCCTTGTTTTCCAAGTTTCCTGTAACTTTGACTGCAGACAGAATGCTGATGTCAGGTGAGCTCTTTAAAAAACAATGTGCAGGAAAACCTCACAGCATTTAGAAACACATGCGATGTATGCAAATAAGGAGCTTAACAGAAAAGAATTCTGACCAACAGACAGAGGAGAGTGAATGATCAGGACCACAATCATCCACTGTTTAAAACCAACCCACGAATACCTGATATGTTTAGTTTTTATTCTAAATCCATCCATGAACAAATAAAACCTTAATATTTGTACATTTGAAGATGATGATGGTCTCTTCACGGCTCTTCCTCCGAGGCCGCAGCTCTCATAATGCCACCGCAGGTAATAAGACTCTAACCGCAGTGTTTTACAGACAAACCAGCCGCTTTACATCATGACAGAGAAATCAGAGCTGCACACTCACCACAGACCGAGCAGCGCGAGGAGCAGCCAGGGATTCATGGCTTCATCCCGCAGCACCGTGAAGAACAGCCTCCTCATCCCGCAGCTGGACGATCCAACAATCAACCGCAGCGGGGAAACGGTCAAATCACGGGTCGGTTGTCGTTAGATCACGACTAAATGCAGAGGGTGATGGTTAGGAGGAGAGTGCGAGATGTGAGGGATGGATCCATGGTGTGTGTGAGGAGGGGGAGGATGCTGCTGCCGGAGGCTGACTTTCTGCTTTAGTCCATCTGCAGTGCCGTTAACAGGCTGCTGTGACAGATGCTGCTCTAAAACACAAAATATTTCTTCTGATCACCGAAGCCGGTGGTTCGAGACTGATGCTGTGATGAATCACATGACAAAGAGTCTCTGTGCTGTGTTCAGAGGATTTTACTCTGTATTCCAGCAGCTGGATGCCTCATTCAGCGCCTTGCTCAAGGGCACATTGGCTGAGTTGTGAAGAATCACTTTAATTAAAATGTTCACCTCGTGATTTCTCAGTCAGCTGGAGCAAAGATTCATGGAACTCAACTGATGGAAAAAAATAAGATTATATATAAAATAATCCAAAGGGGTTGGTGGTTGATACATATAGGTCTCCACCAATGTCAATAACAAATCTACTCCCTTGGTAGAAACTCAAACACTCGACCAGACAAACAAAAATAAAAAATAAATAACAAACCAGGAAAAAGTCATGTGACATGCAGAAACCTTCACAATAATGGGTTGTAAATGGACAGGAAGTTCTTGTTTTCAACATTTTTCTGAAGGTGGAGGTCAGAGATCTTCTTTACCCAATTGTCCCTGTTCAGAATCCGAGGAGCCTGTGTCTATCTTCAGAAGGTAAGAGGCGGGGTTAAACCTGGACAGGTAGCCAGTCCATCACCAAGCCCCACAAAGAGTAACAGCCACTTACTCACAGGGATCAATATAGAGTCACCAGGACTCCCTATAGAACAGTAAAACCTGCAGAAACCTTCTTGCAGGTTTATGTCCACTTCTGTTTCTTTGGCTCTGAATGTTTTGTGAACTCTTCATTCTGATGTTGAGTAGGACACCTTCATGTTTATCCTGCAGCTTCTGGATCAGGGATTCTTATCAGGATGTCTTCATCAATATTTAATGAGTTCCTGACCTTCTGATTTCATCTCACCTTTAAAATGGATAAAATATGGCTGTTATTAAAAAATTCTATAGATTGTTAAAATGTAATTAGTTCTTTATTTTGATCAAATCAGTCACATCCTGTCCAACAGATTCCTGTCTGAGTTTGCTGTGTTTGAGTTTTAGGTTTGCTGACAGATGCTGCTGAAAGCCAAAGGTAAGCCATGAAGGAGATTATTCATCACAATAAGAGCTTTGGAAGGAGCCTCGGCTGATATCTTGGGCCATGCTGCCGCTGTAATTATATTTTAGATCTGAAAAGTGTTGTGCTGCTGGGAAAACAGCTAATCAGAGGGCTGCTGGGTGGCATTTTATCTGACATGCTGATTGTGTCAGAGAAACCGTGTGCGACCAGAGCAAGTTATTAATGCTAATTAGCTTTTAGTGCCTTCAAAGCCACAGGCCAGGTAATTAATGTTCATGTAACACAGTGATGCTAGAATAAAGAAATGAAATCTGACATTTAGGATAAGAAATTATACAGATCTGATAGGTGATTTCTTGTGATTTCATTAACTGATTTAACCTGAGGAACATTAAGGTGGCTGTTACTGTGCAGCTCTGATTGGACGGTAGAATTTTAAACAAACAGGAGGAAAATTATTCAACAAGCTTCCAAAGAAACCCGATGAAGTATTTCATCATTTTACAGAATCATTAAGATCTTTGGGGAGTTTTTGTAAAATTCTTTCAGCGCCATCTTGTTTGTCTCTTTGAGTGTTTTTCTTGTGCAGCAGTTTGTGGTGTCAGCAGCAGACTGGGAAGCCGGGCCGGTGGCCTGCATGCAGGGGGTGAGAGGGTGATGAGTAAAGACATGAGTGTGGACGTTTGTGCATGGCCGCTGGCTACAGTCAGACATTTACAGAAAAACGGCTCCACCTCTGAGATTCAGACTCCCCTGAAGAGGACTCAGTGTTTCTAAATGAGCTCCACTGCAGAAAGATCCACATGTACATCATCTGAGTGTGTAGAGACAAAGAAAAAAGGTTTCCTGCTGGTTGTGATGTGTTTCTGATGTTTGTAAAGCTCCTGAATCAAATTCCCTGAAAAGATATCCGGCAGGAAGGATGAAGTGATGTCTGTGTAGATCAAAGACAGGTGGAAGGAAAAGTGCAGCTAAGAGCGTAAATGTGCTGATGTATCGTTGCTGCGGCGTTGGGATGGATTAAAGCCCCTTCAGCAGCAACCATTCAGGACGCAGTTGATCTAAGCACTGGGAGGATTTAGAAGTCGTGACCAGAAGGATTTTATACAGTGTAATCTTAAAATGATTTAAAGATGCACGTTGTGCAGTTTGTAGCAGGCAGGTGTGAAGATAATGTAGTTTGTTAAGGTCGGAGGAGTCGATGAACTCAGACAGAGAATAAACAGATGGTGTGACTTCCCTTCAGGATGATAGATGTTAGTCTACATCAAACAACCTCAGGCTCTGTTCTTCAGCTGTGATCTGAGCCGACATGCTGTTATCAAATTAAAATAATCTCTTTAATCAACCAGCTTCTGCCCACTTTGACTGTCGATGTTTGAATCTGGAGTCATCTTGTTGAACTGCTTGTTGAACACATTCCTCGTGTCTCCTGAGGAGTGTGTTGGTCTCACACAGGTTGGACTGGTGAGTTGGTGTAACCTCATTATTCCAGGTGAGTATTTTATTTGTTTATTATTCCAGTGTCTTTCCAGAAGGTTCATGCTGAACCAGCTTCATGGGATTGGATTGGAGGAGGAAGTGACCTCAGACTGGAGGAGGAAGTGACCTCAGACTGGAGGAGGAAGTGACCTCAGACTGGAGGAGGAAGTGACCTCAGACTGGAGGAGGAAGTGACCTCAGACTGGAGGAGGAAGTGACTTCAGACTGGAGGAGGAAGTGACTTCAGACTGGAGGAGGAAGTGACCTTGTCCTGGATGTTTAGAACCAGCTGATGTTCTCTTTATGAACCATGTGACCTGTTTTCACCTCCACCTGTCTCTCTCTCTCTTCAGCAGATTGATTTATTAGAAAGAGACAACCTGAAGCTGGAAACATGTAACATGAAATCTGAAACATGTTATTCTTCCTACTGTCTGATTAAACACATCTTCATCTTGATCACCTGCTTCTCGATCATCACTGACCCTCAGAGAAACACTCGTACTTTGTAGATTCAGTTTGAACAAATTTTTTTGTAAAATGTGCTGAAACTGAACTAAAACTTCACCTGCTGAATAAAGAACAAAATGTTTTTCTCTCATATTTATTACAGAATGTTGGATCCTCTTTGAATTCACAAAACACCAAAGCGTCACCATAAAGACCGTCATCATAACTCACTGATTCATTTAGTAAATTTAAAACTACATTTCTAGAAAACACCAGTGTAAATAAAGATGTTCTAAGAGACCCGTGAGCGTTAAAAGCACATTGTTCATACAGTTACACAACAAAGGAACGCACAGAAAGTTATTATGAAAAGAAAAACTTATTTCAAAGATTGTTAGATAAACAGAGTTTAAAATGAAAGTGTTATTACTGACACAGTGACGTCTGAGGGGACGGACAGGACACTCAGATGTCCATCGCTTGTGCTACGTTTCATATCAGATCATTACATGAAACCAAAATAACCACAGAGACACTTAAACACATGAAGACAGAGATACATAGTTCATACATACAAACAAACATGTTTCCAGTCAGGATCACGTTTCACAGTGTGTCACTGACCATCAGGGAGGTAAATCTGCAGCGTGTGATGAAGCTGTGAAGATCTGCTACGTTAGTGAAGGAGTCACATCGTTCAGAGAAACAAGAAGATCAAATGCTTCTTATCAGCTGGAACACAGAAATATAAAATATCTACAAAACATTGACGGCAGAAAGAAACGCTGGTTTTCAGGTGGTATGAGGAGAAACGCTTGTGTCTGTATGATGCTCACTGTGACTGTGGGACGTCCTTCGTTTCAGGTATTAAAGTAAGAAAGGAACCTTGTTTGTTTTGAACTCGTTTACCTGCTGCACACCTGTGGCCAATAACAGTAACGTTCTGAGTCGTGTTGTAAAATCCTGCATCTCCTGAAATCAACCCAGGACAGAAATTAAAGCCGGTCTCAGGTGTAACTGGATCTGAAGTGTTCAGTGTGACGTGTCCACCTTTCAGAACTGAACCTGGGTCTGATCCGGACTGCTAATGGTTTATATAAGTGCTCTTTTACTGGTTGATTAAGGCACATGTTCAAGTTGCCTGAGCAGTCTCAAGAAACAGCAACAAAAAACACGTATGTATCAGTGGAGTAAAGACGTGTAACGTGTGTCGGGTTTCAGACTATCACCTTGTTGGGTTTCACCTGGAAAGGTGAGCTACATCGTTACTTACTGAATACTTTTCTTCTCTGTTTATTTTTTCAGTTCTCATCATAATTACAGTGATTTAAATCTACTTCCTGCACCAGGTAAAACTTCCTGTCTTCACCAGGTAAGTTGTGGTTCTGTACAGACCTGTCTGAAGGTGAATAACAATAAAGTAACTTGATTATATACGATTCACAAAGAAGCTTTTTTGACCTGAAGAAAACTGCAGAACGGGATTCATCACCCAATATGTCTTAATTATCACACCTGTCCACTACCTGTATCCTGGGAAACTCTTGTGTCCCCCCCTAGAGACTGGTCCTGGTTTTTGGTTCCAGAGCTACCTGTGTCGACGCGTGTCTAACTACCTTGGTAGCCTCACACCTGCTCCAGTTCTGGTCCCACCTGTGAAGGGACATTCCAAGTCCAGTTTATCATTTGTTTGTAATTCTGAGCTCCCAGTTCCTCCTGCTACCCAGCATGCACTGCACCATTCTTAGCTCCACCCCCTGCAGGTGAAAAGTGTAAATTAAAAAAGTGAAAAATAGTTAATGTCTTCAAATAACTACGATGACCAAATATATCCAACAGCAACATTAAAGTAGCCACGATTCATTAAAAGATGATAGTTATGTTAGCGTGTATGCTAATCTCAAGGCTACATCAGAACATCGTTCAGAACAGCAACAAAACACAAACATCAAAAGATCATCACAGTTTTCATGTACTTCAACTGATAATCCAAATAAAAACTGAGACACTTGATCTCCAACACTCCAGTTACACGTTCTCGTCATTAACCTTTAAATCTTTCTCTCCTCATGTTTGAACTCAAACAAATAAATAAATAAATAAATAAATAAATAAACATGTTAGATTTCATCTCAGACATGTCAGAATGACGGTATTTGGTTTTCAGCAGCTACATGTGGTTCAAACGTCTCGTTAACAGGGTGCTGCAGGTCTGAACTGGGACCGTTAATGGGTCTCGGTATAAAATTTGACAGGAAAAGATCACTGGGACAAAAACAAACAGAAACACCATGTTCTGAAGGAATGTGTGGTTTTTCTAGTCAGACACTGCAGGTTATTTGGCGGGATCCAGGTCTTTGATGACCGGTTCTCTGTTCAGATAAGTGGCCCAGTAGACCAGATTAAAGGTCCCGAACAGAACCGGGAACATGATGCGGGAGATCCGGTCGATCTTACTGACGCTGTTGAAGGTTTTTTTGTTCTGCTCAGGCTTCATCTCTGCTGTGGTTTTATTGGGCTCGTTCACGGCACACTTGGAGATGGTGGGCAGCGCAGAGTCTTTAGTGATGTTGGGGGAGTAGTTCGCCACAGCAACGGCGTAGGCGTTGTTCTTCTTCAAGACAGCTGCCTCCTTTTTCTGAACAGAAAAACAGAACTTGTCTTGAGAAACAATCCGCCACACAGACGCCTCCAGACTAAACGCTGAGTGAGTTACCTTGTTGTTGACGACGCTCTTCCCGTCCCAGGCCCAGCCACGCTTGGTGAAGTAGTTGACCGTAGCAAACTCGATGAGCGCAGAGAAGACGAAGGCGTAGCAAACGGCGATGAACCAGTCCATGGCGGTAGCGTAGGCCACCTTCGGCAGGGAGTTGCGGGCGCTGATACTCAGAGTCGTCATGGTTAGAACCGTGGTCACACCTAAAAAACAAAAATAAGGTTTCAGGGAAATAATCTTTTAAAACTTTAACAGACTCAGGTGTTAGTTATAATCTTGTTTTTTAGTTTAAAGAGGCCATTTCATACAAATTTCAGGACTTTGTGATTATTTCTTAAGTATTAACCAGTAATATGAAACATTTTATATCTAAAAAACGTCAGGAAACACTGATTAACAGACCTTTCAATCTGTCTGTGTCAAAATTCGACTGTTTCCGTCCGGCTTCGGGTTGCAGCTCATTAATATTTATTATTCAAATTTGCTGGACTCTGATTGGCTAACAAACTAGCCTATGAGAGCAAGGTATACTGTTTCCTGCCCCGCTGTGCATGGCAACATCAGATGTTCTCTCTTCCTGTTTGCTACGTCTTATGCTAACAGCTTTTAGCCAGCAGCATGCTAGGCGTTATGCTAACAGCTTTTAGCCAGCAGCATGCTAGGCGTGGTTTCAACTGCGGGAGCTGATGAATCCTAACTAACAAAGGAGTTGTGATGAAACAGATACAGGTCGTTAGAACTCGGGAGAACTCGGGTTTTATCACGACCTGCGTAGTTTGAGAGATTAAAACTGAAAGAGAAGTTGTTGACCTGTTTTCACCCACTATGAAGGTAAGAACACCTGTGGAGCTAAAATATTCAACAGAAACCTCAGAAACACTGTTTTTAATGGAAGGGACTCTTTAAAATCATAAAAGGTTGGTTATGTAATGGTTGTACATATCAGCTGATCACTGAAGGGTGAGTTACTGGCCAGGCTTGTTTTCTCACTAGTTTCATATTCTTGTTGGATCCTGAGAACAAACCCAAAGGGATGTTTGATGCCTCGGGTCTTATTCTCTGTTTGTTGAACTTTCAGTAACGGATGTGACCTCAAACCCAGAGTCGTTTATCTGGAGACAGAAGCTCAAGCTGCTTTTATTTTCTTTCTGTTTCTTCTTTCATCCATCTGAAAATGATGTAGAACCCGTGTTTGGTAGAACCTTTGTTCTTTATGTTTGTTCTATTTTAAACAGATCTGAATCTTGGTAAAGGATTTGTGTTTAATCTCACTGCAGATGAACTCAGAGGTTTAAAAACATTAGGAGTTTCAGGGATATTTCTTGTGAAAGTGTTAAAGTGAATTTTCTTTATTTGTTAAAGAATAAATCAAGTTAAAACTGTAAAATAAAGACTGACCGAAGACGGTCCGGGCTGGTACGGACTCCCGGTTGAGCCAGAAGGACACCTGAGAGAGGATGACCGTCATGATGCAGGGCAGATACGTCTGGATCACAAAGTAACCGATCTTCCTCTTCAGGTGGAAGTGAGCTGTCATGACGGTGTATTCACCTGAGAGCAACAGGAACACGCGTGTCCAGTCAGCACACGTTATGTCTCATACATGAAACATGTGGAGAATAATCATGATGTATTGATTCTTCACCAGGCTGCAGAGACAGATTTATTCTCTTTCATCTTTATTCTCAGCTGTTTTTCTAAGCAGCTGATGCAGGTTGGTTTAAAGTCTCTGTGATGTTTTAAACATTTAAATCTGTGTCTGAATCCACCTTTCAGTCTTCCTTCTAGCTGCCATCAAACACATGATGCATGAGACGTAAAGCTGTGAAGCTTAGATAAAAGGAAACACATGTTTGTAACATCTGGAGGATAAAGACCTCCAACACAGAAGAAGACGTGGAGAACCACAGCAGAGATCAGCTGCATGTTCTGCTGCTGGAACCAGAAGACGAAGCGTGAAACTGGAACAGAGGTGAAGACACGTGCTGCTCACCTGTGCTGGATTTAATGGTCTCCTTCCCAACAGTCTGTCCCACCAAGTCGTACTGGTTGAGTCTGGACCCGTCGGCTGCAACATCCACTGACTGGGAGGCGTTTCGGGTCCAGATGTAAGTGACCTCAGTCTTTGTGTAGGCGTCTGATGTAAAGAGAGTGAAACATGGATCCAGAATCAGGTCAGACAATAAAGTTTTATTCAATAAAACATTATTATTATAGTGATGGTTGTCTTGTGTTTGTCGTGACGTGTCCTTTACATCTGAACATAGTCACTCGTCTCCATGTGCAAACCTGATTTACATCTGATGAGTTAATGTCATGCAGCGTCTCGTCTGAACTCTGACGTGATGCTGCTGCTTCCTCTTTTATCAGGAGAATAAAATCACATCAGTGTCTTTTATTCTACATCAGACCAGCTTTATTTACTTCTACAGTTTTATTACCTGACAAACAATAACTCAGCAAATATTATCTTCATTAAAACAAACAAAATGAAACCGGTTGTAGATTTTAATCACCGCTGTACACTCGCTCACATCAAACTTTTCACTGTTACGGTTTCTGTCTTTCATTTAGTCAGAAAAAACTCATATAAGCTCATGAATATGAGTCGAGTCTGTGAGAGAAGCTGATAAAAACAGCTGTAAATAAACTGTGTTGATTAATTGCAGAACCGTTAGATTATTAATGATATGTTTGTTATTCAGCCGCTTCAGACTGAAACAAAGTGAAAACATCTGCAAGTGAAATTAATATTTATCATGAATTCAAACCATATTTAAAGGTTTAATCTGCTGCATGTGTGCATGAGCGTGCACAAGAAGAGGAATCACATATAATGACATAAAGAACGTGCTCAGTACACATTCTGTGGTTTTAACACTCACAGCTGCCGAACTTGAGAGGACACGAGTGCGAGTCCATGGGGAAGTCCTCCAGGTGCATCGGACACTCGGCTTGAACTGTCAGTCTGACACAAAACACAGAATCTATGTTTGTATCTTAAAGAACAGAGTGTGACGGAGAGAATGATGATGACACATAATACCTGTTCTAACCATCACATGGTTACAGACAGGTGACACCTGGCAGGTCTGATTCAGATTAACACGTCAAAAACAGCTTATTTTTAATAAAACATCTGGTTTACTGGATGGAAAATAAAACGCTGGTTCCTTTTTAATGAAATGTTGTTTCAGTGGAAACACTGATGCTCTGAGTTCCTCCTGGATGAACAGATACACAGATGAACGGCTGGAGAAGCAGGTGGAGGTTACAGTGAAGGTAGAGTAACAAGCTGCTGGGTAAATTCCTGGATTCATGTGTATCAGATTGAAAGAAGGATCTGTCACTATCATTGAGGTCAGCTGCTGCCTGCGGCTAATAGATGGAGTCTGTCTGAGAAAACAGCTTCTTATTTACAGGGAGAACATCTGCTGGATCAACCAGACGGGTCACATGGTCAAGACTTAAACATACATTTAAAACTGTTCTGATGTTTTAGAGATCAGAACTTCTGTTACATAAATGCCTCCTCAGATGAACAACACTTGACATTTACAGGTTATTAATTATTTAGAAAAAACTGAAGAAAAAGCAGCGAATGAAAACAAAGTCCATCTTTAAAGCTTCTACAGGAACGAAGCAGGTCAGGATTCTTTTATAAAAAGCTAGAGATGATGGATTCTATGAGAAGCTCCTCAGGAACCTCCACTGGATGAATGATATGAACACGGAGCAGCTGCAGGCAGCAGACTGTCATCTGTGACTTACACACCTCCAACTCTTCATCAAACACATTCCTGTGAGTGAAAAGACTGAAAACAGACATTAAACAGAAGAACCTCATGGTGTAGAGCAGCGTTCCATCCTCCATGATCCTCAGCAGCTTGTTGGGCATGGTCATGTTGTGGGCCACCGACTTCTTTCCATTGTGAAAGAAGGTGTCAGGAGTCCAGATCTTACTGGCCATCAGGTTGTTGAGAGGCAGGATGTTCATCGGTCCGTGGAACTTCAGCCGCTCGTCCTTCCAACTCTGACGGAAGAAAACGTCCACCGTGTATTCCTACAGGAACGAAAGAGGAATGAGTTCATCTTCAGAAGTGCATTAACCCAGAGGAGCATGTGTCCATTTAATGATGTTTATCTTTTCACATTAAGGGAGTAAGAGTGCGTGCTGAGCATCATGTCTCATATCAAGTTAAACATTTTATCAGTGAAACCAAATGAACACACCAGTTTATTCCCGTCTAGATGTTTCTGGACTCAAGCAGCCGACATAAGAACAGAACAGATGGAAGAGAGTAAATGTTTATAGAGTTTACTCTGATAAGATCTGCTGAAGACAACGAGCAGCTCTGAGAGGACGGAGGTTGTTTCCAGATCAAAGTTAGATTTAAACATCTTCATATAAATGAGTTTACTGGTCTTCTCTTTGTCTATCTGACCTTAACGGGAGTCTGAGGTTCCAGAAGGAGAAGAAGAGAGAAGACAGGAGCAGCAATGAAGAGCAAGCAGGTACGTTTTCACAGGTGAGATGGTTCCAGGTCACATGATCCTCAGGTGAGTTCAGAAGGCTTCTCCAAACTGATGGTTCCAGACAGCTTCTTATAGAGGCAGGTCTGCATTAGATCTGGTCCAGAAACTGGTCTTATCTCTGCTTGATGAGACTTAACCAGGTACAACAAGATCCAGGTGTGCTTGTAGAACCTGGAACCCAGGAGAACCAGAGAACCGTCTCATGGTGCAACAGTGTTCTACTTATTCTCCAGCTGAGAATGAGAAACGAAGAGGAGTTTCCACAGGAGCAGTTTGTTGTGTGGCGGCAGCTTGACCCAGCGTGACACCTGACCCGGTTCAGACCCGTGAGTCTCAGATCCAGATGTTGCTCGAGGGAAGTGACAGTTACAATTTGTGTCAAAATTACAGAGACCTTTCCCTCCATCTGAGTGGAAACAAGCTCCTCCTGCTCTGTTTGTTTCAACATCATGAGGGTGAAAGAACAAGGTTTAAAGGTTAGACCCCCCCCCCCCCCCCACAAACTGATCCATGTCTTTACAGTCACAGACCCAGAAGACTTCAACCTGTTTCTATTCTACCAACTCTAAATCTGAACCTTCAGTGCTGGAGGTGTGGGGTGGGGGGGCATGTTCTCGATTTGTGCATTCTGATGATAAGTCTCAGGGGGCCACAAACGTTCCTCAGCCAACCATCTCCTGCTGTTAGCTGCAGGTGCTGCTTCCCAGAAGTATTCTGAATTCCCTTCAAACGCTGCGTTTTCCATCATTTTCCTTCAACATCATAAACGCAGACATCACTGTGTCACACAGAAAATGTTACACTAAATCCAGCAATTTCCTGCTTGTTAAAAGATTAGCTGTCTGAAGCGTCTCTCTCTGTATTTGAGCTTTCACAGAATTTGCATGAACACAAACAAACGGGTGAAGACAAACATCCACAAACAATCAGGCAGAGAGCAGCAGGGGAGCATCCAGTCTGAGGGATGTGTATCACAGCAGAGTATCAAAGGCACAGAAAGAGATACACAGTGCTGGAGTGCAATTATCTGCTGCAATTTTGATGGAGACCTGGCATGTATTAAATATGAGACCACCGCTCCTTTTCCTTTGAAGGTGCTGTTTCGATCACAGACACTTCCATCTTTGAGCTTTGCCACTTAAATATTTGAGGAGAGGCAGGTGGGTCGGTGAATAGATGGTAAAAGAAAGAACGAAGAAGCTTTTATGGCAGAAAGGATCGTGTTTCTGCACATGATCTGTGGATATGACGCGGAGGACTTCCTGATATCATCGTACAATAAAATAAAACTTCCTGTATTGAAACATTTGTTAGAAATTCCAAAGAAAAGGGAGATGAAAGTGATGTGGGATGATTGTTTCCAGCAGGTGATGATGTTTGAGACTCCATGTCTCCATGAAAGCCTCAGAGATGAGTCTTGATCTGAGCCTGAGACTGATCTGGACAGTCATGATCTCTGATCCTTCAGGACCTGCGTAGTTCTTCAGCTGCTGGAACCACATGGACCAACTCCCCAACACAACGTTACACTCACAAACTTCACTGAGCAGAAACCTGATGTGAACGTGGTCCAGAGGCGGCGCCGGATTCTCAGAGGCGGTGGGTTCTGCGTCCTTTATCAGCCCGTGTATCTAAACAATCCCTGCTCGGATGCTTTGTTCCATAACTGGGATTAAAACCCCGTCCTGCTGTCAGACTCGGTAGAACCCACAATACAGAGGGTCACACAGCTCATACATGATAACGATCATTCATACATTAATGTTTAATAGATCAGCAGCTCGGTATCCGAGTGGGTGGCAGATATCATTTTAATAACAAACTCTAACCTTTGCCATGTCATCACAGAGCTGATTGGACGGGCTGGGTTTCCAATGGCAACAGGACCAGCAGAACAGGCAGGTCGCTCTTTGTCTGAAAGATTTTATCTGAATGTGTGTGATCACGTCCAAACCGACTCAGGAAGGTTTGATGACGGATCATTTCCACTGCAGCAGGTTTCTGAACAAACAGCAGCTTGTTGAACTCAATTACGTCTGTTCCAAAAAAATATATGAATAAAGAAAATTCTGCTTCATAACAGCTGAACTTATTATTCACAAAAACCGAATGTCAGTATTTAATTATTTCCTTAATTTTGGACCTTTGAACAGTTTAAGTGATGTAATTGTGTGTCAGCTTGAATCCTGCCGTGGACCAAACCTTTGAACACCTTGCTGCTGTCTCAGAACCTGAGGGTGAAGACGGTAAAAGACTTGCCATATCTGTGTCTGACACCGGCCCGAAACTGGTCACATAGATGTCTGTTTTCACTTCTGTCACTCGGTCTGTAAAGACAAAAGATGAAATCTTATCAGAAACATCTTTAAAATCCAGACTTCAAACCTCACGGAACAAATCCACAAACAGGAACCAAAAACACTGACTGAAACACAACAAATTGTTTCTGCCAACAGGAAACCAGGTGGGCGTGGATTCACCCAAAATTCCCCAAAGGGGGGGGGATCTGTGTTCATCATTCCACTCGTACGTCAGTCGACATCATTTCGCTGATTTCTTGGTAAATCAGATGAGAATAAAACCTGAGAGACTCCTGCAGTGAGTCACAGTTAATTACAAGCTTTTATACATATAATTACTGGACTGTTATTATTTTAAATGAACAATAAGTGGCAGTCATGTACAGAAAAAAGGTTCTGAACCATCAAACAGCTCAAGTAAAAGAGGGAGAATCAGAACACGTTATGAAAATGAGTTCATTTATTTATCTGAACTAAATTAAAGGTTTGAATGTTCAGCTCGTTCACTCACACGTGTTCTATAAAAGAATCAGAATGACGTCCATCTTTCCTCATGACTCTTTATAAATCAGTTATTAAAGCGCTCTCAGGAACGTTTGACCTGCTTCAGTATGTAAAATGTTCTTCAGCATCTGTTTTTAGGTTTCAGACCAGATGAATTCCAACTTCTACAGTTTCATTAACAAACTAAACGTCACTGTCAAGAAAGATGAAGCTGATGTTTCCTTCATGTTTCATGCGTAAAATCTGATTTCCTCTGTGACCTCGATGCAGCAGAATGTTCCCTTCATCATGTTCTTCTGTCTGTTCTGGATTGTTCTACATCTTATCAGACATCAAGTTTTACAATCCAGTCTAAAGGAGACCAAAGACTAAATGTCTGGGAGGAATAAAGGAACAGGAGAACAGAAGGAGCTTTTCAGATTGTTGCAGCAGTGTGGTGTGAGTGTCAGGGTTTACAACGCTCTTATTCTGAAACATTCTCTCATTAAATTAAAGCTTCAGCTCATTCCTCACATACAGTGTATCTGCTGGATAAAAGCTAATATCTTCATCTAAGAGCTGGTTTTTAAAAATGTGCAGCATTTCCAGAGTCGTGTTCACATGGAGGAACAAACAGAAAGACGTTTTTCTGACTGTGTCACTGATTCTCACAGAAGTGCAAATCAGGATGAAAAGAAGTTGTTCACCCATCTTGAAATGACGCTCTCTCACAAATCACATTTCCTCCTAAATATCACGCCACATTAGTAACGGCATCAAATAAAAAACACAGATTTTTGTCTCAGTGTCGCTTCAGTTCTAGAAATGAAATTATGAAATATTTGAATTAACTGAATGTTTATGTTGTTTTATCTGACTTGATGGATAAAGCTGCTCTCATGTCACTGAACAGTTCTGGTTTAATCTGCTCAGAGTAAAAGTGTAACATGTTTTATATGAAGGCGCGCATCTCCTCATAGATTAAAGCTCAGTATATATTTAAACATTTGGAGAATGACTCAGAGATGATCCATTTTTAAACAGAATGATTCTATGTGATTCAATTCAGTCTGATATGATGCTAATATATAAAAATATAATCTCATGAGAAGGTTAAACATGTTGGACTTTGTTCTTGACTCTCATGTCTGTGATTGTGTATTTTCATCATAGTTCTATCACTTCCAGCTGCCTTCCAGAGGTGTTCCTCCAGGAGCTGTCCTTGGTACCTCACAGTTATTAAACACTAGTTTACACCTTTATGCTGATGGTACTGTTATGTTATGTTATTTGTTGTATTTGGGTTATGTCACACTCTTCAGCATCTAAAATAATATTTTTTATTATGCTTAGCACATTTTATACAATTTTAAACTTGTTCTGAATTTTGAAAACGTAAATATCCTAAAAGCTTCAGTAAAAATTCTGACTTCCTTAAGATTCTGTCTTGTTTGAATTTATTGATAGGACATAAAAAAATGTTTTGTTTTGGTAGTTTTTCTCAGTTGAATGAAAGTCTGGTTGTTTCTGCACTCAAAAAAATGGCTCATCAGATAAACTGAAATTATTTGATTGCAGTTTTTCCATGAAATGTCTGTGAACTGTAAAATACACAATCTGCACGCAGCCAGTATATTTTTTGGGTGGAAAAACTGCCATCAGTTAATTAGAGTTTATCTAATGAGTCATTTTTTCTGTTGCTGTATTTTTCTGTTTCTTCCGATCGTGGTCTTACCTCCCAGACCTGGTCTTAACCTGTTGTCGTATCCATCCAGAAGACTGTCCAGGATTTTAGTAAAAGTTGCAATGTCTTTGGTGTTTCGTGTTGAATTAGCATCGGCTCTTGACCTGGATAAAAGGGAAGCATGTCAGGGAAACACAGACTGCCTCCTCATGGAAGAAGCTTTACTGAAACAGTGTGGGTGATGGAACATTCTGTAATCTCCACCTACCGAACCAAGTCCATGTTATCCCTAATTTAAATATTTAACTTGAAAAATGACATGACGTCCAACAACCCTAAAATAAATACCTGCTGCCTGATGCTGAATTTAAAATCCCCACAAAAAACAAAAGCAGCATTTTCAGGAGGCGACAAAAAAGAAAAAACTCTCAGAGGACAGAATGAAAGACAAACCACAGCATCACACTGATGTAATCAAACCTGATGAATGTTTCAGAATGTGATCCAGAGGTTTTGACTTTTTGCTGGAATGATGAAGTAATTGACATTTAGCGTTTTTAGATGTGATTAAAGGAAGTTTGAAACTTCTGGAAACTGAAATCTTGAAGAAAAACAACAATCAGTTTTTGATTCCTCGAGCTGTTTCAGAGCGACCTTTCCCTGCTGAATCCGTCTCTTTGTGTTTATTCAGACTGAATCCGGGACTTGGATTTATCTTCATACATCATTAGCTTTTCGACCACATGCTGACATTTTCTAATAACTAGCTGCGCTCTGAGGGACTGTAAAGGAATAATATGCAGCAGCATTATATCTCTTTTTATCGGCACTTCACTGCCAACCAGAAAATCCACAAGTCCAGCTGTATCTGTGCACGCGCAGATCAGTGCAGCTTTGATTAAAAACACTCACACTCTGAAGCTGGCAAGCTGAAACTTACCGTGTTTGCCACAAAGCGATGAAGCAGACCACCACAGACAGAGGATGAGACTCCTGTCGTCCTCCCATCGCTGAAGCCTGAAAACAAAACGGAAACCTTCAGAGCGCGTCTCCACAGCCGCGCACACCGACCCCCGCGTGACATCTCCACAGCCGCGCACACCGACCCCCGCGTGACATCTCCAGTTAACACAACTCCGGCCGCTGTCTCCGCGGCTGCCTACCTGAAACCCGGCAGGTGTGCCTGCTGTTGCCAGTAGAGACGGAACTCAGCGGAGAACTGTTGCGGGAGCAGGTGGATGAAGGCGGTTACTGCGCGTCCATCATGTTGGCTTCTCCTCCAACAAGCTCCGACGACACGAACCTGAGAGCGTAAAGTGCGCAGAGAGCGGCTCCCCGCTGAGGCGCAGCGCAAAGCGAGGCGGGGGGAGTCTGATATCATCTGTGCACGACTGCGCGCACGGAATAACCACCGCTCAAATTAAAATGATCCAAATCTGCGGGCCAAATTACTGTTTTAATCATTTGAACAGAGAACAAAAAGACTTTAAACGATCTAAATCAGCTGTTTATTGTTAATAAGAGTAATAATGAATATCTGAGTCCAGATCCACCGAACCTTAAACTGACTGTGATACAGGACAAGTTTCAGGTTTCATGATCTTTTCTGATTTAATGAAACATCATTTAGTCACTGGACATTATCACATCTTTAAAATATGAACACGTGACATTAAACAACATCATTTGAGCATGAAGACACCTCAGACACCTGAACGGTCCAGACAGACATGTCAGCTAGAACTATAGGACCTACTTGATCTTTGGACCCTTTTAACGACCTTCACATTCAGCTCTTTTGAAGTGACCGGAAGTCAAAACGAGTTCAACTGAAAAACTCTCATGAGCTGTTGACTGAACTTTGAGGTTCAAACTCACAACCGTGTGGGGCGCCAAGTGTAACATTTTCGTTATTTAGTGGAAATTGATTTTTTTTTAGGATTTAACATTTAGGTTTAAGATTTAAAATTAAGATATAATATTTAGGATTTAGATTTTTTAAAGATATGAGCAATACAAACTTGCTGGTATATGAGGAATTTTAGACACATTTTCTGCTTAAATGTGATGAAAGTGTGCTAAATGTGGGAAAAGTAAGCTAACTATGAAAAAAAAGTCAATTTCCACTAAATAACAAAAATTTTACACTTGGCGCTTGACTACAGCTAGAAATCTCTACAGGAGATCCTTCCTGTCTACAGCTAGAACCCTCTACAGGAGATCCTTCCCATCCACAGCTAGAACCCTCTACAGGAGATCCTTCCTGTCTACAGCTAGAACCCTCTACAGGAGATCCTTCCCATCCACAGCTAGAACCCTCTACAGGAGATCCTTCCTGTCTACAGCTAGAACCCTCTACAGGAGATCCTTCCCATCCACAGCTAGAACCCTCTACAGGAGCTCCCTCCTTTCCACAGCTAGAACCCTCTACAGGAGAACCTTCCCGTCCACAGCTAGAACCCTCTACAGGAGATCCTTCCCGTCCACAGCTAGAACCCTCTACAGGAGATCCTTCCTGTCTACAGCTAGAACCCTCTACAGGAGATCCTTCCTGTCTACAGCTAGAACCCTCTACAGGAGATCCTTCCCGTCCACAGCTAGAACCCTCTACAGGCTGTCCTTCCTGTCCACACCTAGAACCCTCTACAGGAGATCCTTCCCGTCCACAGCTAGAACCCTCTACAGGAGATCCTTCCCGTCCACAGCTAGAACCCTCTACAGGCTGTCCTTCCCGTCCACAGCTAGAACCCTCTACAGGAGATCCTTCCCGTTCACACCTAGAACCCTCTACAGGAGATCCTTCCTGTCTACAGCTAGAACTCTCTACAGGAGATCCTTCCCGTCCACAGCTAGAACCCTCTACAGGAGATCCTTCCCGTCCACAGCTAGAACCCTCTACAGGAGAACCTTCCCGTCCACAGCTAGAACCATCTACGGGAGATCCTTCCCGTCCACAGCTAGCACCCTCTACAGGAGATCCTTCCCGTCCACAGCTAGAACCCTCTACAGCAGACCCCTCCCGTCCACAGCTAGAACCCTCTACAGGAGATCCTTCCTGTCCACACCTAGAACCCTCTACAGGAGAACCTTCCCGTCCACAGCTAGAACCCTCTACAGGAGAACCTTCCCGTCCACAGCTAGAACCCTCTACAGGAGATCCTTCCCGTCCACACCTAGAACCCTCTACAGGAGATCCTTCCCGTCCACACCTAGAACCCTCTACAGGAGATCCTTCCCGTCTACAGCTAGAACCCTCTACAGGAGATCCTTCCTGTCCACAGCTAGAACCCTCTACAGGAGATCCTTCCTGTCCACAGCTAGAACCCTCTACAGGAGATCCTTCCCGTCCACAGCTAGAACCCTCTACAGGAGATCCTTCCTGTCCACACCTAGAACCCTCTACAGGAGATCCTTCCCGTCCACAGCTAGAACCCTCTACAGGAGAACCTTCCCATCCACAGCTAGAACTCTCTACAGGAGATCCTTCCTGTCCACAGATAGAACCCTCTACAGGAGATCCTTCCCGTCCACAGCTAGAACCCTCTACAGGAGATCCTTCCCGTCCACAGCTAGAACCCTCTACAGGAGATCCTTCCCGTCCACAGCTAGAACCCTCTACAGGAGATCCTTCCCGTCCACAGCTAGAACCCTCTACAGGAGAACCTCCCTCTCCACAGCTAGAACCCTCTACAGTAGATCCTTCCCGTCTACAGCTAGAACCCTCTACAGGAGATCCTTCCCGTCCACACCTAGAACCCTCTACAGGAGATCCTTCCTGTCCACACCTAGAACCCTCTACAGGAGAACCTTCCCGTCCACAGCTAGAACCCTCTACAGGAGAACCTTCCCATCCACAGTTAGAACCCTTTACAGGAGATCCTTCCTGTACACAGCTAGAACCCTCTACAGGAGAACTCTCTACAGGAGATCCTTCCCGTCCACAGCTAGAACCCCTGTACAGGAGATCCTTCCCTTCCACACCTAGAACCCTCTACAGCAGATCCGTCCCGTCCACAGCTAGAACCCTCTACAGGAGATCCTTCCTGTCTACAGCTAGAACCCTCTACAGGAGATCCTTCCCGTCCACAGCTAGAACCCTCTACAGGAGATCCTTCCCGTCCACAGCTAGAACCCTCTACAGGAGAACCTTCCCGTCTACAGCTAGAACTCTCTACAGGAGATCCTTCCCGTCCACAGCTAGAACCCTCTACAGGAGATCCTTCCCGTCCACAGCTAGAACCCTCTACAGGAGATCCTTCCTGTCTACAGCTAGAACCCTCTACAGGAGATCCTTCCTGTCTACAGCTAGAACCCTCTACAGGAGAACCTTCCCGTCTACAGCTAGAACCCTCTACAGGAGATCCTTCCTGTCCACAGCTAGAACCCTCTACAGGAGGACCTTCCTGTCCACAGCTAGAACCCTCTACAGGAGATCCTTCCCGTCTACAGCTAGAACCCTCTACAGGAGAACTCTCTACAGGAGATCCTTCCCGTCCACAGCTAGAACCCTCTACAGGAGATCCTTCCCGTCCACAGCTAGAACCCTCTACAGGAGATCCTTCCCGTCCACAGCTAGAACCCTCTACAGGAGATCCTTCCTGTCCACAGCTAGAACCCTCTACAGGCGGTCCTTTCTGTCCACAGCTAGAACCATCTACAGGAGATCCTTCCCGTCTACAGCTGGAACCATCTACAGGAGATCCTTCCCGTCCACAGCTAGAACCCTCTGCAGGAGATCCTTCCCGTCCACAGCTAGAACCCTCTACAGGAGATCCTTCCCGTCCACAGCTAGAACCCTCTACAGGAGAACCTTCCCGTCCACAGCTAGAACCCTCTACAGGAGATCCTTCCCGTCCACAGCTAGAACCCTCTACAGGAGATCCTTCCCGTCCACCGCTAGTACCCTCTACAGGAGACCCTTCCAGTCCACAACTAGAACCCTCTACCGGAGATCCTTCCTGCCCACACCTAGAACCCTCTACAGGAGAACCTTCCCGTCCACAGCTAGAACCCTCTACAGGAGATCCTTCCCGTCCACAGCTAGAACCCTCTACAGGAGATCCTTCCTGTCCACAGCTAGAACCCTCTACAGGAGATCCTTCCTGTCCACAGCTAGAACCCTCTACAGGAGATCCTTCCTGTCTACAGCTAGAACCCTCTACAGGAGATCCTTCCCGTCCACAGCTAGAACCCTCTACAGGAGATCCTTCCCGTCCACAGCTAGAACCCTCTACAGGAGATCCTTCCTGTCTACAGCTAGAACCCTATACAAGAGAACCTTCCCGTCCACAGCTAGAACCCTCTACAGGAGATCCTTCCCGTCCACAGCTAGAACCCTCTACAGGAGATCCTTCCCGTCCACACCTAGAACCCTCTACAGGAGAACCTTCCCGTCTACCGCTAGAACCCTCTACAGGAGGTCCTTCCTGTCCACAGCTAGAACCCTTTACAGGAGCTCCTTCCCGTCCACACCTAGAACCCTCTACAGGAGATCCTTCCCGTCCACAGCTAGAACCCTCTACAGGAGATCCTTCCCGTCCACACCTAGAACCCTCTACAGGAGATCCTTCCCGTCCACACCTAGAACCCTCTACAGGAGAACCTTCCCGTCCACAGCTAGAACCCTCTACAGGAGATCCTTCCTGTCTACAGCTAGAACCCTCTACAGGAGATCCTTCCCATCCACAGCTAGAACTCTCTACAGGAGATCCTTCCTGTCCACAGCTAGAACCCTCTACAGGAGATCCTTCCCGTCCACAGCTAGAACCCTCTACAGGAGATCCTTCCCGTCCACACCTAGAACCCTCTACAGGAGATCCTTCCCGTCCACAGCTAGAACCCTCTACAGGAGACCCTTCCCGTCCACAGCTAGAACCCTCTACAGGAGATCCTTCCCGTCTACAGCTAGAACCCTCTACAGGAGATCCTTCCCGTCCACAGCTAGAACCCTCTACAGGAGATCCTTCCCGTCTACAGCTAGAACCCTCTACAGGAGAACTCTCTACAGGAGATCCTTCCCGTCCACAGCTAGAACCCTCTACAGGATAACCTTCCCGTCCACACCTAGAACCCTCTACAGGAGATCCTTCCTGTCCACACCTAGAACCCTCTACAGGAGAACCTTCCCGTCCACAGCTAGAACCCTCTACAGGAGATCCTTCCCGTCTACAGCTAGAACCCTCTACAGGAGATCCTTCCCGTCCACAGCTAGAACCCTCTACAGGAGAACCTTCCCGTCCACAGCTAGAACCCTCTACAGGAGATCCTTCCCGTCTACAGCTAGAACCCTCTACAGGAGATCCTTCCTGTCCACAGCTAGAACCCTCTACAGGAGATCCTTCCCGTCCACAGCTAGAACCCTCTACAGTAGAACCTTCCCGTCCACAGCTAGAACCCTCTACAGGAGATCCTTCCTGTCCACAGCTAGAACCCTCTACAGGAGATCCTTCCTGTCCACACCTAGAACCCTCTACAGGAGAACCTTCCTGTCCACAGCTAGAACCCTCTACAGGAGATCCTTCCCGTCTACAGCTAGAACCCTCTACAGGAAAACTCTCTACAGGAGATCCTTCCCGTCCACAGCTAGAACCCTCTACAGGAGATCCTTCCCGTCCACAGCTAGAACCCTCTACAGGAGATCCTTCCCGTCCACAGCTAGAACCCTCTACAGGATAACCTTCCCGTCCACAGCTAGAACTCTCTACAGGAGATCCTTCCTGTCCACAGATAGAACCCTCTACAGGAGATCCTTCCTGTCTACAGCTAGAACCCTCTACAGGAGAACCTTCCCGTCCACACCTAGAACCCTCTACAGGAGAACCTTCCCGTCTACAGCTAGAACCCTCTACAGGAGATCCTTCCTGTCCACAGCTAGAACCCTTTACAGGAGATCCTTCCCGTTCACACCTAGAACCCTCTACAGGAGAACCTTCCCGTCCACAGCTAGAACCCTCTACAGGAGATCCTTCCCGTCCACAGCTAGAACCCTCTACAGGAGATCCTTCCTGTCCACAGATGTACCCTCTACAGGATATCCTTCCCGTCCACACCTAGAACCCTCTACAGGAGATCCTTCCTGTCCACACCTAGAACCCTCTACAGGAGAACCTTCCCGTCCACACCTAGAACCCTCTACAGGAGAACCTTCCTGTCCACAGCTAGAACCCTCTACAGGAGATCCTTCCCGTCCACAGCTAGAACCCTCTACAGGAGATCCTTCCCGTCTACAGCTAGAACCCTCTACAGGAGATCCTTCCCGTCCACAGCTAGAACCCTCTACAGGAGATCCTTCCCGTCCACAGCTAGAACTCTCTACAGGAGATCCTTCCTGTCCACAGATAGAACCCTCTACAGGAGATCCTTCCCGTCCACACCTAGAACCCTCTACAGGAGAACTTCCCGTCCACAACTAGAACCCTCTACAAGAAATCCTTCCCATCCACAGCTAGAACCCTCTACAGTAGATCCTTCCCGTCCACACCTAGAACCCTCTACAGGAGAACTCTCTACAGGAGATCCTTCCCGTCCACAGCTAGAACCCTCTACAGGAGATCCTTCCCGTCCACAGCTAGAACCCTCTACAGGATAACCTTCCCGTCCACAGCTAGAACTCTCTACAGGAGATCCTTCCCGTCCACAGCTAGAACCCTCTACAGGAGATCCTTCCCGTCCACAGCTAGAACCCTCTACAGGAGATCCTTCCCGTCCACAGCTAGAACCCTCTACAGGAGAACCTTCCTCTCCACAGCTCGAACCCTCTACAGGAGAACCTTCCCGTCCACAGCTAGAACCCTCTACAGGAGATCCCTCCTGTCCACAGCTAGATCCCTCTACAGGATAACCTTCCCGTCCACAGCTAGAACTCTCTACAGGAGATCCTTCCTGTCCACAGCTAGAACCCTCTACAGGAGATCCTTCCCGTCCACAGCTAGAACTCTCTACAGGAGATCCTTCCCGTCGACAGCTAGAACCCTCTACAGGAGATCCTTCCCGTCCACACCTAGAACCCTCTACAGGAGATCCTTCCCGTCCACAGCTAGAACCCTCTACAGGAGAACCTTCCCATCCACAGCTAGAACTCTCTACAGGAGATCCTTCCTGTCCACAAATAGAACCCTCTACAGGAGATCCTTCCTGTCTACAGCTAGAACCCTCTACAGGAGATCATTCCTGTCTACAGCTAGAACCCTCTACAGGAGAACCTTCCCGTCCACACCTAGAACCCTCTACAGGAGAACCTTCCCGTCTACAGCTAGAACCCTCTACAGGAGATCCTTCCCGTCCACAGCTAGAACCCTCTACAGGATAACCTTCCCGTCCACACCTAGAACCCTCTACTGGAGAACCTTCCCGTCTACAGCTAGAACCCTCTACAGGAGATCCTTCCCGTCCACAGCTAGAACCCTCTACAGGAGATCCTTCCTGTCCACAGCTAGACCCCTCTACAGGAGATCCTTCCTGTCTACAGCTAGAACCCTCTACAGGAGATCATTCCTGTCTACAGCTAGAACCCTCTACAGGAGATCCTTCCCGTCCACACCTAGAACCCTCTACAGGAGATCCTTCCCGTCCACACCTAGAACCCTCTACAGGAGAACCTTCCCGTCCACAGCTAGAACCCTCTACAGGAGATCCTTCCCGTCTACAGCTAGAACCCTCTACAGGAGATCCTTCCCGTCCACACCTAGAACCCTCTACAGGAGATCCTTCCCGTCCACAGCTAGAACCCTCTACAGGAGAACCTTCCTGTCCACAGCTAGAACCCTCTACAGGAGATCCTTCCCGTCTACAGCTAGAACCCTCTACAGGAGATCCTTCCTGTCCACAGCTAGAACCCTCTACAGGAGATCCTTCCCGTCCACACCTAGAACCCTCTACAGGAGATCCTTCCCGTCCACAGCTAGAACCCTCTACAGGAGAACCTTCCTGTCCACAGCTAGAACCCTCTACAGGAGATCCTTCCTGTCTACAGCTAGAACCCTCTACAGGAGAACCTTCCCGTCCAGCACCTAGAACCCTCTACAGGAGAACCTTCCCGTCCACAGCTAGAACCCTCTACAGGAGATCCTTCCCGTCCACAGCTAGAACCCTCTACAGGAGATCCTTCCCGTCCACACCTAGAACCCTCTACAGGAGATCCTTCCCGTCCACACCTAGAACCCTCTACAGGAGAACCTTCCTGTCCACAGCTAGAACCCTCTACAGGAGATCCTTCCCGTCTACAGCTAGAACCCTCTACAGGAGATCCTTCCCGTCTACAGCTAGACCCCTCTACAGGAGATCCTTCCCGTCCACAGCTAGAACCTCTACAGGAGATCCTTCCCGTCCACAGCTAGAACCCTCTACAGGAGATCCTTCCCGTCCACAGCTAGAACCCTCTACAGGAGATCCTTCCCGTCCACAGCTAGAACCCTCTACAGGAGAACCTTCCCATCCACAGCTAGAACTCTCTACAGGAGATCCTTCCTGTCCACACCTAGAACCCTCTACAGTAGATCCTTCCCGTCCAAAGCTAGACCCCTCTACAGGAGATCCTTCCTGTCCACAGCTAGCACCCTCTACAGGAGATCCTTCCCGTCCACAGCTAGAACCCACGACAGAAGATCCTTCCCGTCCACAGCTAGAACCCTCTACAGGAGATCCTTCCCGTCCACAGCTAGAACCCTCTACAGGAGAACCTTCCTGTCCACAGCTAGAACCCTCTACAGGAGATCCTTCCCGTCTACAGCTAGAACCCTCTACAGGAGAACTCTCTACAGGAGATCCTTCCCGTCCACAGCTAGAACCCTCTACAGGAGATCCTTCCCGTCCACAGCTAGAACCCTCTACAGGAGATCCTTCCCGTCCACAGCTAGAACCCTCTACAGGAGAACCTTCCCATCCACAGCTAGAACTCTCTACAGGAGATCCTTCCTGTCCACAAATAGAACCCTCTACAGGAGATCCTTCCTGTCTACAGCTAGAACCCTCTACAGGAGATCATTCCTGTCTACAGCTAGAACCCTCTACAGGAGAACCTTCCCGTCCACACCTAGAACCCTCTACAGGAGAACCTTCCTGTCCACAGCTAGAACCCTCTACAGGAGATCCTTCCCGTCTACAGCTAGAACCCTCTACAGGAGAACTCTCTACAGGAGATCCTTCCCGTCCACAGCTAGAACCCTCTACAGGAGATCCTTCCCGTCCACAGCTAGAACCCTCTACAGGAGATCCTTCCCGTCCACAGCTAGAACCCTCTACAGGAGAACCTTCCCGTCCACAGCTAGACCCCTCTACAGGAGATCCTTCCCGTCCACAGCTAGAACCCTCTACAGGAGATCCTTCCCGTCCACAGCTAGAACCCTCTACAGGAGATCCTTCCCGTCCACAGCTAGAACCCTCTACAGGAGATCCTTCCCGTCCCCACCTAGAACCCTCTACAGGAGATCCTTCCCGTCCACAGCTAGAACTCTCTACAGGAGATCCTTCCTGTCCACAGCTAGAACCCTCTACAGGAGATCCTTCCTGTCCTCACCTAGAACCCTCTACAGGAGAACCTTCCCGTCCACAGCTAGAACCCTCTACAGGAGATCCTTCCTGTCCACAGCTAGAACCCTCTACAGGAGATCCTTCCCGTCCACACCTAGAACCCTCTACAGGAGATCCTTCCCGTCCACAGCTAGAACCCTCTCCAGGAGACCTTCCCGTCCACAGCTAGAACTCTCTACAGGAGATCCTTCCTGTCCACAGCTAGAACCCTCTACAGGAGATCCTTCCCGTCCACAGCTAGAACCCTCTACACGAGAACCTTCCCGTCCACACCTAGATCCCTCTACAGGAGAACCTTCCTGTCCACAGCTAGAACCCTCTACAGGAGATCCTTCCCGTCTACAGCTAGAACCCTCTACAGGAGATCCTTCCCGTCCACAGCTAGAACCCTCTACAGGAGATCCTTCCCGTCCACACCTAGAACCCTCTACAGGAGAACCTTCCCGTCTACAGCTAGAACCCTCTACAGGAGATCCTTCCCGTCCACAGCTAGAACCCTCTACAGGAGATCCTTCCCGTCCACAGCTAGAACCCTCTACAGGAGAACCTTCCCGTCCACACCTAGAACCCTCTACAGGAGATCCTTCCCGTCTACAGCTAGAACCCTCTACAGGAGATCCTTCCCGTCCACAGCTAGAACCCTCTACAGGAGATCCTTCCCGTCCACAGCTAGAACCCTCTACAGGAGATCCTTCCTGTCCACAGCTAGAACCCTCTACAGGAGATCCTTCCCGTCCACAGCTAGAACTCTCTACAGGAGATCCTTCCCGTCCACACCTAGAACCCTCTACAGGAGAACCTTCCCATCCACAGCTAGAACCCTCTACAGGAGATCCTTCCCGTCCACAGCTAGAACCCTCTACAGGAGATCCTTCCCGTCCACAGCTAGAACCCTCTACAGGAGATCCTTCCCGTCCACAGCTAGAACCCTCTACAGGAGATCCTTCCCGTCCACACCTAGAACCCTTTACAGGAGATCCATCCTGGAAATACTTCCTGGAGGAAATAAAAGACACCAGATTTGTGTAACTGTATAAAAACAGAGAAATGGAGCTTTGACTTCAGAGTTCTGACCTGCTTTGGCTGCATTTATTTATCAAATTTTACATTTACAAAAATAAAAGTAACAACTGCATTAAAACTGTAAAATATGTGAAAATAAAAAAGTATTTTTAATCCATTCCAACTCCTCATCTTCAAAGTAACATTTTCTATATTTCATTCTTCTTAGGAAAATACAAGATTTCTTGCCATTAATGACATAAAATTATGAATAAATAGTATTTAATATTTAATAAATATGCATAATAAATTCCATCATTTCACATATTTCTGACGGATCAGACTGTGCTGACATCAGAGAGGAACAACCTGATCTCTGCTGTGAGTTACATTAAAATCAGACAGAAAAACCTCAACATCTCTTTCACATTAAAAGCTCATCAGAGGTCTGAAAGATGGAGGTCGTGTTCTTCATTTCAGACTTTATGGATTTTATTTGCATGCGTATCTTGATGGTTCATGACGTGTCTCATCCAAACCACTTGAACTCTGACGCGGTCTGGATCAGCCATGTGCCACTTCCAAAACCTCTACAGGGTCCCAGACCAGATGGTCTTGTTTCTGTGAACCCCAGAAGAATCACTCTGATGGAGAAGAACCACCTGAGTCCATGTTTGTACTTCTGTTGACAGTTTGGACCCAGTTCTCATCTTCACTCGACAGATTGCAGATCCCTCGAGGGGAAAATCACTGTGACCTTCTCACTACAGTCAAACTTTACAGGTGAGAAGGTGAACATCAGTAACAACCCACCAGAACCAAACAGTGTTTAGAACTTCATGATCATGTGAATAAATGCTGTTTTGTTCTGTTTTAGGCTTTGTTCACTTTTTATTTATAATTTAACCACCACGTGCTGATGGTAAACTCAACAGACAGGTGTGTAGTAGATGTGGTTTTAGAGCGCCATCTTGTGGTCAGATACAGGAAGCAAACACATTAGCACTGACGTCATGACTGAATCCTGAAAAAAGATTAAAATTGTTTAGATTTCAGACTAAATTAATTCGAGCTTCTTATAATTGATTCATTAGAAACAGTAAGAAACAGGTTTTAAAGCAGAATAAGAACCAGGAGGCTCAGTGGACTCGTTGTTTCTTGACTTTCAGATGACTTCTGTCATTAACTGGTGCAAGATAATTAAACTGGATTTATCTTACAGGCGTTCCTGAACATCTCAATGTCCTTCTGATGGAAGACATCAAGCTTCCTGAGTATTCTTCTGAAAGGACGGGTAGATGTTTGCAGGAACTGGACTGTCCTTCACTGTGAAGGTGGCAGATGGTGTTTGGTTCAGCTTCTTGTACTTTGTTGATGACTTGAATGGAAGTTTTTTGGATTTCTTCTTTGGCAGACGGGACAGTTTTGAGACTCCCATGACTTTGAGTTTGATTGGGGCCTCAGATATTCCCGCCATGTTTCGTGCCTGGCAGCGATATTCTCCAGCATCCTCGTATGATAAACCGTTCAGGCTGATTATAGACCAGCGAACTCCAACTCGAGGAGATTCCTGCATGACTGAAACGTAAAGGAGGACAGATTCAGCCCTGCAAAAAAAACAATGTTAAACACGTAACCTCTAAAATC
The DNA here is from genome assembly GCA_006937955.1 of Pachypanchax playfairii. Lineage (NCBI taxonomy): Eukaryota > Metazoa > Chordata > Actinopteri > Cyprinodontiformes > Aplocheilidae > Pachypanchax > Pachypanchax playfairii. The sequence continues at coordinate 74,157 of SSNP01000192.1, forward strand.
AAGACACGACTTACAACTCTCCAGAATCCTGGGAAGCTGGTCAGAGTTCTGCAGGATATCTTGCTTGCAACAATCTGATAAATTAGACATTAAACAATCAGATGATCATTTCAACAGCTGACGTGACCCCACAGCACTCAGTATAGTACACACCAGTATAGGCTGAAGTTTTGATCCAGGTCAGGGTTGGTGTTGGGTATCCACTAGCATCACAGCGGAGGATTACGTTGCTGCCCAGTGGAGAGACGACCCTGGTGGCAGCAGGCTGGACCGAAGGCCTCATGCAGCGAGAGAGCTCAGCCTGCGTCAACACCATCCCTGATTGGCCCACAGACCTGCTGCACATTATCAGCTGATCCATCAGAACCACTGGACTCCCCAGGGACATGGACAGTGAGGTCAGCATGGAGATCTGGCAGTCACACAGCCAGGGATTATCATGAAGACCTAAGTGGGAAGAAGAATTGGACCTTTTCACATTCTCAACAAAGTGAATTCAACAGAGTTACACAATAACAATACATGTTTATTTATCTTGTTAAATCAGACTTACCCAAGATTTTTCTTTGTACTGGTCCTTCCTGTAGTTCTGGAAGAGGAAACCAAAGATCCAAGAGTTCAGCTGGTAGAATCGTCAGCCTGAGCAGAAGAGAGCAACAATAAACAGGTGGAGCTCACCTGTTACAGTTCCATGACACCTGAAACATCATGACTCACCTGTTGCTGGACAAGTCCAGGTAGGTAATATTGGGTAAAAAGACAGCAGCATGGGCTGGAAGGCTGGACAGGCGGTTGTTGTGGAGCCCCAGAGTCTGTAGGCGGCGCATGTCTCTTAGCCCCTCCCAGGGGAAGGTGGTCAGCAGGTTTCCATCAAGACGCAGCTCTCGCAGAGCCTTCAGGTTGACGAAGCTGCTTGGGTGGACAGATGTTATGGAGTTGTAGGTCAGCCATAAGAAACGTAGTTCTGACAAGTTGTAGAAGGCTGCCCGGGGCACCCTGGAGATCAAGGTCTTCTCTAAACGAAGTTTGACAGTGTCAGCTGGAAGACTAACAGGAACTGCTGACATCCCAGCATCACTGCACTGAACAAACCTGCAACAATAAACACAAAGACGTAGCAGCTTGAGCTTTCAGTCCCGACCTGGACTTGTTGGCTCTGTGTCGGGTTCTGGGGGACTTTTGCTGTGACTTGATACAAAATAAATAAACTGGACTGACTCACATTAATCAGATCTCAGTGTTCTAACAGGTTTATGTGCATGCACGTGCATGTGCCTTTAATCAGTTTAACTTTCTATTTCTCAAAGCTCTGCATTCAGAAAAATCTCTGAAAAAAATCATTAAACATGTAAATTAATAATTTAATATGAAAACAAACTTCTGAAAGTTTGATTTACATGGAATTCATCCAGCAGTGACAGATCAGCTGCACACAGCAACAGAGAGATGAAAGTGAAAAATACTCAACCGGAGTTCTGCTGTTGACGCGCTGCAGATGCAAACAGCTGGGCAGGATTGTGTCATTACAGCAGGCTGCAGAACGTAGAGGAGAACCAGCAGGAACATCATGCATCAAACAGATCCCACACTCAAACACGTTCCTGCAGACTTTCATTCCTCCAAAGTCTTCAGTCATGCTGAAGAATGAAACTGAATCCCAGATTAACTGGGATTACACTGTTTACAGACCGGATTGTAATCCCTCACCTCTCAGCCAGGGTGACAAATCACCGCATCAGGGCTGCCTGAGCCAGCAGGGGCTCCTGATGATGTTGTCACGTTTACTTTTACTTATTGGGTTTCGTATTTTGTCTAATTATTTATCATCATATCTGTTTACATGCGTGTTCAGGTGTTACATGTGGGTTCCGTTGCTACATGTGTTCCCCTGTTCATCTTCTTGATTGATTCTTGATGATTAAAATCCAACTTTTGCTTTTACTTGATTACCAGTTAAAACAATCAGATAGTGCATGGGAGCATGAGTGTGTGTGTGTATGTGCACATGCGTGAACCATGTGTGTATCTTAATAAATATATTCAGTTTTCTGTCAGATATCACGCTGATAAAATGATGCAGTCAGTATTTGTTAGTCCAAAGCTCTCTGAGCTCCGAGCAGCTACACCGACCTCCTGCTGTGAAGCCTCACCTGCAGCTGTAATGACTCTCCCAGCCGCCAGGTGGCGACCTTTGACGCCAGCGGTTCCCATCGAACGGCCGCCCCTCTGGGCGGACTTTCCGACTGATCTCCGGTCAGTTCGCCCGGAGTCCTGGAAGTTGGTCCCGGAAAAGCAGCAGGAACATGTCCACGGTACCGCTGCTTGCAGACGGTCACTCGGACGACGAGCTGCCGTCAGACAGCCGGTGGACACGGAACTCCTCTCAACCCGCCCGCGGGGAAAGGCGCGCCCTCCAGGTAACTCGTGCGTTACTCTCCCGAAGTCAAACGGCTGGATCGGAACCGTTGGGTAGTTCTGCTGTGCGAGAGCAGAAACTGTTTCGGTTTTAAAGTTTGTTCCGTTGACAGTTGAGCTAAAACAGCAACGCGTCCGCCGAACTCAGTTCAGAACCCGGATTCACGTTCAGGGTGAAAAATCAAACTAAAGATCAGGAAGAATCAGAAAGACCGAGCTGGAATCGGGATGGATCAGCAGTCACGTGATTGTTGTCAGGCATAATTCACACGGGGAATAATGATAAAGGGACTTTAGACAGGTGGGTCCGACCTGATCTGAATCAGGCAGGAACTTTTGTCTTGTCACGATGGCGTGATTCCGTTTAGTGTTCCAGTGTAACAAGGCAGTGATCCAACATGAACAACAGCACGAGCTTCACTGAATGGAATCCAGCCGCAGCATTTCCTGTTAGGACAGATTCTCTACCCAGAAAAGGTGCAGCCTGATGCTGTAGATGACTGACTTCTAATCAGTAACCTGGTGATCAGGCTGATCAATAACATGGTGATCAGGCTGATCAATAACAGGCTGATCAGTAACCCGGTCATCTGTTTTATTGATCAGTGATCAGTCTGATTGACCACTGAAGTCCTTTGTCCTGAATGAGACTTTCAGAAGTTTCCTCTGATGATCTACAGGTAGATGATGTTCTTCACATGTTCAGGAGCATTGAGAAGTACCTGTCATTGTGCTGTTACGTGTGTGACAGTGTGTTGTGATCTCTGTCCCGCAGGATGTTGTGGACCAGACCGGACTGCGACCCCACGGTGACGGTGGACAGCAGCTGGCTGACGATGAGGCCCTCAGGGCGCCTCAGCTGGACGACTGTGAGCGGATGGGGACTCTGTTTGGGATGATTAATAAGTGTCTCCGAGGTCTGGGCTTCACCCAGATGTACTTTGGAGACAGAACAGTGGAGCCTGTGGTGATTGTCATTTTCTGGCTGCTGCTCTGGTTCTTGGGTTTTCAGGCTCTTGGTCTGGTGGGAACTCTGTGCATCATCATCATCTACATCCAGAAGTGATGAGAACCTGCTGAGTCTGACCTTCTGCAGCAGCTGGAGCTTTTAGCAGATGTTTCTGCTGAGGGTGGAGTGGTATGGTGCTCCAGGCTCTGGAGACTGTCTCTGAGGGGCTTGTTCAGACCTTCAGGTTTTTAAAGGATGACCTGATGCGGTTCTTGTTTTTCCTGTGAAAGTGTCCTTCAGAGTCTGCTACACGTTGGTGACCAGGGTTAAAAAACTTAATATCCAGATTAGAAGCGTGCACAGCACGAGGTTCTCTGATAACACTGTACTTCTGCTGATTTATTCTCTCTACCAACATGTTCACGCTGCTTCAACTTCTCATAACGTCCAGCTTCAGTCTGCAGAACATCCTCTACGTTCATGCTCCCTAAATATCAGACTCACAAGATCATAATCAACTCCAGATGTTTTTGGTTATTTTGTCCTGTGGTGTTTGAAGCCTTTCAGACAGGTGAAGGGGAACGGCAGTCCTTCAGATGGACCTGCAGTAACGGTGCCATGTTCCTGATGCCATTTGGACCCAGTTAGAACAGAACACACATGTTCTTCTTTATTCACACCAGATTTGAGTTGACTTTCGTTGAATTCAGGCTCCGTGTCTGAATGTGAAGCTCCTGCTTTCAGGGCTGCGATGTCACTGAACCACTTCCAAAGAGTTTGTGTTTTGGTTTGATAATAAACTAAATGTAAATCTGACTGTGTCTCATTGTTTGATCTCACCTTGTATGAAACTCTGATGTCACAGACCTCATGTGGTGCAAGAACAGCTGAGAGAAAAACCACCTCAAGCCATTTAACATAGAAAACAAATCCTGCATATTACCAGGACAGGAAGTGGATGGGTTTTTCACATTAAAGTGGTGATAAAGGTGTTGAGCCCAAAGGAAACGTTCCTGAGCAGAAACAAATCAGAACAGGTGTAACACGCAGGTGTTCAAACACTCATCTGACACAGTGACAAGAACCTGAGCTATCAGATGACCTTTGACCTTTAACAGCTGGGATGTTTGAATACAAACTAAACAGAAAGACACTGATTTATTTCTAAGATGTGACATGTTTATTAAAACCGCTGAACACATTAACACTCGGTATGTACAGTCGTGTCTACATCATGAACACGTATGTACAGTCGTGTCTACATCATGAACACGTATGTACAGTCGTGTCTACATCATGAACACGTATGTACAGTCGTGTCTACATCATGAACACGTATGTACAGTCATATCTACATCATGAACACGTATGTACGGTCGTGTCTACATCATGAACACGTATGTACAGTCATATCTACATCATGAACACGTATGTACGGTCGTGTCTACATCATGAACACGTATGTACAGTCGTGTCTACATCATGAACACGTATGTACAGTCGTGTCTACATCATGAACACGTATGTACGGTCGTGTCTACATCATGAACACGTATGTACAGTCATATCTACATCATGAACACGTATGTACGGTCGTGTCTACATCATGAACACGTATGTACAGTCGTGTCTACATCATGAACACGTATGTACAGTCGTGTCTACATCATGAACACGTATGTACGGTCGTGTCTACATCATGAACACGTATGTACAGTCATATCTACATCATGAACACGTATGTACGGTCGTGTCTACATCATGAACACGTATGTACAGTCGTGTCTACATCATGAACACGTATGTACGGTCGTGTCTACATCATGAACACGTATGTACAGTCATATCTACATCATGAACACGTATGTACGGTCGTGTCTACATCATGAACACGTATGTACAGTCGTGTCTACATCATGAACACGTATGTACAGTCGTGTCTACATCATGAACACGTATGTACAGTCGTGTCTACATCATGAACACGTATGTACAGTCGTGTCTACATCATGAACACGTATGTACAGTCGTGTCTACATCATGAACACGTATGTACGGTCGTGTCTACATCATGAACACGTATGTACAGTCATATCTACATCATGAACACGTATGTACAGTCATATCTACATCATGAACACGTATGTACGGTCGTGTCTACATCATGAACACGTATGTACAGTCATATCTACATCATGAACACGTATGTACGGTCGTGTCTACATCATGAACACGTATGTACAGTCATATCTACATCATGAACACGTATGTACGGTCGTGTCTACATCATGAACACGTATGTACAGTCATATCTACATCATGAACACGTATGTACAGTCGTGTCTACATCATGAACATGTCGATGGAGAGCACAAGTGTAGCAGCGAACGTCTGATTTCAGCTCAGGATGAACAGCTGACTGTTCTACTCCTTTCAGCAACATGTTCAGAAAACATTTACCTGTTCACGTGACCACAGTGTGGATTTCACTTACATACATGTTGGAAATGACATGTTTAAAACAGCAACACGATGGCTGGTCTGTGATCAGTTTGCAGCAGTTTAAATAATGTGTGACAATGGGAGGAGTCACATTAAAAGGTGACTCCTGTTCATGTCTCCAGGTGATGCTCAGTGCCCGCTGCCGCCCTCGGACAGAATGCGGCTTGGTTCTGTGAACTTGGCTGTGGCGATGTAGAACAGAGTCGGTCCCGGTACCAGAGCGAGTAGCGGCAGCGACAGCTCCAACTTGTCCATCAGAGAGATGGAGATGATGCCGTAAGCATGAAGCAGCCAATGGCTGAGCAGAACCACCAGGCGCTTCTTCTTTGCTACCAGAGTCTTAAAAGACTGAGAGGGTGAAGGGGCGGAGGAAGAGGAGGAGGGTGAGGAAGAGGAAGACAAAGATATTCAACATAAAGATGAGCTGCAGCTTCAGGGTTTTATTTTCTAACCAGGTGTGTCCATGAAAGAGGTGGAGCTGTGATAATTACACCTGCAGGTAGAATGATGACCAAACTCCCAGCTGATGCATTCTAACACCTGCAGAGACAACATCACATGACCTGAACAGGTGTGTGTTTACCTGAATCTCAGAGGCGGACATGTAGACAGCCAGAGTGACCAGAGAGAGAACCAGTATGATGTAGGGAAAAGCGTAGTCTGAAACACGCACACAGACAGTTTAACACTAGAATAGACATCTGTTATTGTTGTTGTTGTTGTGTTATGGTGAAACACAGGGACTCACAAAGCAGCCCGCCGCCGACAGCCTGCAGCACGGTGATGATGGGGAAGAAGTAGAGCGCGGCGTAGATGCTCCTGAAGCGATCCGTTTTCCCGAGACCACACGCGATCTTCTTCACCAGAAGAGGGCGGAGCAGCATCATCATCACCAGGCAGAAGGCGTAGTAGATCAACACAATGGTGTAGCTAATAAACAACATCAGGTGATAACACACAACAACATTACTTCCAAGGTTGAGCGCCACTACATTTATTCACAACAAGCCCGAGAAGTAAAACCAGGAACGAGTCCAACCGGATCAACTCAACCCTGAACATCAATGTGGTTTCACCGTGTTGTTGTGTGGTCTACACTCACAGTGGATAGACAGCCTCCTGTGTGCAGTGCAGTGTGTTGATGTAGTCCGGACTCGGGTTGTACAGCATGGTGTACCAGTCAGATAACATCTTGACCTGACAGGACAGGATGCTGAGCTTCCACACCGGGTCTGAGAGCAGCAGAGTCACCACAGCTGACACGCTGCACTCCAACATGGCGGTGACGTGCTGCAGCAGCGCGCTGGAGCTGTACGCACGCACACACACACACACACACTTCAGTGAACTTGTTGGATCATTTCATCCTGAAAACAGATTGTTTTGGATCATCAGCCTGAACAGGTCAGACTGCTGAAAGCTGAGCCGTGCAGAACTTCAGCAGGTTTCTGACATGAAGAATCAGAAGAACTTCCAAACTGTCACTTTGATAAATTTGGTGCTCAGAAGCTGCTGTTCCTGATTCTGGAGGATTCTGTGCTGACTGATGGGTTTGAACTCAGAATCAGAACCAGTTTCTGACTAAAGAAGAAACAGTTTGTGTTTGTCAGACTCTGTGATGCTGCTTCACCTCTTCTTCCCTGAGTACCACTCGATGAAGAACCAGTGCAGAACCAGAGGCAGCATGGCCATGAAGCCCAGGTAGAGCCAGTCATACAGCTCGGGAGACTCAGTGCAGCGTTCACAAACCTTCTGGATGTTGGTGCGTTCTCCTCGGGGACAAACCTGCCAACAGAGACGACTCGTGTTAAACACTCACAACTTTTTTTTTTAATTTATGGTAAATGGTGTGTACTTATATAGAACTTTACTCAGGTCCTACGACCCCCAAAGCACTTCACACTACACTCAGTCATTCACCCACTCACACACACACTCACACATTTATTACCTGCTTCTCTGCCTGTTCAAATGTAAATAAGAAAAATACCTGAATCTTCACCTCTTGTGTTGCATTTCACTGGGAAACAAGTCAGATTTACATCGTTTGTACAATGAAAAGTGAAGAGATTCCCTGTAAAGTGAGCAAACTGCTGGACAGACGTCTCTTTCTGCTCTGTTGGGTTTAATAGAGTCGATTCTTACAGTGAATTTGATAAATAAAATCAAACAGAAATAAAACTTGCAGCTGAGGTGTGTCCAGGTGTTTCTCTGTGGGAGTGTTCATGTTCTTAAACACATTGGACTGAGTTCAGCTGCTCTGCAACATGCACTGAGTCACAGCATCACCTCATGTGAACAATGAATCTGCTGAGGAGGTTGTTTCCATTTCAGTGCACTGAGGCGTGAAACTTCCTGTTTGACGCTTTTCAGGGTTTGTTGCCTCAGTGAGAAGCACAATGACAATTAGGTGAGATTTCACTCCAAACACACTCACTGATCAGATATCTGATCCAAATTGGTTTGGACAGAAGACTCTGAATGTTCACGCTGTGTTAAGCACTCAAGAGAGACTCAAACACCCGCTGAGTCCTCATCCACAAAGTTCACAGCCTCTGACGAGCTGCTGAACCAGCGGACGTTTGACATCAACCTGGAAGTTCTACCAGGTCTGATCACACCTGTGACAAGCTTTAAACCTGAAGGCAGATGTTTGGTACTCACACCACACTCCCCCTCCACCGATCCGTTGATCATGATCCGACCGCAGTACAAACCAGGACACGTGGAACTGATGGCCACAGCTGGAAAAAACATCCAGAAACACTCGCTGTTAAACCCGACCGAGTCACAGTCACTGAGGTGCCGGAACCAACAAGTCCAAACATAATGACCACACACACACACACACACACACACACACACACAAACCCTCACACACACACACACACACACAAAGGACTTTTTTGTTTTCTTCCAAATTTCCAAGAATTGAGGTCAAGAATTGAGAATTTAAGGTCTGAGTAAAGATACTTGTAAACAAACATCAGTAAACATGTTGACAGTTCTGATCATGTGACCATAATCACGTTATGTTTCCAGCTCAGCGTGTCCTGCTGCTGCTCGGACAGGTTCGTTGATCCAGGTGCGTTTGGGTTAGTTTACCTGGAGCCGGATGCTAACTGAATGAGCCCGTTCAGAACCTTTTGCGGTCCAAGCAGCAGAACTCTGAGTTATATTGCAGTTTAACACTCAGACAGTTTCTTATCTACAAACAGAAAATAACAAAGCAGCTGAAACTCACCTGAACTCATCCTGGAAGCAAATATTCAGTAAAATCTGTTTGTCGCTCCTATCCGAACTGCTTCCTTGTTTATTTCTTCTTCGTTTGATGTAAATGTAGTAAGTAAACCAAATTAACGGAGCATCAGCGCCCCCAGCAGGGGTCAGAGAGAACCACCTAGCATCATGTTCCGCTCTCCTCAGAGAGAAAATAACACAGAAAACACAAAAACAAGGTGGTTACTGCCCCAAGTGCTCCGATATATATATATATCATTAATATTTTATATATAAGATATTAATTATTAATTCCTGTATAAAAACCAAAAGATTGTTGCTGATTCCTCCCACTCTGGACAAAAACTTTAAGAGCTGGTTGTCTCTATAGCTACAGGTTACGGTCCATTAGAATCAGAACCTAGGCAGTTTCACCCCATCACTTGTATCATTAAACACCATCAGGACCCTCTGACTCCACTCCTACAGACTACTGTATAACAAACTTTTTATGACCTGCTGAGGAGGAAATGTTTCGTTTTTTATTCAAATCATATTTCCTCTCAAGCCAATTATTTATTATTATTATTTTGATGTTTTAAAACAGAAAAGTTTTCTTCTCTCAGTAACCAGTCAGTTTGTTGCCATGGCTACCAGTCTGCCTGTTGCCATAGTCACCAGCCTGCCTGCATTTTTCCTAACTGCAGCTATGTAAGTGGTATGGGTTGGGTATATCATCTGTGTGTGTGTGTTGATTTGCTAATTTTGTTCTTTATTACATGCACACGAGTTTCTCATTTTTTAAAATATGGTTGTCAGTTTAGAGAAGTCACTCCATCCATCCATCCATCCATCCATCCATCCATCCATCCATCAAGGTTTTGAACCCAGGACCTTCTTGCTGCTCCACCATACAAGTTGTTTTGAATGTATATAACTATAATACCTTGACAATAGTAATTAGTCCTGACTGGACTTGTCACGTGACAAGTTCATGGCATCGTAGACAAGCAAATAAAAATACAACTCCCAGAATGCACAGAAACAGCCAGCATGGTGATTTTAGTAATGCTATGCTACACACGCCATAAACGGTTACCTTGGTAACCGTCAGAATTTTTTTATCGCGTGTGCGCGGACGGGGTGACGAGCTCCAGCTGCCGTGGATGCGCAGCTTGTATCGTTAGTTCGTTTGTGTTCAGAACACGAACAAGAAACCTGCAGCGCGCGCTCACATAGCAAACTTCCGGTCTGCGCGCGTGACGCGCAGATAACGGACAGAAAATAAACGCGTCTTGGAAAGGAAGTGATTGTGATCGGATCGATAAGTGTTGATCAGCTGCTGTGAGGTGAAGAAGCAGAGATCTGGCTCCAGACTGCACCAGGATCAGTTCTTAGCAGCAGCAGTGGATGTGTTCCAGTTTGTGGCTGTTCTGAGATCAGTGTTTCAGGTTGAAGAGCCAGAACTGAAGGTGTGACTCTGATTCTATGATTGTTTCGTTTAATCCTGATAACTAAGGGTTTAACAGCATGTTTGGATTTGTTAGAGTGCAGATTCTAAGCAGATGTTCCTGCACATCTGGACAGCTGGTGGGATAAAAACAGCATCTTTAACCATCAAAGAATGGCTCTGTGGGATTTGGTTCTAAATCTGGCCACATCCATTTTTGATGAAGAATCCTGCAGATCGATTGCTGCTTCAGTCGGTGACCTCTTCATCTGACAGCTGCTGTTAGTGGAGGAAGGTCACCAACCAGGAGGATTATGGGACAAAAACAAACATCAATAATTGATCAGCATCTGGACTGACTGGGATCTGATGGGTTTGTGTTCTCCTGCTGTTGGATGTGGAGACGATGGGAGCTGAAACACCTGCTGTCAGAGCCACACTCAAACCATTCTTCATCCATGGATTCACCTGTTAGCACGGCCCTGCAGGGCAGCACCAACTACACAGCTGACTTCTCTGGTTCGAGCATCATCAGCCCGCTGAGCACCTCCTCACCTGTAGAGCCAAGGTAATGCACCTCTTCTTCATGTGTTTCCTTCTTGTGTTGGTGTGTGTGTGTCTGCAGCTGCTGCACAAGTTATTAAACTAAATAATTCAACACCTCCCGGCTACACAGCCCTGAGCCACAGATACACCAAACGTCAGTCTGATTAACATCCAATCCTGATTCAAGTGTCTCTTGTAAACACTAGCCTCAAACCAGACTTACAATCTAATTCAGAATGAATCTGACAGCTGATCTGATTCACAGAGGGGGTGGAGCCAATCCCTGATCCAAATTCAAAGTGTTTGATCTGCATTATTATCCCTGTCTAACCACAGATCAGTGTCTTCAGCTGTTCCCATTTAACACCGTGATATTTCCCACAATGCATAGCTTTAGATGAGTTTGGATGTCTGTTCGGTGTGTGAAGTAACTTCTCCATCTGTTTGGGGTGTGTCTACAGGGTTGTTTCCATAGTAACCAGCCTGGTGACTGCTGCCACTCAGGCCCCGGTGCGAACATTGGGAAACCTCTCAGCACTCAGAGAGCAAAGCGGCAGCGGCCTCGATGATGTCCATCAAACATCGACGGCGGCGGTTCTGAGCGTCGATGACAGTAACTCCGCCCTGCAGGGCCTCACGGTGGCGGCTCAGGCCCTGGTGCTGCTGTCCATCTTCCTCCTGTCTAGTCTTGGTAATTCAGCAGTGATCATTATCATCATCAAACACCGGCAGCTCAGAACGGTGACCAACGCCTTCATCATGTCGCTGTCGCTCTCAGACTTCCTGACTGCTGTTCTCTGTCTGCCCTTTTCCTTTGTCATGCTCTTCAGTAAGGACGGCACCTGGATGTTTGGAGATGCTTTCTGTGTAGCTAACGGCTTCTTCAACACCTGCTTTGGTATCATCTCCACCCTCACCATGACTCTGATCTCCTTTGACAGGTACTACGCCATCGTCAGGCAGCCTCAGGCTAAAATTGGGCGCGAGAAAGCCGGCCAGCTGTTGGTAGCTGTGTGGTTCATGGCGGTGGTTTTCTCTCTGCCGTGGTATCTGTTGGTACGAACATCGACAGACGTCCATAAACGAGGTTTCTATCACTGTATGTACGTGTTTCATGCGGGCAGCTCTCGTGTGGGGACCACATACAGCGTCTGCCTCATTGTGGTTTGTTACCTGCTGCCGTTTTCCCTCATGTGTTTCTGCCATTACAACATCTGTAAGACTGTGCGTCTCTCGGAGATCCGAGTCCGACCGGTCACCACGTATGCATACTTGCTGCGATTCTACAGTGAAATGCGAACAGCCACCACCGTGCTGATTATGATCGTGTTCATCATCTGCTGCTGGGGGCCGTACTGTTTAATGGGGTTAGTCGCCGCCATCGGGAACTACTCCTTCAACCCGGTCATGGACACGGTGGCCATCTGGCTGGCCTGGTCCAACGGAGCCATCAACCCTCTGATCTATGTTCTGAGGAACCCAAACATCTCCATGCTACTGGGTCGCAGCAGAGAGGAGGGCTACAGGGCCAGAAACATTGCAGCATATCTCTCCAACCAGAACCGGAACCGAGAAATCCGTCAGAACCAGGCAGAGAGGATCAGGGACCGTTACGTGAACCGAACCGGAGTGAACAACAGCCGTCTGTCGACTTCAAGTCCCGGGAAGACCGGCGGAGAGGTGGCCATGTGGGCCTGTAAGAACCCAGCTGTGTTCTTCTGTAGAGACGCTGGACATGAAACAACCCGACCGGCCGACGGCGAGCTGAAGATCAAGACAGCTGACACCAGTCTGTGAGGCTCCGCCTAGTCTCATGTCACCTGCGTTTTCAGATCAGAGTCAAAAAGCAGAAGGTGTGTGAGCTGTTGATGTTCTGACTCTGATGTCTGAGCAGCTTTTATACGACAGATTCATTTCTAAATAATCTGTATGAAACACTGAATTTATTTACTCTTCTATCAGATAATCTCACTGCTGGATGTAAAACACATCTGGTTGTTTATGTTTTCAGGTCCGTCCTCCATCTAGGTGTTTTTCATCCTCAGAAAACTGAAAGGAGCCTGTAAAGCTGGGATCAGATCTCTGAACTGTTCTGGAATCTGGAGTTAGGATTAACCTTGAGGTGGCAGGTAGATACACCTGGATCGAGCGTACCTACCTGCTTTAACGCCCCACCTTTCCCAAGTCTCAGATCTTTTACATATGATAACAGATCTACACATGGACTCTTATTACTGCCTCATCTCATCTTTTATTTTGTATCTTTTCATTCTGGTTCAAATAAAATTTTTCATTTTATCATCAACTACATCTTCTTGTTTGTGACGGACTAAAAAACTGAATTTGATCTGAAAATGAATCTCATGTAGTAACAGAGACCAGACTGTCCAACCAGCCCGTCAGAGACCTGACTGTCCAACCAGCCCGTCAGAGACCAGACTGTCCAACCAGCCCGTCAGAGACCAGACTGTCCAACCAGCCCGTCAGAGACCTGACTGTCCAACCAGCCCGTCAGAGACCCGCCTGTCCAAAGAGCCCGTCAGAGACCTGACTGTCCAAAGAGCCCATCAGAGACCAGACTGTCCAATCAGCCCGTCAGAGACCTGACTGTCCAACCAGCCTCTCAGAGACCAGACTGTCCAACCAGCCCCTCAGAGACCAGACTGTCCAACCAGCCTCTCAGAGACCAGACTGTCCAACCAGCCCGTCAGAGACCAGACTGTCCAAAGAGCCCATCAGAGACCAGACTGTCCAATCAGCCAGTCAGAGACCAGACTGTCCAACCAGCCCGTCAGAGACCAGACTGTCCAACCAGCCTCTCAGAGACCAGACTGTCCAACCAGCCTCTCAGAGACCAGACTGTCCAACCAGCCCGTCAGAGACCTGACTGTCCAACCAGCCCGTCAGAGACCTGACTGTCCAACCAGCCCGTCAGAGACCTGACTGTCCAACCAGCCCGTCAGAGACCAGACTGTCCAACCAGCCCATCAGAGACCAGACTGTCCAACCAGCCTCTCAGAGACCAGACTGTCCAAAGAGCCCGTCAGAGACCTGACTGTCCAAAGAGCCCATCAGAGACCAGACTGTCCAATCAGCCAGTCAGAGACCAGACTGTCCAACCAGCCTCCCAGAGACCAGACTGTCCAACCAGCCTCTCAGAGACCAGACTGTCCAACCAGCCTCTCAGAGACCTGACTGTCCAACCAGCCCGTCAGAGACCAGACTGTCCAACCAGCCCGTCAGAGACCTGACTGTCCAACCAGCCCGTCAGAGACCTGACTGTCCAACCAGCCCGTCAGAGACCAGACTGTCCAACCAGCCCGTCAGAGACCAGACTGTCCAACCAGCCCGTCAGAGACCAGACTGTCCAACCAGCCCGTCAGAGACCCGACTGTCCAACCAGCCCGTCAGAGACCTGACTGTCCAACCAGCCCGTCAGAGACCTGACTGTCCAACCAGCCTCTCAGAGACCAGACTGTCCAATCAGCCTCTCAGAGACCAGACTGTCCAACCAGCCTGTCAGAGACCAGACTGTCCAACCAGCCTCTCAGAGACCAGACTGTCCAACCAGCCCGTCAGAGACCTGACTGTCCAACCAGCCTCTCAGAGACCAGACTGTCCAACCAGCCTCTCAGAGACCAGACTGTCCAACCAGCCCGTCAGAGACCAGACTGTCCAAAGAGCCCGTCAGAGACCTGACTGTCCAAAGAGCCCATCAGAGACCAGACTGTCCAATCAGCCAGTCAGAGACCAGACTGTCCAACCAGCCTCTCAGAGACCAGACTGTCCAACCCGCCCCTCAGAGACCAGACTGTCCAACCAGCCCGTCAGAGACCTGACTGTCCAACCAGCCCGTCAGAGACCTGACTGTCCAACCAGCCCGTCAGAGACCAGACTGTCCAACCAGCCCGTCAGAGACCAGACTGTCCAACGAGCCCATCAGAGACCAGACTGTCCAATCAGCCAGTCAGAGACCAGACTGTCCAACCAGCCCGTCAGAGACCAGACTGTCCAAACAGCCCGTCAGAGACCTGACTGTCCAACCAGCCTCTCAGAGACCAGACTGTCCAACCAGCCCGTCAGAGACCAGACTGTCCAACCAGCCTCTCAGAGACCAGACTGTCCAACCAGCCTCTCAGAGACCAGACTGTCCAACCAGCCTCTCAGAGACCAGACTGTCCAACCAGCCCGTCAGAGACCAGACTGTCCAACCAGCCCGTCAGAGACCAGACTGTCCAACCAGCCCGTCAGAGACCAGACTGTCCAACCAGCCTCTCAGAGACCAGACTGTCCAACCAGCCCGTCAGAGACCTGACTGTCCAACCAGCCTCTCAGAGACCAGACTGTCCAACCAGCCCGTCAGAGACCTGACTGTCCAACCAGCCTCTCAGAGACCAGACTGTCCAACCAGCCTCTCAGAGACCAGACTGTCCAACCAGCCTCTCAGAGACCAGACTGTCCAACCAGCCCGTCAGAGACCTGACTGTCCAACCAGCCTCTCAGAGACCAGACTGTCCAATCAGCCTCTCAGAGACCAGACTGTCCAACCAGCCACTCAGAGACCAGACTGTCCAACCAGCCACTCAGAGACCTGACTGTCCAACCAGCCCGTCAGAGACCAGACTGTCCAAACAGCCCCTCAGAGACCAGACTGTCCAATCAGCCAGTCAGAGACCAGACTGTCCAACCAGCCTCTCAGAGACCAGACTGTCCAACCAGCCCCTCAGAGACCAGACTGTCCAACCAGCCTCTCAGAGACCAGACTGTCCAACCAGCCTCTCAGAGACCAGACTGTCCAACCAGCCTCTCAGAGACCAGACTGTCCAACCAGCCCGTCAGAGACCAGACTGTCCAACCAGCCCGTCAGAGACCAGACTGTCCAACCAGCCCGTCAGAGACCAGACTGTCCAAAGAGCCCATCAGAGACCAGACTGTCCAATCAGCCAGTCAGAGACCAGACTGTCCAACCAGCCTCTCAGAGACCAGACTGTCCAACCAGCCCGTCAGAGACCAGACTGTCCAAAGAGCCCGTCAGAGACCTGACTGTCCAAAGAGCCCATCAGAGACCAGACTGTCCAATCAGCCCGTCAGAGACCAGACTGTCCAACCAGCCCGTCAGAGACCTGACTGTCCAACCAGCCTCTCAGAGACCCGACTGTCCAACCAGCCCGTCAGAGACCAGACTGTCCAACCAGCCTCTCAGAGACCAGACTGTCCAATCAGCCAGTCAGAGACCAGACTGTCCAACCAGCCTCTCAGAGACCAGACTGTCCAACCAGCCCGTCAGAGACCAGACTGTCCAACCAGCCCGTCAGAGACCAGACTGTCCAACCAGCCTCTCAGAGACCAGACTGTCCAACCAGCCCGTCAGAGACCAGACTGTCCAAAGAGCCCGTCAGAGACCTGACTGTCCAAAGAGCCCATCAGAGACCAGACTGTCCAATCAGCCAGTCAGAGACCAGACTGTCCAACCAGCCTCTCAGAGACCAGACTGTCCAACCAGCCCGTCAGAGACCAGACTGTCCAACCAGCCTCTCAGAGACCAGACTGTCCAACCAGCCTCTCAGAGACCAGACTGTCCAACCAGCCCGTCAGAGACCTGACTGTCCAACCAGCCCGTCAGAGACCAGACTGTCCAACCAGCCCGTCAGAGACCAGACTGTCCAAAGAGCCCATCAGAGACCAGACTGTCCAATCAGCCAGTCAGAGACCAGACTGTCCAACCAGCCCGTCAGAGACCAGACTGTCCAACCAGCCCGTCAGAGACCTGACTGTCCAACCAGCCCGTCAGAGACCTGACTGTCCAACGAGCCCGTCAGAGACCAGACTGTCCAAAGAGCCCATCAGAGACCAGACTGTCCAATCAGCCAGTCAGAGACCAGACTGTCCAACCAGCCTCTCAGAGACCTGACTGTCCAACCAGCCCGTCAGAGACCAGACTGTCCAACCAGCCCGTCAGAGACCAGACTGTCCAATCAGCCAGTCAGAGACCAGACTGTCCAACCAGCCCGTCAGAGACCAGACTGTCCAACCAGCCCGTCAGAGACCAGACTGTCCAACCAGCCTCTCAGAGACCAGACTGTCCAACCAGCCCCTCAGAGACCAGACTGTCCAACCAGCCTCTCAGAGACCAGACTGTCCAACCAGCCTCTCAGAGACCAGACTGTCCAACCAGCCCGTCAGAGACCAGACTGTCCAACCAGCCCGTCAGAGACCTGACTGTCCAACCAGCCCGTCAGAGACCAGACTGTCCAACCAGCCCGTCAGAGACCTGACTGTCCAACCAGCCCGTCAGAGACCACACTGTCCAACCAGCCCGTCAGAGACCAGACTGTCCAAAGAGCCCATCAGAGACCAGACTGTCCAATCAGCCCGTCAGAGACCAGACTGTCCAACCAGCCCGTCAGAGACCAGCCTGTCCAACCAGCCCGTCAGAGACCTGACTGTCCAACCAGCCCGTCAGAGACCTGACTGTCCAACCAGCCCGTCAGAGACCAGACTGTCCAACCAGCCCGTCAGAGACCTGACTGTCCAACCAGCCTCTCAGAGACCAGACTGTCCAATCAGCCTGTCAGAGACCAGACTGTCCAACCAGCCCGTCAGAGACCAGACTGTCCAAAGAGCCCATCAGAGACCAGACTGTCCAATCAGCCAGTCAGAGACCAGACTGTCCAACCAGCCTCTCAGAGACCAGACTGTCCAACCAGCCTCTCAGAGACCAGACTGTCCAACCAGCCCGTCAGAGACCAGACTGTCCAACCAGCCCGTCAGAGACCAGACTGTCCAACCAGCCCGTCAGAGACCAGACTGTCCAACCAGCCCGTCAGAGACCAGACTGTCCAACCAGCCCGTCAGAGACCAGACTGTCCAAAGAGCCCATCAGAGACCAGACTGTCCAATCAGCCAGTCAGAGACCAGACTGTCCAACCAGCCTCTCAGAGACCTGACTGTCCAACCAGCCTGTCAGAGACCAGACTGTCCAACCAGCCCGTCAGAGACCTGACTGTCCAACCAGCCCGTCAGAGACCAGACTGTCCAACCAGCGCGTCAGAGACCAGACTGTCCAACCAGCCCGTCAGAGACCTGACTGTCCAACCAGCCTCTCAGAGACCAGACTGTCCAACCAGCCCGTCAGAGACCAGACTGTCCAACCAGCCCGTCAGAGACCAGACTGTCCAACCAGCCCGTCAGAGACCAGACTGTCCAACGAGCCCATCAGAGACCAGACTGTCCAACCAGCCAGTCAGAGACCAGACTGTCCAACCAGCCCGTCAGAGACCAGACTGTCCAACCAGCCTCTCAGAGACCAGACTGTCCAACCAGCCCCTCAGAGACCAGACTGTCCAACCAGCCCGTCAGAGACCTGACTGTCCAACCAGCCCGTCAGAGACCTGACTGTCCAACCAGCCCGTCAGAGACCAGACTGTCCAACCAGCCCGTCAGAGACCAGACTGTCCAACCAGCCCATCAGAGACCAGACTGTCCAACCAGCCTCTCAGAGACCAGACTGTCCAACCAGCCCGTCAGAGACCTGACTGTCCAACCAGCCTCTCAGAGACCAGACTGTCCAACCAGCCCGTCAGCGACCAGACTGTCCAACCAGCCCGTCAGAGACCTGCCTGTCCAACCAGCCCGTCAGAGACCAGACTGTCCAACCAGCCCTCAGAGACCAGACTGTCCAACCAGCCTGT
Source organism: Pachypanchax playfairii (assembly GCA_006937955.1). Classification (NCBI taxonomy): domain Eukaryota; kingdom Metazoa; phylum Chordata; class Actinopteri; order Cyprinodontiformes; family Aplocheilidae; genus Pachypanchax; species Pachypanchax playfairii. Next base: position 92,929 of record SSNP01000192.1, read on the forward strand.
CAGAGACCAGACTGTCCAACCAGCCCGTCAGAGACCTGACTGTCCAATCAGCCCGTCAGAGACCAGACTGTCCAACCAGCCCGTCAGAGACCAGACTGTCCAAAGAGCCCGTCAGAGACCAGACTGTCCAACCAGCCCGTCAGAGACCAGACTGTCCAACCAGCCCGTCAGAGACCTGACTGTCCAACCAGCCCGTCAGAGACCAGACTGTCCAACCAGCCCGTCAGAGACCAGACTGTCCAACCAGCCTCTCAGAGACCAGACTGTCCAACCAGCCCGTCAGAGACCAGACTGTCCAACCAGCCTCTCAGAGACCAGACTGTCCAACCAGCCCGTCAGAGACCTGACTGTCCAACCAGCCCGTCAGAGACCTGACTGTCCAACCAGCCCGTCAGAGACCAGACTGTCCAACCAGCCTCTCAGAGACCAGACTGTCCAACCAGCCCGTCAGAGACCTGACTGTCCAACCAGCCCGTCAGAGACCAGACTGTCCAACCAGCCCGTCAGAGACCTGACTGTCCAACCAGCCCGTCAGAGACCTGACTGTCCAACCAGCCCGTCAGAGACCAGACTGTCCAACCAGCCCGTCCGAGACCAGACTGTCCAATCAGCCAGTCAGAGACCAGACTGTCCAACCAGCCTCTCAGAGACCAGACTGTCCAACCAGCCCGTCAGAGACCTGACTGTCCAACCAGCCTCTCAGAGACCAGACTGTCCAACCAGCCCGTCAGAGACCAGACTGTCCAAAGAGCCCATCAGAGACCAGACTGTCCAATCAGCCAGTCAGAGACCAGACTGTCCAACCAGCCCCTCAGAGACCAGACTGTCCAACCAGCCCGTCAGAGACCAGACTGTCCAACCAGCCCCTCAGAGACCAGACTGTCCAACCAGCCCGTCAGAGACCAGACTGTCCAACCAGCCCGTCAGAGACCAGACTGTCCAACCAGCCCGTCAGAGACCAGACTGTCCAACCAGCCCGTCAGAGACCAGACTGTCCAACCATCCTCTCAGAGACCAGACTGTCCAACCAGCCCGTCAGAGACCTGACTGTCCAACCAGCCTGTCAGAGACCAGACTGTCCAACCAGCCCGTCAGAGACCAGACTGTCCAACCAGCCCGTCAGAGACCAGACTGTCCAAAGAGCCCATCAGAGACCAGACTGTCCAATCAGCCAGTCAGAGACCAGACTGTCCAACCAGCCGCTCAGAGACCAGACTGTCCAACCAGCCCGTCAGAGACCTGACTGTCCAACCAGCCTCTCAGAGACCAGACTGTCCAACCAGCCCGTCAGAGACCAGACTGTCCAACCAGCCCGTCAGAGACCAGACTGTCCAACCAGCCTCTCAGAGACCAGACTGTCCAACCAGCCCGTCAGAGACCTGACTGTCCAACCAGCCTCTCAGAGACCAGACTGTACAACCAGCCCGTCAGAGACCAGACTGGCCAACCAGCCCGTCAGAGACCAGACTGTCCAACCAGCCCGTCAGAGACCAGACTGTCCAACCAGCCCATCAGAGACCAGACTGTCCAACCAGCCTCTCAGAGACCAGACTGTCCAAAGAGCCCGTCAGAGACCTGACTGTCCAAAGAGCCCATCAGAGACCAGACTGTCCAATCAGCCAGTCAGAGACCAGACTGTCCAACCAGCCTCTCAGAGACCTGACTGTCCAACCAGCCCGTCAGAGACCAGACTGTCCAACCAGCCCGTCAGAGACCTGACTGTCCAACCAGCCCGTCAGAGACCTGACTGTCCAACCAGCCCGTCAGAGACCAGACTGTCCAACCAGCCCGTCAGAGACCAGACTGTCCAACCAGCCTCTCAGAGACCAGACTGTCCAACCAGCCTGTCAGAGACCTGACTGTCCAACCAGCCCGTCAGAGACCAGACTGTCCAAAGAGCCCATCAGAGACCAGACTGTCCAACAGCCAGTCAGAGACCAGACTGTCCAACCAGCCCGTCAGAGACCAGACTGTCCAACCAGCCCGTCAGAGACCTGACTGTCCAACCAGCCCGTCAGAGACCTGACTGTCCAACCAGCCCGTCAGAGACCAGACTGTCCAACCAGCCCGTCAGAGACCAGACTGTCCAACCAGCCCATCAGAGACCAGACTGTCCAATCAGCCAGTCAGAGACCAGACTGTCCAACCAGCCTCTCAGAGACCAGACTGTCCAACCAGCCCGTCAGAGACCAGACTGTCCAACCAGCCTCTCAGAGACCAGACTGTCCAACCAGCCCTCAGAGCCCAGACTGTCCAACCAGCCCGTCAGAGACCTGACTGTCCAACCAGCCTGTCAGAGACCTGACTGTCCAACCAGCCTGTCAGAGACCAGACTGTCCAACCTGCCCGTCAGAGACCAGACTGTCCAAAGAGCCCATCAGAGACCAGACTGTCCAATCAGCCAGTCAGAGACCAGACTGTCCAACCAGCCTCTCAGAGACCTGACTGTCCAACCAGCCCGTCAGAGACCTGACTGTCCAACCAGCCCGTCAGAGACCTGACTGTCCAACCAGCCCGTCAGAGACCTGACTGTCCAACCAGCCCGTCAGAGACCAGACTGTCCAACCAGCCTCTCAGAGACCAGACTGTCCAACCAGCCTCTCAGAGACCAGACTGTCCAACCAGCCCGTCAGAGACCAGACTGTCCAACCAGCCCGTCAGAGACCTGACTGTCCAACCAGCCCGTCAGAGACCTGACTGTCCAACCAGCCTCTCAGAGACCAGACTGTCCAACCAGCCCGTCAGAGACCTGACTGTCCAACCAGCCCGTCAGAGACCAGACTGTCCAACCAGCCCGTCAGAGACCAGACTGTCCAACCAGCCCGTCAGAGACCAGACTGTCCAACCAGCCTCTCAGAGACCAGACTGTCCAACCAGCCCGTCAGAGACCAGACTGTCCAAAGAGCCCGTCAGAGACCTGACTGTCCAACCAGCCCGTCAGAGACCAGACTGTCCAACCAGCCCGTCAGAGACCTGACTGTCCAACCAGCCCGTCAGAGACCAGACTGTCCAACCAGCCCGTCAGAGACCTGACTGTCCAACCAGCCCGTCAGAGACCAGACTGTCCAACCAGCCCGTCAGAGACCAGACTGTCCAACCAGCCCGTCAGAGACCAGACTGTCCAACCAGCCCGTCAGAGACCAGACTGTCCAACCAGCCCGTCAGAGACCTGACTGTCCAACCAGCCCGTCAGAGACCAGACTGTCCAACCAGCCCATCAGAGACCAGACTGTCCAACCAGCCTCTCAGAGACCAGACTGTCCAAAGAGCCCGTCAGAGACCTGACTGTCCAAAGAGCCCATCAGAGACCAGACTGTCCAATCAGCCAGTCAGAGACCAGACTGTCCAACCAGCCCGTCAGAGACCAGACTGTCCAAAGAGCCCATCAGAGACCAGACTGTCCAATCAGCCAGTCAGAGACCAGACTGTCCAACCAGCCCGTCAGAGACCAGACTGTCCAACCAGCCCGTCAGAGACCAGACTGTCCAACCAGCCCGTCAGAGACCAGACTGTCCAAAGAGCCCATCAGAGACCAGACTGTCCAATCAGCCAGTCAGAGACCAGACTGTCCAACCAGCCTCTCAGAGACCAGACTGTCCAACCAGCCCGTCAGAGACCAGACTGTCCAACCAGCCCGTCAGAGACCAGACTGTCCAACCAGCCCGTCAGAGACCTGACTGTCCAACCAGCCCGTCAGAGACCAGACTGTCCAATCAGCCAGTCAGAGACCAGACTGTCCAACCAGCCTCTCAGAGACCAGACTGTCCAACCAGCCCGTCAGAGACCTGACTGTCCAACCAGCCCGTCAGAGACCAGACTGTCCAACCAGCCCGTCAGAGACCTGACTGTCCAACCAGCCCGTCAGAGACCTGACTGTCCAACCAGCCCGTCAGAGACCAGACTGTCCAACCAGCCCGTCAGAGACCAGACTGTCCAAAGAGCCCATCAGAGACCAGACTGTCCAATCAGCCAGTCAGAGACCAGACTGTCCAACCAGCCACTCAGAGACCTGACTGTCCAACCAGCCCGTCAGAGACAAGACTGTCCAACCAGCCCGTCAGAGACCAGACTGTCCAAAGAGCCCATCAGAGACCAGACTGTCCAATCAGCCAGTCAGAGACCAGACTGTCCAACCAGCCCGTCAGAGACCAGACTGTCCAAAGAGCCCGTCAGAGACCTGACTGTCCAACCAGCCCGTCAGAGACCTGACTGTCCAACCAGCCCGTCAGAGAACAGACTGTCCAACGAGCCCATCAGAGACCAGACTGTCCAAACAGCCCGTCAGAGACCAGACTGTCCAACCAGCCCGTCAGAGACCAGACTGTCCAACCAGCCCGTCAGAGACCTGACTGTCCAACCAGCCCGTCAGAGACCTGACTGTCCAACCAGCCCGTCAGAGACCAGACTGTCCAACCACCCGCCAGAGACCAGACTGTCCAACCAGACCGTCAGAGACCAGACTGTCCAATCAGCCAGTCAGAGACCAGACTGTCCAACCAGCCCGTCAGAGACCAGACTGTCCAAAGAGCCCATCAGAGACCAGACTGTCCAATCAGCCAGTCAGAGACCAGACTGTCCAACCAGCCTCTCAGAGACCAGACTGTCCAACCAGCCCGTCAGAGACCTGACTGTCCAACCAGCCTCTCAGAGACCAGACTGTCCAACCAGCCTCTCAGAGACCAGACTGTCCAACCAGCCTCTCAGAGACCAGACTGTCCAACCAGCCCGTCAGAGACCTGACTGTCCAACCAGCCTCTCAGAGACCAGACTGTCCAATCAGCCAGTCAGAGACCAGACTGTCCAACCAGCCTCTCAGAGACCAGACTGTCCAACCAGCCTCTCAGAGACCAGACTGTCCAACCAGCCTCTCAGAGACCAGACTGTCCAACCAGCCTCTCAGAGACCAGACTGTCCAACCAGCAGATGGTGCGTGTTGGAATGTCACCTGTCTCTTCATAACACATAAATATTCAGATAATCACAGACTTCTGGATTATTTATTATTTAAAACCTTCAGAAACACAAAGATTTCAGTTTGTTTTGAACTTTTCAGTCTTCATTAATAAACAACCTCATTCAGGTGAATCACCTGATCAGATAAATAATGACTGAACAGAACAAAGAACAATCAGTGATCATGTGACCACAACCTGCTGGTTTGTTCTGAAGAACACAGGTCCAGTTCTTCAGCTGATCTACAGGTAACTTCCTGAGAATCAGACATGGACGGTCTCACCCTGCCTCACCTCTATCCAGTGCACAGGTGAGGCTCAGCGTGATGCCCGCTGCAGGAATGTTGTTGTGTGTGTTTTAAACTCCACAGAGTAGCAATCCTGCTCAGTCTGCTGTACGTGTACACACGCGCGTGCATGCATGCACGCACACACGCGCGCACACACACACACACACACACACAGACAGACTCCGTCTGCTCGTCTGACATCAGATCTACACAGACTCACTGAGCGACGGGTGTAGGTTAGTTGGAGTTCTGCCAGTTTCTGTTAAACTGGACGAACGGCTGAAGCAGCTTTTCCACCTGAAGAATCAGGTGTGTCTGTTCACCTGTGCTGTTGAAGAAACAGAGTTTAACTGCAAGTTAAAACTTCTGGGATTTTCATTTAATTATTTTTGGGTTTTCTGAGTTACGTTTAGTGATTTATTTTTTCCTTTTGGCATTGATGATGATGATGATGATGGTGTGAAGACTTTGTCTCAGTCTGATGTCACCATGCTGGACTGGAGGTTTATGATTAAAGACAACAAACTAAAGATCTGACCAATCACAGCTGGAAAATGACTTCTCAACTCTTCATATAAGAGAGAATCATAAAGGTAAGAAACTCGGGACTCACGCGGTTTTTAATCAGATACTCTGAAATGTTTAAAGTTCAAAGAGTTAAAGATACATTTTCTGAAAAGAATGAAGTTTTACTGGATTCTGAAGCTGCAGACACAGAAGAAGATTGTTTCAGTCCTCATCACATTTATCTTAATCCAACATATCACACCTGACCTCGATATGCACACCTGTCTGTCGGTACCACAGGTGAGACAAATGTGTCTGTAGACCGACAGAAACAGCTTCACCTGTGACAGACTGATTCTGCTCTGGTGTTTCAGTCTGAGGTCAGTGAACTCAGAGTTTCGACTTCGATCCCGAGTGTCCCTGAAACATTATTCAGTGTTTGTTTGAAGTGTGTGTGTGTTCACTGCAGCTGATTCAGTTATTTACACTGAAACATGTGAAATGATGAAAACACCATGTTTCAGGTGAATCTACCTGTGTTCCTTTCTGTCCAGTCAATATCTGCTGTAACCATGACCACCCAGGGGAAGGAGTCTTGGGGGCGTGGCCTGTCCTCTCTGTTTCCATGCTGCTTCAAACAAAACGACCAAGCACAAGTCATCACCCCAGCGATAGAGCTGATGCCCGTCCAGCCAATGCCCCCCCTCCAGGAGCTGAACACCAAGTTCACCAAGCTGGTGGTACGTTCAAAACCACCTTCCATGTTTTACTCAGAAACAATCAGAGAATCATCTCAGTCTTTCCGTCTCTTCTTCAGGATGAACTGGAGCTTTCAGAGGCGCACAGAGCAGCAATGTTCGCTCTGCCACCAGAGAAGAAGTGGCAACTTTACTGCAGTAAGAAAATGGTAAGAACGTCCTCAGGAGCTGCTCTCAGTGTCCCATGTTCAATAACACACCTGCAGTGCAGGTAACACAAGCTGTTTTCACTCTGAGAGCTAAAATACAAGATGAACTCTCATCACGTGGTCTCCTCAGCATCAGGACGGGTTACAGCTTGAAATGCAGGAACCAAAAGACGTAAAGAAAAGAGATGAGAGACACGAGACAACACATGTGTAAATAGATTCTGATGTTTAATAAAAGTCACATCTGTTTGTCTCTCAGGACGCAGGTGAGAAAGGAGCGACCAGTTGGCCTGAGTTTTACATCGACCAGATCAACTCCATGGCTGCTGTAGGTGAAGAAGAATCAACATTTTAAACCCTATAACAGATAAATCTGATGAACTCCATCAGCTGTTTAGAAATATCATGTTAAAACACGGAGTCAGTGGCTTTAAAATGTGTTTAATCTGAATAGAGATGCTGATTGTCTCCAGCTGATTAAAGCTCTCGCTCCTCAGAGGAAGACTCTCTTGGCGATAGAAGAAGAAGATCAAAGCAGGCAGAAGATCATAGATGGTCTGAAAACAGCTCTACGAACTCAGCCAATAAGGTGCATGTTGTCAGTCACACAGCTGATTGTTCCTCTGAACCTCAGAGAGCTGCAGGATAATGTTACTTCATCTCCTGCAGCTTCGTGTCACGGTTCATCGAGTTGGACGGTCTCTCCTGCATCCTGAACTTCCTCAAGTCCATGGACTATGAGACATCTGAGTCTCAGATCCACACGTCCCTGATTGGCTGCCTCAAGGCGCTGATGAACAGCTCTCAGGGCAGAACTCATGTGTTAGGACACTGTGAGAGCATCAACATCATCGCACAAAGTCTCGCCACCGAAAACATCAAAACTAAGGTGTGTAGCTGCAACTCGACTCCCTAAAGTCCCCCTGAGTTCCTTTTAAAGGTGCTCTTTAATAAAATGTATTAGAAAGCAACCTGAGGGTGTGGTTTACTGTGCGTCAGCACCAGAGATTAATTCAATCCCAGTATTATAAATCTGAGTCTGTCAGTCATTTCTGAAGCTTGTTATGGCGAGTGGAAGCTGTGAAACAAACTGGAACTACCTGCCGTCAGGTGAATAACTTCCTGCTCTACCTGTAACGGGCGGAGCTCCACCCAACATAACAACACAATCCAGCACTGAAGGTTTTCCTGCTCCACTTGCCAAAACAATGTGTCACACATTTCTCAGATAGAGTTCAATGTTTCCAACAACGTGATGTTTACAAGGAAAACTGTTTTTTACTTTTTAAAATAACACAAAGTAAATCAAATAAATCGTTTCTGTAATATATTAATTTAGTGTTTATGATAGTTATTTACCATCAACCTGCTGGAGACTGCAGATGAACATTAGTCTCAATCTGTCATATTTCCATGATCTACTCAGATTATTCTAATTAATCCTGATTGTCTCTTCTTGTTCCATGTGTCAGTGAAACAGAAAACATCATTATAAACAAGATGTTTTTTCCTGCAGTTGCTCAACAAACAACAAGTTGAAGCTTCTTGAACCTGGAAGTTTCTATCTGACTGTAAATATCATGTGATTTCTGTTTCAATGAGCTCAAACATGAAACAAAAACATTTGAGATCAGAATTCTTTCAGTTCCAAAACAAACAAGAACCCACAGGGAATTTAAAACACGTGTCTGAGAGTTTTACTTAAAACCTGGTACCAAAACAAGTTTTAGTTCATTTTTTAAAAATCTGCCGTTTTCAGTCTGAATGACGTCCGTCCTGTTCGGTTACGAGAATAATTTGAAGGGAAAGTGAAATACTGAAGGTCTGTGAATCGATTGTTGTTCATCTGATCAAACTGTGAAACAAAGTCCGACATCAGGGAGAACCTGTCAGAAGATCAAACAGCAAGCAGCTGAAGTTTAACTCACACCTGAGTTCTCTCTTACAGGTGGAGTGGAGGATGTGTAGAACATCTGATGTTTCTTCATCTTTCTGTATCCTCAGGTGGCAGTTTTAGAGATCCTTGGTGCCGTGTGTCTGGTACCAAGTGGCCATAAGAAGGTTCTGGAGGCCATGCTGCACTACCAGAACTTTGCCTCAGAGAGAACTCGATTCCAGGTCTGCAGATGTTTTCTGTCTTCTTCTCTAACCGTTAGCAGAGTCTTCATGAGCTTCAGGAAGTCCACATGAAGTTTCATGATGCATTTAGTTTGTTTAGTTACTGGAACGTGTTCACGCGTGTGTTTGAGCAGCTGTGAACTCCTGAAGATCAAAGTTCAGATTAACAGACATCACACAGTGATTCAGTGCACTGCTCAAGGACACTACAGCTGTGACTGAGTTTGGACACAGTCAATCATCTAAAGTCCAGCCCATGTCAGAAGACTGTTACTTCTGTTTGATTATTGGATGTAAGACATTCATGCAGCCATGTTAACCTGCTGCAGGTATCTGCACAGGTGGTATCAGCTTCAGGATGTAACCTTTACCTTTCAAAGTAAAGGTACATATACCAATGGATTCATCAATTTAACATGGAACAGACGAGTGATCTATAGATTTTTATCTTTCTGTGTTCTGTGTGCAGAACCTGATGACAGACTTGGACCGATCCACCGGCCGCTACAGAGATGAAGTCAGTTTGAAAACCGCCATCATGGGCTTCATAAACGCTTTGCTCAGCCAGGGAGCAGGACAGGTGAACATCTGATTACTGGTGATGTTTCACCTGATTAATGAAGAAAATCTAAATTAAATTCTTTGTACATGTATCTTCAGGGGAACATGGAGTTCCGGATCCATTTACGCTACGAGTTTCTGATGTTGGGCATTCAGCCAATCATTGAAAAGCTGCGCTCTCATGAAAACTCCACCCTGGACAAGTAAATCAGATGGTCACTTCCTGAACTATTTAAATCTAGTGCTTTGGCTTTAACTTGGTGTCTTTCAGGCATCTGGACTTCTTTGAGATGTTGAGGAATGAAGATGAGCATCAGATGTCCAAACGCTTTGATGCTGTAAGAAACTTAATTTCTTTTTTTATTTGATTTGAATTTCTTATTTTTTTAAAGATTTTAGGTAGAAATAAACATGAAATATGTACAAACTCTGGATGTAATTGTCTAAAGGATTAAACTCTCCCTTCACTGAAATGATTTTCAGTGTTTGAGTAGATGTCAGTGTCTCCTGTATCTGATCTTCAGGTCCATGTTGACACTAAAAGTGCGAGTCAGATGTTTGATCTAATCAGAAAGAAAGTGAGCCACACTGAAGCGTACCCTCACCTGCTGTCTGTACTGCAGCACTGCCTCATGTTTCCATGTAAGACCTCACCTTCATCACACTCTTCTTCCTCTGTGAGCAGCATCTTCTCAGTATGTCGTCTCGTTTGTATCTCAGATAAGAAGAACAACAGGAACATGTTTAAGTACTGGTTGTTGTTGGACCGGATCATCCAGCAGCTGGTTCTGCAGACAGATAAAGGCGAGAACCCCGACGTCGCTCCGCTGGAGGACTTCAACGTCAAAAACATTCTCCACCTGTAAGTTCAAACACGGCATGATGGCTGTCCGCAGCTTTCAGGAATGTTTTACCAGTAAAAACACAACAGACCAACTTCACCTGGACTGTACCTGAACTTCACCTGGACCGTACCTGAACTTCACCTGGACCGTACCTGAACTTCACCTGGACCGTACCTGAACTTCACCTGGACCGTACCTGAACTTCACCTGAACCGTACCGGAACTTCACCTGGACCGTACCTGAACTTCACCTGAACTGTACCGGAACTTCACCTGGACCGTACCTGAACTTCACCTGGACCGTACCGGAACTTCACCTGGACCGTACCTGAACTTCACCTGGACCGTACCTGAACTTCACCTGGACCGTACCTGAACTTCACCTGGACCGTACCTGAACTTCACCTGGACCGTACCTGAACTTCACCTGAACTGTACCGGAACTTCACCTGGACCGTACCTGAACTTAACCTGGACCGTACCTGAACTTCACCTGGACCGTACCTGAACTTCACCTGGACCGTACCTGAACTTCACCTGGACCGTACCTGAACTTAACTTGGACCGTACCTGAACTTCACCTGGACCGTACCTGAACTTCACCTGGACCGTACCTGAACTTCACCTGGACCGTACCTGAACTTCACCTGGACCGTACCTGAACTTAACTTGGACCGTACCTGAACTTCACCTGAACTGTACCGGAACTTCACCTGGACCGTACCTGAACTTAACTTGGACCATACCTGAACTTAACCTGGACCGTACCTGAACTTAACTTGGACCGTACCTGAACTTAACCTGGACCGTACCTGAACTTAACTTGGACCGTACCTGAACTTAACCTGGAATCGTACCTGAACTTAACCTGGACCGTACCTGAACTTAACCTGGACCGTACCTGAACTTAACTTGGACCGTACCTGAACTTAACTTGGACCGTACCTGAACTTAACTTGGACCGTACCTGAACTTAACCTGGACCGTACCTGAACTTAACCTGGACCGTACCTGAACTTCACCTGGACCGTACCTGAACTTAACTTGGACCGTACCTGAACTTAACCTGGACCGTACCTGAACTTAACCTGGACCGTACCTGAACTTCACCTGGACCGTACCTGAACTTAACCTGGACCGTACCTGAACTTCACCTGGACTGTACCTGAGTCTGTAACTGTGTCTTTGTCTTTGTAGGCTGGTGAAAGAAAATGAGGTGAAACAATGGAAAGAAGAAGCAGCTGAAATGAGAAAAGGTAAATTTACACACTCACATGTGGAAACTGAAACATGTTGGTCAGTTAAACACACCAGGTGTTTACCTGCATGTTTTACATGAACTCACCTGAAACAGCTGATAATCGTTCTGTATCAGTTTTAATAAAATCCAAACACCTGAAGCAGCTCTAAAGACTCAGATCCTGTTGGTTGAGGTTCCACCTTCTTGTTCTCTCAGAGCATCAGAAGCTGCAGCAGCGCCTGGAGAAGAAGGAGAGAGAGTGTGAAGCCAAGAACAAAGAGAAGGAAGAAATGATGGAGACACTAAACAAGATGAAGGACAAACTGAAACGAGACAGCAATGAGCTGAAACAAACTAAACGACAAGTGGAAGAACTGTCTGCACGTCTGCAGCAGCTCAGTGCCGTACGTTTCACACCAGACATTCAGAACTGTGATGTAACACAGGAAACATCTGTATCTTCTCTTCATGTCCACATGTGGATGAAACATCTGTTGTCTCTTTTGTTAGAACTCCAGTGTTCCAGGAGGACCTCCCCTAACATCTAGTGGTTTTGTTCCTCCTGGTCCCAACTCCTCCATCACCACACCTGCTCCACCACCTCCTCCAGGAGGCCCTCCAGCTTTTGGAATGGCTCCTCCTCCTCCTCCACCTCCTCCTCCAGGAGCTCCTTTACTAACAGCAGAGAAGAAGAAAAACATTCCGCAGCCGTCCAACCCTCTGAAGTCCTTCAACTGGAGCAAACTGCAAGAGGTGAACGCAGCGCGTCCTGCTAGTGATTGTTTAGATTGTTACACATAAACAAAATGATGTCAGGAAGCAGAAACTTTAACCAACAAACTGCAGGCTGCAAGCTCCGCCCACATCATCATGATGTCATGTGTTGGACTCTGAAGGCTTGTGACCTCAGCACATCATGTTGTTTATTTATTTGTTTGTTTCAGACAAAGATAGAAGGAACCATCTGGAAACAAATCGATGATCAGGAGATATTCAAACTTCTGGATCTGGAGGAGTTTCAGAAAACCTTCTCAGCTTACCAGCGTGCAACAGTAACACAACAAGAAACACAACCTGTCAGCTGTGTATGTTTGTGACACAACAGTGAAAGATAAAGTGTGTGTGTGTGTGTGTGTGTGTGTGTGTGTGTGTGTGTGTGTGTGTGTGTGTGTGTGTGTGTGTGTACAGAAGGAAACTGCTGGGGAACAATCTGTCAGGAAAATGAAGGAGTTGTCGGTGATTGATGGCCGTCGAGCTCAGAACTGTAACATCCTCCTGTCACGGTCAGTTTCTAAAGCTGGTTTAGAGTCTGTGGAGGTCTTTGTGAGTCTGTGGGGTCTTTGTGAGTCTGTGGGGGTCTTTGTGAGTCTGTGGGGGTCTTTGTGTTCGTGTTCTATTGTCTCTTCACACCCAGCTGGAACAGGTTAATCTCTGTTTGATAAAGGTTTTAATCCAGGTTTAATCCCAAGGCTCATGTGATGCTCTGGATTACAGATTAGTGGAACTTTAAACACTTTCTGATCTGAGAGTGAATGTTGGAGTTTCTGTGTTGCAGCCTGAAGATGACGAATGAGGAGATCTGCAATGCTATTCTCACCATGGACGAACATGAGGAGCTACCTAAGGACATGCTGGAGCAGGTGGGACAGAGACACGAGCTGGAGGAGAAACATCAAGTCCTTCATGCTGATAAATGTTCATGTTGTATTTGATTTCAATCAATTTTCTAAATCTGTTTTTAGCTTCTGAAATTTGTTCCTGAGAAAAGTGACATTGAACTTTTAGAAGAACATAAACACGAGCTGGACCGCATGGCTAAAGCAGACCGCTTCCTGTATGACATGAGCAGGTACACAACAACACACACACCTGCTCTGTCTTCAGACCCGCCTGTTTACAAGTTGTGTTCACTAGATGTAGATACAGAGTGGGACCGTCTCTCTCTCTCTCTCTCTCTCTCTCTCTCTCTCTCAGTGTTCTGTTCTCTTTCTGCCTGATCAGAATCAACCACTACCAACAGAGACTGCAAGCTCTCCACTTCAAGAAGAAGTTTACTGACCGAGTGTCTGAGGTCCAACCCAAAATCACAGGTACGATTTCAGCCCAAGAAGTCTATAATCCATCTGATCTACATTCCTCCTCATGCTCATCCTCTTCTGTCTGCTCTCAGCTCTCAGTCTGGCTTCTGAAGAGGTGGTCCAGAGTCTGGCACTTCGTCAGCTCCTCCAGGTGGTCCTGGCCTTCGGAAACTACATGAACAAGGGACAACGAGGAAATGCTTATGGATTCAAAGTGTCCAGCCTCAACAAGATGGTTGACACCAAGTCCAGCAATGACAGGTACAGTTCACCCTTTAGTAGGTTTAGGTAATCTGTCTGTAGGTACGGTTCACCTGTTGGGTTCACCTGTCTGTAGGTTGGGTTCACCTGTCTGTAGGTACGGTTCACCTGTCTGTAGGTTGGGTTCACCTGTCTGTAGGTACGGTTCACCTGTCAGTAGGTATGGTTCACCTGTCTGTAGGTTGGGTTCACCTGTCTGTAGGTACGGTTCACCTGTCTGTAGGTTGGGTTCACCTGTCTGTAGGTACGGTTCACCTGTCTGTAGGTAGGGTTCACCTGTCTGTAGGTACGGTTCACCTGTCTGTAGGTTGGGTTCACCTGTCTGTAGGTACAGTTCACCTGTCTGTAGGTTGGGTTCACCTGTCAGTAGGTACGGTTCACCTGTCTGTAGGTACGGTTCACCTGTCTGTCGGTTGGGTTCACCTGTCTGTAGGTTGGGTTCACCTGTCAGTAGGTACGGTTCACCTGTCTGTAGGTACGGTTCACCTGTCTGTAGGTACGGTTCACCTGTCTGTAGGTACGGTTCACCTGTCTGTAGGTTGGGTTCACCTGTCTTTAGGTTGGGTTCACCTGTCTGTAGGTACGGTTCACCTGTCTGTAGGTACGGTTCACCTGTCTGTAGGTACGGTTCACCTGTCTGTAGGTACGGTTCACCTGTCTGTAGGTTGGGTTCACCTGTCTGTAGGTACGGTTCACCTGTCTGTAGGTACGGTTCACCTGTCTGTAGGTACGGTTCACCTGTCTGTAGGTTGGGTTCACCTGTCTTTAGGTTGGGTTCACCTGTCTGTAGGTACGGTTCACCTGTCTGTAGGTTGGGTTCACCTGTCAGTAGGTACGGTTCACCTGTCTGTAGGTACGGTTCACCTGTCTGTAGGTACGGTTCACCTGTCTGTAGGTTGGGTTCACCTGTCTTTAGGTTGGGTTCACCTGTCTGTAGGTACGGTTCACCTGTCTGTAGGTACGGTTCACCTGTCTGTAGGTACGGTTCACCTGTCTGTAGGTTGGGTTCACCTGTCAGTAGGTACGGTTCACCTGTCTGTAGGTACGGTTCACCTGTCTGTAGGTTGGGTTCACCTGTCAGTAGGTACGGTTCACCTGTCTGTAGGTACGGTTCACCTGTCTGTAGGTACGGTTCACCTGTCTGTAGGTTGGGTTCACCTGTCTGTAGGTACGGTTCACCTGTCTGTAGGTACGGTTCACCTGTCTGTAGGTACGGTTCACCTGTCTGTAGGTACGGTTCACCTGTCTGTAGGTTGGGTTCACCTGTCTGTAGGTACGGTTCACCTGTCTGTAGGTTGGGTTCACCTGCCGTAGGTACGGTTCACCTGTCTGTAGGTACGGTTCACCTGTCTGTAGGTTGGGTTCACCTGTCTGTAGGTACGGTTCACCTGTCGGTAGGTAGGGTTCACCTGTCAGTAGGTACGGTTCACCTGTCTGTAGGTTGGGTTCACCTGTCAGTAGGTACGGTTCACCTGTCTGTAGGTACGGTTCACCTGTCTGTAGGTACGGTTCACCTGTCTGTAGGTACGGTTCACCTGTCTGTAGGTTTGGTTCACCTGTCTGTAGGTACGGTTCACCTGTCTGTAGGTTGGGTTCACCTGTCTGTAGGTACGGTTCACCTGTCTGTAGGTACGGTTCACCTGTCTGTAGGTTGGGTTCACCTGTCTGTAGGTACGGTTCACCTGTCTGTAGGTTGGGTTCACCTGTCTGTAGGTACAGTTCACCTGTCTGTAGGTACGGTTCACCTGTCTGTAGGTTGGGTTCACCTGTCTTTAGGTTGGGTTCACCTGTCTGTAGGTACGGTTCACCTGTCTGTAGGTACGGTTCACCTGTCTGTAGGTACGGTTCACCTGTCTGTAGGTTGGGTTCACCTGTCTGTAGGTACGGTTCACCTGTCTGTAGGTACGGTTCACCTGTCTGTAGGTTGGGTTCACCTGTCTGTAGGTACGGTTCACCTGTCTGTAGGTTGGGTTCACCTGTCTGTAGGTTGGGTTCACCTGTCTGTAGGTTGGGTTCACCTGTCTGTAGGTACGGTTCACCTGTCTGTAGGTACGGTTCACCTGTCAGTAGGTAAGGTTCACCTGTCTGTAGGTACGGTTCACCTGTCAGTAGGTATGGTTCACCTGTCTGTAGGTTGGGTTCACCTGTCTGTAGGTACGGTTCACCTGTCTGTAGGTTGGGTTCACCTGTCTGTAGGTACGGTTCACCTGTCTGTAGGTACGGTTCACCTGTCTGTAGGTACGGTTCACCTGTCTGTAGGTTGGGTTCACCTGTCTGTAGGTACAGTTCACCTGTCTGTAGGTTGGGTTCACCTGTCTGTAGGTACGGTTCACCTGTCTGTAGGTTGGGTTCACCTGTCTGTAGGTACGGTTCACCTGTCAGTAGGTATGGTTCACCTGTCTGTAGGTTGGGTTCACCTGTCTTTAGGTTGGGTTCACCTGTCTGTAGGTACGGTTCACCTGTCTGTAGGTACGGTTCACCTGTCTGTAGGTACGGTTCACCTGTCTGTAGGTATGGTTCACCTGTCTGTAGGTTGGGTTCACCTGTCTGTAGGTACGGTTCACCTGTCTGTAGGTTGGGTTCACCTGTCTGTAGGTACGGTTCACCTGTCTGTAGGTACGGTTCACCTGTCTGTAGGTACGGTTCACCTGTCTGTAGGTACGGTTCACCTGTCTGTAGGTACGGTTCACCTGTCTGTAGGTGGGGTTCACCTGTCTGTAGGTACGGTTCACCTGTCAGTAGGTTTGGTTCACCTGTCTGTAGGTACGGTTCACCTGTCAGTAGGTACGGTTCACCTGTCTGTAGGTTGGGTTCACCTGTCAGTAGGTACGGTTCACCTGTCTGTAGGTACGGGTCACCTGTCTGTAGGTACGGTTCACCTGTCTGTAGGTACGGTTCACCTGTCTGTAGGTTGGGTTCACCTGTCAGTAGGTACGGTTCACCTGTCTGTAGGTACGGTTCACCTGTCTGTAGGTTGGGTTCACCTGTCTGTAGGTTGGGTTCACCTGTCTGTAGGTTGGGTTCACCTGTCTGTAGGTACAGTTCACCTGTCTGTAGGTTGGGTTCACCTGTCTGTAGGTACGGTTCACCTGTCTGTAGGTATGGTTCTCCTGTCTGTAGGTTGGGTTCACCTGTCTGTAGGTACGGTTCACCTGTCTGTAGGTATGGTTCACCTGTCTGTAGGTTGGGTTCACCTGTCTGTAGGTACGGTTCACCTGTCTGTAGGTTGGGTTCACCTGTCAGTAGGTACGGTTCACCTGTCTGTAGGTACGGTTCACCTGTCTGTAGGTATGGTTCACCTGTCTGTAGGTTGGGTTCACCTGTCTGTAGGTTGGTTCACCTGTCTGTAGGTTGGGTTCACCTGTCTGTAGGTACGGTTCACCTGTCGGTAGGTACGGTTCACCTGTCTGTAGGTACGGTTCACCTGTCTGTAGGTTGGGTTCACCTGTCAGTAGGTACGGTTCACCTGTCTGTAGGTTCGGTTCACCTGTCTGTAGGTACAGTTCACCTGTCTGTAGGTACGGTTCACCTGTCTGTAGGTTGTGTTCACCTGTCTGTAGGTACAGTTCACCTGTCTGTAGGTTGGGTTCACCTGTCTGTAGGTACGGTTCACCTGTCTGTAGGTACGGTTCACCTGTCTGTAGGTACGGTTCACCTGTCTGTAGGTTGGGTTCACCTGTCTGTAGGTTGGGTTCACCTGTCTGTAGGTACGGTTCACCTGTCTGTAGGTTGGGTTCACCTGTCAGTAGGTACGGTTCACCTGTCTGTAGGTACGGTTCACCTGTCTGTAGGTACGGTTCACCTGTCTGTAGGTTGGGTTCACCTGTCTGTAGGTACGGTTCACCTGTCAGTAGGTATGGTTCACCTGTCTGTAGGTTGGGTTCACCTGTCTGTAGGTACGGTTCACCTGTCTGTAGGTACGGTTCACCTGTCAGTAGGTAGGGTCACCTGTCTGTAGGTACGGTTCACCTGTCTGTAGTTTGGGTTCACCTGTCTGTAGGTTGGGTTCACCTGTCTGTAGGTACGGTTCACCTGTCTGTAGGTACGGTTCACCTGTCTGTAGGTACGGTTCACCTGTCTGTAGGTTGGGTTCACCTGTCTGTAGGTTGGGTTCACCTGTCTGTAGGTACGGTTCACCTGTCTGTAGGTACGGTTCACCTGTCTGTAGGTACGGTTCACCTGGCTGTAGGTACGGTTCACCTGTCTGTAGGTTGGGTTCACCTGTCGGTAGGTACGGTTCACCTGTCTGTAGGTTGGGGTCACCTGTCTGTAGGTACGGTTCACCTGTCAGTAGGTATGGTTCACCTGTCTGTAGGTTGGGTTCACCTGTCAGTAGGTACGGTTCACCTGTCTGTAGGTACGGTTCACCTGTCTGTAGGTACGGTTCTCCTGTCTGTAGGTTGGGTTCACCTGTCTGTAGGTACGGTTCACCTGTCTGTAGGTTGGGTTCACCTGTCTGTAGGTTGGGTTCACCTGTCTGTAGGTACGGTTCACCTGTCTGTAGGTAGGGTTCACCTGTCTGTAGGTACGGTTCACCTGTCTGTAGGTTGGGTTCACCTGTCTGTAGGTACAGTTCACCTGTCTGTAGGTTGGGTTCACCTGTCTGTAGGTTGGGTTCACCTGTCTGTAGGTACGGTTCACCTGTCTGTAGGTACGGTTCACCTGTCTGTAGGTACGGTTCACCTGTCTGTAGGTACGGTTCACCTGTCTGTAGGTTGGGTTCACCTGTCTGTAGGTTGGGTTCACCTGTCAGTAGGTACGGTTCACCTGTCTGTAGGTACGGTTCACCTGTCTGTAGGTTGGGTTCACCTGTCAGTAGGTACGGTTCACCTGTCAGTAGGTTTGGTTCACCTGTCTGTAGGTTGGGTTCACCTGTCCGTAGGTACGGTTCACCTGTCTGTAGGTTGGGTTCACCTGTCTGTAGGTACGGTTCACCTGTCTGTAGGTACGGTTCACCTGTCTGTAGGTTGGGTTCACCTGTCTGTAGGTACGGTTCACCTGTCAGTAGGTATGGTTCACCTGTCTGTAGGTTGGTTCACCTGTCTGTAGGTACGGTTCACCTGTCTGTAGGTTGGGTTCACCTGTCTGTAGGTACGGTTCACCTGTCTGTAGGTACGGTTCACCTGTCAGTAGGTACGGTTCACCTGTCTGTAGGTTGGGTTCACCTGTCTGTAGGTACGGTTCACCTGTCTGTATGTTGGGTTCACCTGTCTGTAGGTACAGTTCACCTGTCTGTAGGTTGGGTTCACCTGTCAGTAGGTACGGTTCACCTGTCTGTAGGTACGGTTCACCTGTCTGTAGGTACGGTTCACCTGTCAGTAGGTATGGTTCACCTGTCTGTAGGTTGGGTTCACCTGTCTGTAGGTACGGTTCACCTGTCTGTAGGTTGGGTTCACCTGTCTGTAGGTACGGTTCACCTGTCAGTAGGTATGGTTCACCTGTCTGTAGGTTGGGTTCACCTGTCTGTAGGTGCGGTTCTCCTGTCTGTAGGTACGGTTCACCTGTCTGTAGGTACGGTTCACCTGTCTGTAGGTACGGTTCACCTGTCTGTAGGTTCGGTTCACCTGTCTGTAGGTACGGTTCACCTGTCTGTAGGTTGGTTTCACCTGTCTGTAGGTTCGGTTCACCTGTCTGTAGGTTGGGTTCACCTGTCTGTAGGTACGGTTCACCTGTCTGTAGGTACGGTTCACCTGTCTGTAGGTACGGTTCACCTGTCTGTAGGTACGGTTCACCTGTCTGTAGGTTGGGTTCACCTGTCTGTAGGTTGGGTTCACCTGTCTGTAGGTACGGTTCACCTGTCTGTAGGTACGGTTCACCTGTCTGTAGGTTGGGTTCACCTGTCTGTAGGTACAGTTCACCTGTCTGTAGGTTGGGTTCACCTGTCTGTAGGTACGGTTCACCTGTCTGTAGGTACGGTTCACCTGTCTGTAGGTACGGTTCACCTGTCTGTAGGTACGGTTCACCTGTCTGTAGGTTTGGTTCACCTGTCTGTAGGTACGGTTCACCTGTCTGTAGGTTGGGTTCACCTGTCTGTAGGTACGGTTCACCTGTCAGTAGGTATGGTTCACCTGTCTGTAGGTTGGGTTCACCTGTCTGTAGGTACGGTTCACCTGTCTGTAGGTTGGGTTCACCTGTCTGTAGGTACGGTTCACCTGTCTGTAGGTTGGGTTCACCTGTCTGTAGGTACGGTTCACCTGTCAGTAGGTATGGTTCACCTGTCTGTAGGTTGGGTTCACCTGTCTGTAGGTATGGTTCACCTGTCTGTAGGTACGGTTCACCTGTCAGTAGGTATGGTTCACCTGTCTGTAGGTTGGGTTCACCTGTCTGTAGGTACGGTTCACCTGTCTGTAGGTTGGGTTCACCTGTCTGTAGGTACAGTTCACCTGTCTGTAGGTTGGGTTCACCTGTCTGTAGGTACGGTTCACCTGTCTGTAGGTACGGTTCACCTGTCTGTAGGTTGGGTTCACCTGTCTGTAGGTTGGGTTCACCTGTCTGTAGGTACGGTTCACCTGTCTGTAGGTACGGTTCACCTGTCTGTAGGTTGGTTCACCTGTCTGTAGGTTGGGTTCACCTGTCTGTAGGTACGGTTCACCTGTCTGTAGGTTGGGTTCACCTGTCTGTAGGTACAGTTCACCTGTCTGTAGGTTGGGTTCACCTGTCTGTAGGTACGGTTCACCTGTCTGTAGGTACGGTTCACCTGTCTGTAGGTTGGGTTCACCTGTCTGTAGGTACGGTTCACCTGTCAGTAGGTATGGTTCACCTGTCTGTAGGTTGGGTTCACCTGTCTGTAGGTACGGTTCACCTGTCTGTAGGTACGGTTCACCTGTCTGTAGGTACGGTTCACCTGTCTGTAGGTTGGGTTCACCTGTCTGTAGGTTGGGTTCACCTGTCTGTAGGTACGGTTCACCTGTCTGTAGGTTGGGTTCACCTGTCTGTAGGTACGGTTCACCTGTCTGTAGGTTGGGTTCACCTGTCTGTAGGTACGGTTCACCTGTCTGTAGGTACGGTTCACCTGTCTGTAGGTTGGGTTCACCTGTCTTTAGGTTGGGTTCACCTGTCTGTAGGTACGGTTCACCTGTCTGTAGGTACGGTTCACCTGTCTGTAGGTACGGTTCACCTGTCTGTAGGTACGGTTCACCTGTCTGTAGGTTCGGTTCACCTGTCTGTAGGTACGGTTCACCTGTCTGTAGGTTGGGTTCACCTGTCAGTAGGTACGGTTCACCTGTCTGTAGGTACGGTTCACCTGTCTGTAGGTTGGGTTCACCTGTCAGTAGGTACGGTTCACCTGTCTGTAGGTACGGTTCACCTGTCTGTAGGTTGGGTTCACCTGTCTGTAGGTTGGGTTCACCTGTCTGTAGGTTGGGTTCACCTGTCTGTAGGTACGGTTCACCTGTCTGTAGGTTGGGTTCACCTGTCAGTAGGTACGGTTCACCTGTCTGTAGGTACGGTTCACCTGTCTGTAAGTCAGGAGATTTACTGATTAATGTCATGAAGAGAGAAATTCTTCAGAGAAAAGACTCCTTAAACCCTGTTGAAGATTTAATGATTGACAGCAGATGCTCAATTGGTTACCGTGGTAACAGAAGGCTTGTCTGTAGCTCATACTGACTCTTGTTGTGTTTGTAGAAACCTGACTCTGCTGCACTACATGGTCTCTGTTCTTGAGAAGAAGTTTCCTAAAGCTGCAGCCTTCAGCGAGGAGCTGCAGAATGTTCCAGAAGCTTCAAAAGTCAAGTAAGAATGAGCCCAAACACGCCGTGTCTCACTGTGACAATATCAGGCCCGAGCACCGAAGGCGGTGCGAAGGCCTGGTGTAATCACCTTGTTTATTTCTGTTTGTTGTTATAATCGTTACGGCCCAGTACAGACTTTATAGAATCCAGGTTTGTTTAGATAAAACCAGGAGCTGGATTGTTAGTGAGTCTCCAGTGTTTCTCTCTGCAGTATGACTGAACTTGAAAAGGAAATCAGCATTCTGAGATCTGGACTGAAGAGCATCGAGGCGGTGAGTACACTCAGCTTTAAAACCCTTCCATGCACGTGGGATAAATTTACACACTGTTTTTGTTCATGTGTGCAGGAGCTGCAGTACCAGCAGGCTCAGTCCTCTCAGCGTCCAGTCGATAAGTTTGTTCCTGTCATCAGTCAGTTCATCACCGTGGCGTCATTTAGCTTCTCTGATGTGGAGGATTCACTGCAAGACGCCAAAGACCTGGTGAGTTCCTCATCAGTCTGAAGTCACCTTCAGACTGTGATCAGGTGTTTTCTCTGGAGACTTTGTCTCTGCCATGAGTCAGTATAACTCCTGATCCAGTATTACAGAACCAGAACTACTGACAAAGACCCCTCTAAAGATTACAGAGACTTCTGGCTGCTTGATGAGGGCGGGATCAAGAGTTTTAGACACACATCTTAATTTAATCTAATCTTCTTCATGTTCAGGAAGTTAGCGTGTAGCTCTTTGATCTCATGACCTTCTTCTTGTGTCTCTTCCTGCTGAAAGTTTGTTAAGGCGGTGAGACACTTTGGAGAAGACTCATCCAACCTGCAGCCAGATGACTTCTTTGGTATCTTCAGGTCTTTTCTGGCGGCATTCTCAGAGGCCAGACAGGACAACGAGGACATGGCCCGACAGCGTGAGGAGGAGGAGAAACGGGCACTCATGGAGGCTCAGGTCAGCTCACAGAGTGATACTGAAACTATGTACCTGAAAGGTTCTTCATCAACTGTCTATCTCAGTTTTACTTTATCTGTGAAGCCTTCATGAATGTCCACATAGGAAACCATCCTGATTTCTGTTCCTGCCTGCAGATGAGAAAAGACCGGGAGCAGAGGATGAGGAAGGCCCAAGTCAATGAAGAAGAAGAGGGTGGAGGAGAGTTTGATGACCTGGTGTCAGCCCTGCGATCAGGTGAGGTATTTGACCAGGGTCTGTCCAAACTGAACCACAAGAAGCAGCGCAGACACAAAGAGTTCGACAGTGGACGAGAAAGACCAGCAATGGCGCTGAACCAGTACTAGAACAGTTAAAGACCTGCTGGTTCTGTTGGATTAAAATTCCTGCAGAAGCTTTGATCAACGACCTCTTACAAGAGTTTAACAATTTGTTAAATGTGTGTGGAGCATCCAGCTTGTTATCTTGTTTATTATAAAATCTGAGTTTGTGTTAAATTCCCTTGTTTAATTAATGTTGTGAATCTGAAATGAGCCAAAGGGCAGTGCAATATAAACAAGCATCAGTACATTATACATTATTTTAATAATATTGATTATTTGAACATGTCATGCATGTCGATGTTTAACTCTGCATTGTAAAATTAATTTAAAGAATGATAATATTGTGTATTTAGAGGAACTAATATTCTGCAGTGTTGTATGAATGTTCTTTACATATTCACAATAAATATGCACTTGTGTTCTCAGATGATTTATTAACGTCTGTCATGTCAAATAATAAAGTGTATCCTCTTAAATGTTTTCTTTTTTTCTCAATGATGTGGCTTCAAACAGCTGTACAACATCTGGTTGGTTAGTGAGAAGGTTCTGAACAGCGTTCTGTTGGTTGGTGTGTGTTTGTCGCCCCCTGCAGGCGCTGCACTAAAGCTTTGATGCGTTCGAGAACCAAAATCAAATGTAGTAAATTAAACAGTCACAACAGACGAGGTCTACCGCATTCCCGGTAACAGCTCTCTCTCTCTCTCTCTCCCTCTCTCTTTATCTCTCTTTCCCCCTTTACCGCTCCCCCCCCCCCGCTCCTCTGTAGATGTTGAAATCGTCGTTCCTCTCCCATCTCAGTGATGTATTCAAGAGCAGTCAGATTTTATAGACTCGTTGCAGGACTCCACTTCCTCAATCCACAGTAAGTTTGTTTTTGCTCACCAGCCGAGCAGATCCAGGTTTCGGTTCGGTCGGCAGAGACGATGGTGTTTGAGGATATCCAGTACGATGACATCCAGGTCGAAGCGGTAAGTTCGGTTCCGTGTGGGCGGCAGAAGCGAAGCCGAGGTCTAGAGTTCAGAACAGAGGAAGAGGAGTGTGTCCTTCATCATGTCGTCGTGTTTGTGCCGCAGGCTGTTGGTAGAGGAACGTTTGGAGTCGTTTTCAAAGCTGTATGGAAAGGAAAAGATGTGGCGATCAAAACCATCGAGAGTGACAACGAGAGGAACGCTTTCCTGGTGGAGGTGATGCTTCTGTGGACTGATAACTAGTTAACTTTAAACCAAACTAACTAGGAGCCAAGTTAACTCTGGTTTAAGTAACACTGATGATGTCTAATAACTAGGTAAACTCTAAACTAACTGTGTGTGTGTGTGTGTGTGTGTGTGTGTGTGTGTGTGTGTGTGTGTGTGTGTGTGTATGTTTTTGCGTGCGTGTGTATGTGTGTGTGTGTGTGTGTGTGTGTGTGTGCAGCTGCGGCAGTTGTCGCGGGTCAGCCATCCCAACATCGTGAAGCTGTACGGCTCCTGTGACGATCCGGTGAGGTCACGACGTGATTTAATCTCCTTGATGAAACAAGACTGTGACGTTAAACACAAACATTCAGCCAGTTAAAGAACATTGTGTGTGTCATGTGATCGTCTCTGTGTTTTGTTTACCTTGTCAGGTGTGTCTGGTGATGGAGTACGCAGAATGTGGCTCTTTATACAACCGTAAGTTGATTATCTTCATTAGCCAATCAGAGACACTTCCTGAGGCGTCTCATTGTTCAAGTGGTGTTTCAGTGACATCATCACAGCAGGTATGGACAGCTGAAGTCACGCCCGTCTACCGGTCCTTGGATCCCCTACTGTGATTCAGGGCGTAAGACAAAGTGGACCAGAAAATAACTTTTATCATTTCATTGACTTCCATTCAGTTTTTTTCAGCCAGGGGACCCATGGGCCGACCGGAGGGGAGGAGACTTCAGCTCCCATACTCTTAATAACTTCAGTCTCCGCCCACAAGTGTCACATTATTGTGTGTCAGTTCTACACAGTGTCGACCCGCTGCCGCACTACACGGCTGCACACGCCATGAGCTGGTGTCTGCAGTGTGCAGACGGTGTGGCCTACCTGCACGCCATGAAGCCAAAGGCTCTGATCCACAGAGACCTCAAACCACCAAAGTAAGTGTGCCTCACCTGTACAGGTAGCATGTCCACCTGCACATGAAGCTCAGTGTTTTTATGTGAACTTGTGTGTGTTTGTGTGTCAGTCTGCTGCTTGTGGCTCGAGGAACCGTGTTGAAGATCTGTGACTTTGGAACTGCTTGTGACATTCACACCTACATGACCAACAACAAAGGCAGCGCCGCCTGGATGGCGCCGGAGGTGTTTGAAGGTACGAGAACTTATTTCGTGTTAACATGCGTGTTGCTCCTTCACTGCGACTGCACAGCTGGGGTCTCCTGTATTTCTGTCACATGCATGTTACAGAGATCTGTTACCGCTGTAGGTCATACGTGTTTCTGCTGCGTGTCAAGCTGCAGAGATCGTATCAAATCCCAACATGCAGTTCTGTAGCCCGACAGCGTTACCTGAGCCACGTCTTTCCACTTCCTGTTTGTTGGATCTTTAGGCAGTAACTACAGTGAGAAGTGTGACGTGTTCAGCTGGAGTATCATCCTGTGGGAGGTCATCACACGCAGGAAGCCCTTTGAGGAGATCGGTGGCTCGGCGTTCTGCATCATGTGGGCTGTACACAGAGGTGAGACCAGGTGTACTCAGGTAAAACCCTCAGGTGAAGCATGTCAGGTAGAGAAGCTTACACCTTCCAATCTCACACAGCTGCAGATCCCAGGCTGATTTTCACTTGTTCTGGTCCGGTCCAGTGGGATCGGACCTCTCTGAGTCTGAAGTGTTGTAATTTCCCCTGCAGCTTCATCTTAATCCTGACAGACTGATTACTGTCACACAGGTACTCGTCCTCCTCTGATCAAAGACCTTCCAGAACCCATTGAGATTCTGATGACCCGCTGCTGGGACAAAGAACCCAACCGCAGACCGTCCATGACCGAAGTCCAGGACACCATGAGACACCTGATGAAGGTACAGTCCCATCCACAGCTCCTGTCTCACCCCCAAACAGAGAACCAGTTGAGACAGGACACCTCTGAGTCAGTTCCCAAAACGAAGCCTAATTAACAGATGTCCTTAAATGCCTCACAGTCAGACAGGGAATGGACACATACATGATGTCATTAAACGTTTCATTTGGATGAATATGGAAGTGTGTGTTTGATAGTTTTGAAAACACTCAGCTGTAAGAATGTGTGCGTGCGTGCGTGTGTGTGTGTGCGCATGTGCGTGCGCGCTACAGTATTTCCCAGGCTCTGATGAACCGCTCAGTCTTCCTCACCTGTCTTCATCCAGTAAAAGCGGCTCTTCATCAGCAACCAGCTCAGGTGTGTAACTTTACTGAACTCTGATGAATAAACTGCATTTGGAAGGAAGAGAAGGAGCTGATTTCCTGTGTGTGTGTGTGTGTGTGTGTGTGTGTGTGTGTGTGTGTGCGTGTGCGTGTGTGCGCGCACATGTGTGCGTGTCTGCAGATTCATGTACTGACTGCATCACTAACAGTAACCATGACAGTGACACGCAGCACAGAACCTCAGCTGACAGTGAAGAAACTTTACAGAACTCTGAGACCAGAATCCCCCTGCTGGTCAAACCCTCCAAGGTACCACACAGTACACAGAGTACACACACTGTACTGCAGTAGACACACTGTCGGCTCATTGTACACACAGAGCACAGAGTACACACACTGTACACACACTGTACACGCAGTGGACACACTGTACACGCAGTGGACACACTGTACACGCAGTGGGGACACTGTACACGCAGTGGGGACACTGTACACGCAGTGGGGACACTGTACACGCAGTGGACACACTGTACACGCAGTGGACACACTGTACACGCAGTGGACACACTGTACACGCAGTGGGGACACTGTACACGCAGTGGACACACTGTACACGCAGTGGACACACTGTACACGCAGTGGGGACACTGTACACACACTGTCGGCTCATTGTACACACAGAGCACAGAGTACACACACTGTATACACGCCCTCAAATCCAGATGATCCATCAGAACTTTGTTCTGCAGAGTTCTGCTCTGCGGCCTGATCCGTCCAAGAGGTCCAGTGTGGACAGTCAGAGCTCCACCTATTCCAGTGGTTTTGTCAATGCCTTCAGCCAATCAGAGCCTAGGAAATCCTTTAGCTCTACAGGTGAGGCAAGATTCCTTCCAAACAGGTGTGAACTTCCTGCATCTAACATATCTCATGAATGAAAATCTAGACTGAATGTCTTCACCTTGTCCTGTTGTAGAAAAGTGAATCTGACCATTGAAAGCCCCGCCCACTCACCTTCACACTATAACGGTGGGGAAATAGCTAGTTACCTGCAGAGTAATGTGACTCAATAAGTGTCAACACCTAAAGAAATGATTGGCCAGATTTAAAAATCAAAAACACTCCAATGTCCCATTCACTTATCTGGAGAGGGCGGGGCTTAGCTGGTTGTGGGATTATGACTGCTCTAAAATCACCTTCCATTCAGAGGTCTTTATTTATGTCTGTGAGCTGACTACAGTGGCTCAGAAGGGCCAAAATTAGAACTTTTACACAAAATGTTTGATTAGTTGTCAGAGTTTAATTTAATCTAAAGACCAAAAGGGTTTCATGTATCAACTTAGTACAGAAGCCCAGAAGGGACAAATCAAACACATAAAATGTATAAATGCACTTCTATATTCTGACCTTTGACCTATTCTAAATAATGTTTTAGCTATGTTGTTTACATAAGTCAAATGTTGCAAATTCATTTACATTTACGGGTTATAGATTATAATCCAGTTCAACTCAGATTATAATCCTGTTCAGTGTCGTGAGATTCGGGTTTTGGGTCTGAGCAGGTTACAGTTCTACAGTTCTTGTGTGTTCAGGTACCAACGAGCCGGCGATCCCGGTCCCATCAGCGTACCTGAAACTGGATCACCACTTACAGGTGAGTTCATGTTTTGAGTGTGGACTGATTATCAGGAGGATTGATTGATTGATTGATTGATTGATTGATTGATTGATTGATTGATTGATTGATTGATTGATTGATTGATTGATTGATTGATTCCGTGGACTCAGCTGTTTTGTGCTTGTCTCTGATTTGCGTGTTTGCTTTCAGCCTTTGGCTCCGTGTCCCAACTCTCGAGAGTCCATGGCCGTGTTCGAGCAACACATCCAGATGGTTCAGGACTACCTGAGAGTTCAGTCAGAGATCACTCACCTAATGAACAGGAAGTAAGTCCGGGTAATGGTTCTGGTGGATCTCTGAGCTGCTGATGGTTCTGATTGTTTCTGTTCAGACAGGAGCTCGTGATTGAGCTGGAGCAGGAGCAGAAGGAGCAGCAGATGTCTTCTCGTCTCATCCTGGAACATGACAAGTTGCTGGAGGACAACAGCAGCCTCTCAGCCCGTTGTCAGGGCCTGAAGAGCCAGCTGAGCCAGATCCAGAATCAGAACCAGCACAACATCTAAGGTTGAACACTGCTGCTGGTTCTGGAACAAGCTCCTCTGTTATGTGAAAACTTTTGATCTGGTGACCGGACTGTTGGGTCCACCTGATGTTCTGTAGGTCAATCCAGACCCTGTTCTGTCTTGGTTCTGTGCAGCAGTAAACGTCTCCTGATGCTCTACAGAACCACTTTACAGTTCACCTGCAGACTGACACACACTCACCTGAACAGGTATAAATGCTCACAGCAGCATGAGTTAGTGGATCTTTGTCTTCAGAATGGTTCTGGGCCGGGTTCTGCAGGAGTTCTAAACTTACCATGAGCTGGAGGATGATGTTCTTGTGTGAGATCAGAGGGAGAACACGATGTTTGGACCTCTGCTCTGATGGAACAAAACCTGAAGACACGTGAATCTGAATAGAGGATGTTTTTACTTCTGTGTACACACACAGTATTTTTTACTTCATTGAATGAATCCAGTAGTTTTAATTAAATGTACAAAGTATGAATGAAAGTGTTTTTGTTTTCAAACGGATCCATGTGATATATTGGGTCGTTCATGATAAACAAATAAATCTGTTTTAACTTGAAAGTCCAAATCTTGGGTTTAACCTTGTGATTTGTTTCTTAATCCTGGGTGGCATCATCAGAACCGGAGCCTGGTCTGAGACCTGCAGGGTGCTGCTGGATCTGCAGGTGAAGAACCTGAATGAGTGGCGTGAGAACACGTGATGCTTCTAGTGAGTCTTTTTGTTTTTGTCAGAACCGGATGTCGGTTTTATCTCGGTGAGGCGGATTGGGATGAAACATGTTCAGCTCAGAGATGCTGACTGAAGGGGGCGGGGGTGTTAGTGGGAGGGGGTTGTTGTTGTGAATGAGGGACAGCATGACGTCATAACGCCGATGTCAACAGTGCAGCTGCTCTTGGATCAGTAAGGCGCTTCATCAGCACCTTCGGACCCTCGTTCAGCGCCATGCGGAGCGGCTGGAAGCTGTGACGGGCCGCGGACTCGCAGGAGTATCCGGTGAGTGTAGGGAGCGGTCGCTGCTGCTGCATGTGTCCGGGGGGAGGCTGCTCAGCGGCGGCTCGGAGCTGCTGCCTTGGAGTCCGTGTCAAAGTGCAGCCTTCACGGTGTGTTTACGTCCCAGAGCCCGACACGGGGCTGGGCACGCGCCTCCGGTCACCGTGCATGAAAGCTGAAGGTCTTTGTGTTGCCAGTTAAACACGCTGGAAAACACGTTTCTTTCAGCCGAGACTCGAGTCGCTGCTCCCGGTGGGAGGACAAAGGAGGCGGCCGCCGCTCCGCCCTCAGCCGGGGAACAAAGCGCTGCGCGCGGCAGCAGGAGCTGCTGTGACGCCGGGCTCACACTGCATCCGGATCCGGTCCGGTGCGGACCCCGCAGGTATTCCGTTAGATTAAAATCCCTTTTGAAGGCTCACACTAGCTCCGTGCGGTGCGGGTCCGGTTACGGGGGCAGTACGGCACTACGGAAAGAATCCGCAAGGATCAATTTTTTCCGGACGCCGGAGTCACTCCGCGTCAAGTTTGATGAAATCTGACGAACTATACAGGAAGTGTGGCTTGAATATCCGGTGTTTTTTCAAAATAAACGAGTGTACGAACAATTGTAACTTGACTCTTCTTTTTAGACAGCACACGCGCTAATAGGAAATGTAAACATTACATCACACCCGGTGACACAGGGTCCCGAAAGCCTGCAGCACAACACATTTTCACACATTTGCTAAACAATGGACGTGTTCTCTTGTGAAGTCCCGACAAAACGATAACCCACGTGAACTTCTGTTCTCGCGGGTGACGTTTTACGCACCCAGCACCGGAGCTGACCGCACTCCCTATCCGGAGCAGATGTGAGTGGTAGCTTGCGGAAAAACCGCACCGAAGCCGGACCGAAGCCGTTCCGTAGGCAGTGTGAGCCCGGCGTGAGCCGCTCCAGTCCGGCAGAACCGGCTGCTGCCGTTACAGAATCATTCAGAGTTCGACTCACCGTGAAGCTCCTTATTTAAAGCCTCAGATAAGGCTGCGTGCGTGCATCGTGCACACGCCTTGTTTTGACGGGATGATCTCTTTGTTACCCTCCTCTGAGCAGACATTCCTCCATCTTCTGTCCTCATACTGGGAGACCTTCCAGTGTTCTGTTAACCGTGGGGTGTTCACACCTGGGCAGGTGCATCCTGATTCAGTCGCAGGTGGACTTCCAGTGTAAATCCATCTAGAATGGATCCAGGCTGGATCAGTTCTGTTCAGGACTTCTGGGTTTTGTGAGTCTTTATTTTGCATGTGTTCTGTAGCTGAAGGAGCTGAAGCAGCGTGGTTCTAACCTGGACGTGTGTTTGCTTTGGTGGGTTTCTGGTCTAAATAATTTCAACAATCAAAAATCAAACTCTGAGTTTTATCTGCAGTTGGATCCGGGTTTGTTCTGGTTCCTGATGGAGTTGGAATGAACTTCTTTACAATTCCTGACTGAAACTCATTTCACTTCATTTTCCCTGAAACCCAACAAGCCTGATCCAGTTTCTGCTTCCTGAGCAGCTTGAAGACAAAGTGACGTCAGCTGGGTTTTCTGAGCTGAATTAATCCAACACCGAGGTGAAACAGAACCCATCAGGTCAGTTTGGACTCATCTGTGAGTTGTTGGAGGGACGAGGATTCCGGGTGACCTCAGAGTTCAGGTTTCAGGAGATCAGTGAGAGTTTCTCTGAACAAAGAGGAGACCCTGATGTGATGGTGAGATGGTTGTCTGGATCTCCTGAGGGGGAAGCAGCTAATGGAACCGGTCAGATGTGGGCAGGTTCTTATCGGATCACGTTTCATCTCTGGTATTTTTCAGGAGTCCAAATAGAAAAACAACATCCTTTTGGACCTGAAGGGAGTTTTAAAGAATCTTTCTTGTTTCTTGTTTAAACAGAGAAAATGTATGTGATGGAGTTTTTAATGATGTTCCAGCTCACAGGCGTCTGATCTGGAGTTAATCTCACATGTCTCTTTGTTTCTGCTTCTTAAACAGTTTTAACCTAATAAACCAACCAGAACCAGAACACTTAAGAAGTAGAAATCTGCTGCAAGCTGAAAAAACTGCAGCTGGTGGTCAGTCTGTGAGCTGCTGGAGGGATGTTTATTTACACCCCCCCCCCCGCCTGCCACACATACAGTATGATGAAACCACCTGTAACATGATGTTAGAAGATCTCTTCTTTCTCTGATCAAGTCTCTGAGGTGAGAAATGTTCACATTCTGATTGAGTTCCTCACTTGGTTCCGACCAAACAGGTCCATCTGATGTTTACCTCTAAACTCTGCAAACAGGACAACCAGACGTCCACACTCCAGAGTCCCTCTCAGGACTTTCAGGCAGATGAAGCTCGCTGGTTTAGAACATGCAGGACATGATTTCACTCGTTCATCCTCAGGGGGTTAGAGTGGAGTTACTAAAGGTTAACCCCTCATTGATCCCACCTGACATGCAGGTGCAGAGTCAGTATGTGAGATTATCCAAAACATTTTAACACTTTTAACCTACAGGATTTATTTTTACCGTGATTATTTAATGTCAGTGAGTGTCACTCAGTTTTATTCTCTAGAAGCAGAAACAGCTGATTGATCATGTGATCAGTCATATGAATGAAAGAGTCTTTTATTCTGCTGCTTGAGTCTCAGCAGGAGGAGTGATATCAGTCTGCAGAGAGATAAAAGATGATGATGGTTCATGCTGAGCTTCTGATTGGTGGGCTCGTTCAACAGATCTGACTCAGCACAAAGTGGCTGCGCACACACACACACACACACACACAAACCCAGACAGACAGACTGCGTGCTCAGCTGTCTGTGTGCAGGATTAATGAATCACAAAGAAACCGCGCTGCTTACGCTCTGAGTTCTGCTGCTCTGGACCCGATTCTGGAGTAATAATCTCCAGATCATGTTTAATCTTCTTGACAGTTCTCTCAGTAACTGATTCACACACCTTCATCATCATCATCATCATCATCATCATCATCATCATCATCATCATCATCATCATCATCATCATCATCATCATCATCATCATCATCATCATCATCATCATCATCATCGTGTGTGAGCAGAGCAGCAGAACCCCTGATAGACGGACTGATTATAGACCTGTTTCAGAACATCAGCCTGCACATGTTGATCTGAACACCTGGGAGACCTGATGTGTGTGGGGGGGGTGGTGGGGGTGTTCTGTAGATATTTAGTGTTTTTTGGGTTTCTTGTGTTTAATCTGCGATCGTCAGGATCATCTGTGTCTCAGTCCAGGTGAGAGTATGTGGTCACCTGACACTGTCTCTGTCCTGTCCTCCATGCAGGGTGACGTAGGAAGTGATGTCGGAGCAGCAGGATGGTGAGGCGGCAGCGCCCGTGTACGTGTACGAGTCCAAAGTGCACTGTGCCAACGTACTGCTGAGCCTGGAGGAGCAGCGGAGGCGGGGCATCCTCTGTGATGTCACTGTGCTAGTGGAGGGCAGGGAGGTTCGAGCGCACCGGGCTGTTCTCGCCGCCAGTAGCAGCTACTTTCTGCAGGTTCTTCTGGGCCACATCGGGTCACCAGGAAACAATGAGCCCATTATCAGCCTGCCAGACAAGGTACAGGGCTCAATGACCCTCCTTATAAATAACATTCAGGACTGAGTTCAGACTTCAGTCCGTCTCAGAGTAAAAGTTATAACATCAGATTTATCTGATGTGGAAATGATGCTGTCATCATCAAATGATTAGAGTTTCTAAACAGAGACGGGTCAGAACCACATGTTCTGTGTGCAGGGACACTGATGGATGGCTGAGAGCTCAGTCAGTACTGATTTAGATGAGAATAAAAACCGGTTCTGGATCTGTTGTGTGTAAGAGACTGTTTACCTGGAGCAGGTGACTCACCTGTAGCGTTTAATTAACAGAACCGGGACTTTGCTGCACTTCCACCGAGGAGTTAATGTTTCACTTTAAATTAACTTTATACACAGAGATTCTTCTTTCTGTTCATTTTGTTTCTTTAATTATTAAAACTGGTCTTAAATGTCTTTAAGCATCATGAATCCTGAGCAGAACCACAGTGGTCATCAGAACCGGGCTCTTACAAGGGAAACTTCTGGTTTTATCACAGGCTCCTCCCTGACTGGCTGAGCTCTGATTGGTTAAACTCTCAGGTGTGTCAGTGATGTGTTGATGAACAGGTGTGAAACAGACAGGTGAACTGATGAGGCCTCAGTGTTCAGGCTGAAGTTCTGAAAACAGAATCTGAGATGACATCACTGGACTCTGCAGGACTTGAACCTGTGAGGAGGACGAGGGAGCTGGACCTTCCTCCTGACGAAGCAGCGGCGCTGATATGTGAACACATGCAGAAATTAGAACATGAATATCACGACCCAGTTTGTATCTGATCTGCATCATCTGTTCCTGTTCAGCAACCCAGATCTGTCGTACTGAGTAATGAGTCCGAGTCTCTGAACAAACCCAGCCCGGTATCTGCAGGACACCCGGCACAGAA
Organism: Pachypanchax playfairii; assembly: GCA_006937955.1. NCBI lineage: Eukaryota > Metazoa > Chordata > Actinopteri > Cyprinodontiformes > Aplocheilidae > Pachypanchax > Pachypanchax playfairii. The sequence goes on from SSNP01000192.1 coordinate 126,719, forward strand.
ACTAAAATATTCAGAGTTAAACTCACTGAAACTGGATTGAACAAAGTGTTCTGGATTCATGGTTTCAGACTAAATGTCAGTTTTTATGGTTTTTCTTTTGATAAATATGATAAAATGATAGTTATCAGGTGCAGCGAGGTGAAACCGGTTATGTAGTCTGTTGATGAGTCGTTCTGCTTCTCAGTGTCTCTGTGATGTTATATTAAGGTCTTCATGATCTGATCTGTTCTCCAGGCCACACCCCTAAAACAGCTGCATCATCATCTTATGATCGTTTCTGAAACAAACTGCACAGTTATAATTCTGTTAAGGATGGATGGACGGACAGACGGGTGGGCGGGCGGGTGGATGGATGGATGGATGGATGGATGGATGGACGGACGGATGGATGGACGGATGGACGGATGGACGGATGGACGGATGGACGGATGGATGGATGGATGGATGGATGGATGGATGGATGGATGGATGGATGGATGGATGGGTGGATGGGTGGATGGATGGACGGATGGGTGGATGGACGGACGGGCGGGCGGACGGGCGGGCGGGCGGACGGACGGACGGACGGGCGGGCGGATGGATGGATGGATGGATGGATGGATGGATGGAAGGATGGATGGATGGATGGATGGACGGACGGATGGGCGGACGGGCGGGCGGGTGGACGGGCGGGCGGACGGACGGACGGACGGGTGGATGGATGAATGAATGGATGGATGGATGGATGGATGGATGGATGGATGGATGGATGGATGGACGGATGGACGGATGGACGGATGGACGGATGGATGGATGGACGGATGGATGGATGGATGGATGGATGGATGGATGGATGGATGGGCGGGTGGATGGGTGGATGGGTGGATGGGTGGATGGACGGACGGATGGGTGGACGGACGGGCGGGCGGGCGGGCGGACGGGCGGGTGGACGGGCGGGTGGACGGGTGGATGGATGGATGGATTGATTCTGTTAATGAGCTGCTGCAGCTTCCAGAAACAGGAGTCAGAGCTGTCAGATATCAGCTGAAGGAGGAACATGAACCCTCATTAAGAGCTAAAGAGAAGAAAACCCGGTTCTGGAGGGCTGAAGAGAAGCAGCCAGGGACTGTGGAGGACTCTGGTAGATTCAGGAAACCGTGCAGGTCTGAATCTGCAGTAAAACCTGCAGGGTTGCTGTTTGTGTCTGGAAACATGTGAGCTGCTGATGTTAGCACAAACACACTAACACATGGACACACATGGTGCTGACTGCAGAATGAAGAGGAAGCTGAGGTGTGATGAAGACTGTAAAAGAGGAAACAGTGTTTTATATTGTTCATGTACACACTGCTACTGTCCTGCTGCACGTCTGTGTGACGTAGTTCCTGCTGATGTTCTTCAGAACATTCCTCCAGTCTGTGTACCGGCGATCGCTCATGTTAACCTGTTTCAACCAGCATGTAGCAGCTGGTTTCACTCGTTTTGCAGCACGTTTCCTTCACTGTCGTCACATTCAGCCTGATTGACGTGACTTTTGTTTCTCTGCAGGTGACAGCCAGAGGTTTTGCTCCGCTGCTTCAGTTCGCCTACACTGCCAAGCTGGTGTTAAGTCGAGAAAACATCCATGAGGTCATCCTGTGTGCCGACTTCCTTGGTGTGCACAATTTGGAGGATTCTTGCTTCCAGTTTCTTCAGGCTCAGCTGCAGAATGATGGACAACGTGCCAGTAACGGTACGGTGGACTATGAAGATGAGGAAACGTTTTTTTCTGAGGATATTTCTTCTGATAACTGTTCAGAGACAAAGCAGCAGAGCAGTCTCCCAGACGATGCTGCTCTTCCTCCTGACGATCTTCCACAACATCCAGAATCCTGGAAGTATCAGCACCAGGACTGTAACAACAAGCACAATCAAGAAAGTCAACATTCTGATGTATCAGTCATCCCGGAGCCAGCAGACAGCAGAGCTGCTCTACAGACCCTCTTCACCTCCTCCAGGATCAAACAGGAATCCTTTGTGTTTGAGGAAGCACCTGAGAGAAACGGCTCCAACCCAGAGTTTGGTACTGAGGAGGTTCTAGAGATGGAGCTGGAGGTAGAGGGGGTTCCGGTGCTAGCTGAGTCCTCTACAGGTCAGGACTTGTCCTCGTCATGTCTGCGTTCCTACCTGGAGCGAGGTGGTCTGGATCTCAGCAGCATGTCCAGCAGCACCATTCAGCAGCTGCTCACCAACCAGCTCTCCATCAGCCACTACAGGGAGCTGGTGAAAGACAGGCAGCGGAGCAGAGTGAAGTCCTTCAGCCAGGTTGACCTGAAGACCAACAACGAGGACATGGAAAGATCCAAGACTTCATCGTCCCAGGAAAGAGAGCTCGACAGACGCTCCGTCATTTTCTCATCTTCAGCAGGTGATCAGGGTTCATTGAGCACTCCTTATGTGGACGAGAGGCTCAGAGACAAAGTGTCTACCATGATGCAGGTAGAGACTCCACCCTCTGGTCCCATACCTCTCACCAGGTCACCTGTCTCCATCAAGGCGTCAGCGAATTCTCCTGTACTGTCTGAGTCAAGAACCCAGACCTCCAGCTCCGGCTCCTCCATCTCTTATGAAGCAGCCGGTGTCAGCTCGCCGTCTAGTCTGCCCTTTGACCTCTGCTTATCCCCACATGTTAGTTCCGTCTCTGCAGTGCCTCGCAGCCTGGTTGGGGTGGTGGAGGCCCGAAACCCCCTCAGCAAAGATGTGGTCTTCTCTCAGGGCTGCACCAGGATCAAAAGCGAGCAGGGGTTTGGTACCAGCGGCGGAAACTCCAGCGACGAGTCTGACTCGTTCTCAGAGGGCGACAGTGACGGAGCCTCCAGGATCTCCGGCCACGAGGTTTGTACGATCATTCATCAGTTGTTTGACCCTTGTGTTGACATTAAGGTCGGTTTCCTCTGAGTCTGGTTCTGATGGTTCTGGTTTCAGTTCTGTTGTTTTAAAGTGAGGACATCATGTGTTACTCCTGTTCCATGTCTCTCTGCGTGTCCCAGTTCTTCTCTATGTGACCCAGTTATCTTACATGTAGAACTAACACTCCGGTTCCCTGCAGGCTGGTGGAAGGTGTCCTGTCCACGTTCCTCCACCATCTGTTACCAACTGTCCCCAGATCTGCTCCAGTTTGATCTCCAACATGCCCTCAGTGGGTCGAGGGACTTCATGTTCCTCTTTACATGAAAAAAAAACCCCAATTCCAAAAAGTTGGGATGCAACATGTGAATAAAACTGGGATGTAATAGTTTACACATCTCATGAATCCATGTTTTATATTTTATTCCCAATAGAACATAAACAACATGTTGAAATCGAGATATTTCACCATCTCAGAGAAAATATGAGCTCATTTTGAATTTGATGGCAGAAATACGTTTCAAAAGAGTTCAAACACGATGACGATGATTACTATCATGTAACATCTCCTCCTCTTTTAACATCTGTCTGTAAACATCTGGATGTGAGAGACCAGCTGTTAGAGGTTCAGGAGAGGATGGTTCTGTTCTAGTCTGGTGCAGGATTCAAGCTGCTACACAGTTCTGGTCTTTGTGGTTTCATGATGCTCCAGATGTTTCTTGTTGGTGAAAGATCTGGACTGCAGACAGGACAGTTCAGCACCTGGACTTTTCTCCTGTGAAGCTGTGGTGATGATTCAGGATGTGGTTTAACATCTTGCTTGAATATGCTAGACCTTCCCTGACAGAGACATCCAGATGTTGTTCTAAAACCTCTCTGAATGTTTCAGCATTGATGGAGTCTTTCCAGATGTGTGAGCTAATCAGATGTCAGATTGAGTTTGTGTTGCTGCTGGTAAATTCAAAATGATTCAAAATATCAGTTTCATGATCTGATTTATTGTTTTACTGGAATAAAATATGAGTTTATGAGATTTGCAGAGTAAAAAAACACTCAGATATTTAAAATATTTTATGTTTATGTAAAAACCTAAAACAGCTTGTTTTTTTAAATGTATAATTTATTCAATAATAAAAAGTGAGTGAAATGTGAGATGAAAACAGATGTGAAGTCATTCAGTTTCAGTGAGCTGCTGTTGTTCTCCAGCTGTGGTGAAGTCAGGTGTTCAGCCTGATACTGACCCCTGCTGGATGTTACACCACACCACACCCACATCCCTCTAATGAAGCTCCATGTATTAATCATTCTAACTGATAATCCAGCATGTTCTTCCTGTTCTGGTCTCTGATGACAGGATATTGGCTCATTTGAATCTGATTTAAACATTTTAAGGTAAAAAACAAAATGTTTATCAGACTCAAACTGAGAATCAGGAAACAGAGACAGACTGATCAGTTCTTCATGTTCTCTTTTAACCAATGAAGGAGCAGAAGATCAGCTCTGAGCTCGTTCATCTGAATGTACACATGTATGAAATATTCATTATTTGAGTCATTACACGAACTTTCATCAGTGGTTTGACTGACTGAACTCTGGAGTTTTTACATCCTTCTCTGAGTCTGCATCAGGTCTGGTTACTATGGAAACAGTATGGTTACACTGTGGGGTTTTTCCAGGTGAAGCTGCCCTTCCCCGTGGATCAGATCACCAACCTGCCTCGGAATGACTTCCAGATTCTTATCAAGATGCACAAACTGACCTCAGAACAGCTGGAGTTCGTCCACGACATTCGCCGACGCAGCAAGAACCGCATTGCTGCTCAGCGCTGCCGTAAGAGGAAACTAGACTGCATCCAGAACCTGGAGATTGAGATCCGAAAACTGGTACGGCCAAGAAACACATGTGCATGCACATGCACGCATACACATGTGCACACACACACACAAAAGACTCACACATGGTTTAAAATAAAAGGTTGGACCAGTGTAAAATGTGAAGGGGACATACAAGCCTCCACCTGTGCAGCACCTGATCCTGTGTGTTTTCTGAATGCAGGTATCTGAGAAGGAGAAGCTGCTGAGCGAGCGGAACCAGCTGCAGGTCTGCATGTCGGACCTGTGGCAGAACCTCTCCTTCTTGTCGCAGCAGGTCTGCACAGAGGTGCAGAGCAGCCAGACTCCGCCCATTTCTGCCAGCATTGATCTGACATCAGAGTCGCTGTCGGCCTGCTCAGACCACGACTCTGTCCAGCTCGGGTCACCTGCATCACAGCAGTATGAGACAGGTAAAGTGTCAGGTCGGGGGGAGGAAGTCCCAGATGATCCACTGGCTGTGGGATCCACTGAAGAAGTCTGTAGCTCCACAGTGACGGTGGACTTCTGTCAGGAAATGAGAGAGAAGTGCACGACGGAGGAGCCGAACACGTCAGACTCTTAAACACAAACACTTTGATCTTCTGGAAACTTTGAGGTATTTTCTCTCTTTTTTAATCAGTGACACATTTTGATTCATCAGCAATACTGGTGAACTACAGAGTTCTGGACGGAGGTTTACAGACTGGTCTTTTAGACTGATGCTCTGTTTTTGGACAGGTGTGTTTTTTGTTTGACAGGTGTGACTCAACACCTCTGGCAGCTTCTTTCTTTCTCAGATGTTCTTGTTGTGTCTTTGTCCTTGTGTCTCCTGATTCTCGGAGGTTTAACTCAGGAACATGTTCAGTCTTCTTCCTGTTCACGCGTTTACTGGACTTTTAGCTCCACCTTCAGTTCACGCAGATGATTTGTAGTAAATCCCTCTGAATTTTAGGCAGGTGTTCTGTTGGGTTTAGTGTAGGAGTTGTTTATAATCAGAACCAAACCAGAACTTCTGTGGGTGATGAGGATCCAGAGCTCTCTGATGTTCCATCATGGGTCTAATCAGCTTTGTGTTTTAACATAATAAACTGTTGAACAGGTTCAAATCTGTGTAGAATATTTCTGCAGGTGTTTAAGGATAACTTGAATCACCAGATTGAGCTTCAGTGGGACCGTGTTGGCTGTAACGGCTCACCTCTGTGAGACAGAAACACCTGGAGAGGAAACGCGGCTCGAAACACAAAAACAAAATCGTCTGAACTCAAGCAGCTGCAGGATATTAAAGATGTTACCTCACGTCATCTGAAGGAAGAATTCAGCTGTTATACAAGATGATTCCTGCTAAATATTCATCTAAATGTGTGTAAGATGATAAAACCCAACGTTTGTTCTGTGAAACACACCTGGACCCAGCAGACACATGTTAACACCTGCTCCAATCAGCTGTCACTTTAAAGTTCTGCAGGAAGTGTTTCCTACATCATCTGTTCAGTATGAAAATCAATCTGTGTTCCGGTCAGAACACTGGAGTTAAACCGGGTTACGAGCCGCCGCAGTTAACTCGGACTTCCTGGAAAGTGGAAAATTCCTGGAAACAACACGGTGCCGTTTGGTTGTAATAACCAGAGAACCGGCTTCATCAATTAACTCCCAGAGTTCTGATGGTCCAACAGAACCTCTGATTAAAAGCTTTCAGCTGGAAAACTTCTCTATATTTGACATTTATTTGAGGTGAAATCTAAAACGGATCCAGTTCAGATCAGACAGGAAGTTTGTGAATGTTTGTGTTTTAAATAGATTTTATTTTGAGTAGAAACTCTGTGGTTACATGATGGAAGCTGCAGCATGTTGTGTTCACAGCCTTCAGATCTGATCTCAGGTCAGAGTTCAACGTGTTCTTCAGATGATCAGAGTCACCACGTCATCTGACAGAGACCTGGGATCCAGCTGGGATGGACTGGACCTGGACTGGAGACAGACCAGACCTCCTCCAGGTAAAAGGAGATGGACCGGATCTCCTGAGGTTCAGAGGAGATGGACCGGACCTTCAGAGGAGATGGACCGGACCTCCTGAGGTTCAGAGGAGATGGACCAGATCTCCTGCGGTTCAGAGGAGATGGACCAGATCTCCTGCGGTTCAGAGGAGCCTCAGGGACTTGGGGTTGTTTGTGATGAGCCCAGATTATTTGGTTCTGGGAGATTTGACAGATTTTCAGATGCCAGAACTTTTTTTTGGTTCTCTTACTGAGTTTAGGACAAAGACCGTGATTATGATCCAGAAGTCAAACAGGAATTCATCTTTTTCCAGCGTTTTCCACAGAGGAGGTGTTTCTGACTCTGGAAGCTGTAGCTGGTTCAAACGGGTTAGCAGAACTTACAGTTGGTTCTGGTTCCCTCTCAGCTGGTTCTGATCTGATTGGATTCTGTTGGACTAAACCAATAACAAACTGCAGGTGTGAGAGATCTGGACTTCAGGATTCTTATATGTGTAAATTTGTGGAAGCAGCAGAGGAACACAGCGGCTCCTGTGATGATGTGTGATCGAGTCGAAGCTCCAAACAAACACTCTGACACATTATTGATTGTTGAGATGTTAAATTCATGTGACGACCAGTCGATTCTGCAGCACGTGGCCGTGGAGAGTGCTGCTGCTGCTGTTCTGTCAGCTCCGCGCTGCAACGTGTCCCGCCGCTGTCGCCGGCCTGATGGCGTCCGCCTCAGGGTCACGGGGTTGCTGATCCGCAGGGCTTCAGTACTCAGCTGGAGATTAAAGGTTGTATCAGATGAATCAGAGGATGAGGAGCTGGACCTTCCTCAGCTCGTCCTTTAATGTGAATTCATTATATACCAAGAACATTTTATTTATTGTGACTTGTTGACGGAACATGAAACGTTTTCATTTTTATACATATTTTTGGTTCATGTTTCATTATTAATGTGAACAACTAAATGAAACTCATCTGTAAAGGTAAAATTTCTGTGGGTTTCAGGATGTTTCGAAGTTTTTTTACTTTGTGTAAAATCTAAAACCAATGAGCTCAATCTAAACGCTGTTTTCATTCACACATGTTCAAAGAACACACGAAGATCTTCAAGGTGCAGCTAAAGCTTCTGCCTTCCACCTTATGAGGACAAACTGCTGAGTGATGTAAGCAATGATCCGATCGACCTGCAACAATGCTGCAACTTTAACAGAAATAAAGCCCCGCCCCCTCTGGAGACAGACCCAGAACCATCTGGGATGTACAGTCACATCTGGTCAAACTTAGACCAGTAAGTATACAATACTTCATGAAAAGCTCTAAAATCTTCCAAGAAACTAAACAGTAAACTGATATATAACTTCATGGCAGATGATTAAATTTATTCTTGATGATACATCAGTTTTATTTTAAACTTCACTGAGATTAAAACTAAAAGCGGTAGAGGGTCGGATAAAGTCTCATATTCATTGTGTTTATGATAAAAATCATGCAAAGTGCAAATTTTCACAATTTTAAAAAGGCCCTTCCATTAAAAACTGTTTTTCTGAGGTTTCTGTTGAATATTTTAGCTCCACAGGTGTTCTTACCTTCATAGTGGGTGAAAACAGGTCAACAACTTCTCTTTCAGTTTTAATCTCTCAAACTACGCAGGTGGTGATAAAACATGAGTTCTAACGGCCTGTATCTGTTTCATCACAACTCCTTTGTTTGTTAGTATTCATCAGCTCCCGCAGTTGAAACCACACCTAGCATGCTGCTGGCTAAAAGCTGTTAGCATAAGAGGAAGAGAGAACGCCTGATGTTGCCATGCACAGCGAGGCAGGAAACAGTATACCTTGCTCTCATAGGCTAGTTTGTTAGCCAATCAGAGTCCAGCAAATTAGCATAATGAATATGAACGAGCTGCTGCTCGAGGCCTGATGGAAGGAGCCGAATCTTGATGCAGACAGATTGAAAGGTCTGTTAATCAGTGTTTCCTGATGTTTTTTAGATATAAAATGTTTCATATTACAGGTTAATACTTAAGAAATAACCACAAAGTCCTGAAATTTATATGAAATGGCCCCTTTAAGAAAAAGATCAGTAGAAAAACAAATTCTGACCTTATTCTGGTCTGATTCTCTCCATCACTGTCAGCCATCACATCAAATGACTGACCGTGTTCTATAACTCAACAAACTGTCACATGACTTCATCACATGACTGAATAAACTGCAGAATGATAACTATTCAGTAACGCAGACCGGGTCGGTTCCAGGTCTGAACCTCCTGCAGCAGCATCACTGGATGTTTCAGAGAAACATTCAGGACAGAACCATGTTGGATTATTGGTGATGGAACATGATGCAGATTAAAACAGAACTCTGACTGTCCTGATAATCCGGATGGGATTCTGCACCTGAACTCTTTCAGCACTGATCTACCTACAAACCTCAGCATTCCTCCTGGACTACAGACACTTTGTGTTTCTAACTTTTTAACTTCTTTGTATTTGCAGGTTCTTGTGAGCCATTTTTTTACTTGTTCTGTGTAACTGGAAGATGATTGTTATTAGCAGTTTTAGCATTTGTTGGTTTCTGAATGAAGTTTCTTTGGATTTTGTAGAAACTGATCAACATGTCACATTCTGTTTATTTGATAAGAAAAAGGTCTGAAAGGAAAACCACATTTTTTGTTAATAAATAAAAGCATGAATACTCCACAGTGTGTTCTGTTAAACATCTCCATGTGTTTACTGTTTTATAAAGAAGTATTTAATCTGAAAAGAACTGAAAGGATTCTCAGAAAAAGACTAGAAAGAGACTGAAATCTGAGTCAGAGTTCTAGAACCAAACAGATCCACCGAGCTGTCACAGCGTTGTGTCTCCAGTCTCTTGATCTGTTTGGCAGTGAAACGCTCCTGCGGACGATGTAAGGTGCTTCAATACTCGCTGCTCTCCAGCTGGGAGTCGACTGCCTCATCATGGCTTCCTGATTGATCCTGGCCCCATGTGACTCGCTCAGAGAATCAATGTATCACTGATACAGTTTCTCTCCTGTTTGTGTCGAACTCAGCTCCAGTGATGTTCCCTTTATCTCCTCACTTCTTCATGATGGAGGAAATATCCAGAAACATGCTCTGAAACACACAGACACGCAGCTCGTAAGACGGTTCTGTAGAACCAAACGAAGCTTCGACTGATGGTTCAAATGATTTCTTTACAATATGAAACAAACTGGACTCAGTTAGGAAACTGTTGGACCTAACAAAACATCTTTCATTACAACTGTCTGTCACATGTTTTATGGGAACTAAGCAGGACTGATGTCGCTCAGAATATTTTAAAATAAGGTTTTTTTCTTCTTTGCTAAAGGAAAACACCGAGTGTCTGAAATATGTTGAACAGCAAAAATTAAAATGACTGTAAGCCTCCTAGATATTAAAACATCATATGGGCAACAGTTTGAATGTTTATCATCTGAAACCAGATGAGCTGAGAGCTGCTGTGGGAGGGATCAGTGTGACACACCAGGTGTGCTGCCTCACACCTGGCTGGCCGTTGTGTTGCTGTATCTGAAGTTTTATCAGTTTGTTGTGTGTTAGTCTGAGATCTGTCAGGCTCTTTCAGGCATGTAGAGGACAATAAGGTTGTGTTCAACCATCTTCACTATGGGAGGAGGGGCTTAGCTCGTCTCACTCTACCTCCAGAAAATCAGTGGTAAAGAAAAGAGCTCTGAAGACAGCTGATACATGAGAACTTCTGTCATAGATGTTTCATTAAGACCTCGGGTCTAAATGCTCCTCATATCTTTTAATAAATATATTTCAGACACATTAGATGTTAAAATCGTCCTTCAGGTCAATATTTTCACATACTGACAGTTTTTCATCACCTACTGGACCTCCTTGTGTTTCTGTCTACGAGTCTCTGGTGCTTTGAAAACATCCGAACTGAGTTCACAGCAGATCAGAACAAACTGATGCTGACAGTTTTACATGCTGTTCTTCATCTACAACAACCGTAAACAGAATCTTCTTCCTTCTGCAGGTTTCATATCGAGCAGTTTGCTGAATCCAGCAGACAGAATCCTCATTTCATCCCCGTTCAGACTCACTGCAACTGTCTACTGTGTTAATGGAGAAATGATTGAAGGTATGCTGCTCCGACCCTGACTGAAACTCTACTGGAGGATTTCCTGCATTAACTTTTGCACTCATAAAGGGATTTGTTGATGTTTCTTCTTGTCAGTGTGTCTCATGTTGTGATTAAAACATTAAACTGAAAAAGTTAAATCAACAAATCGTTTTCTGAGACCGGTGCTCGTGCATGAGAAGCGGTTAGATCTGTACTTACCATTGACATCCTTCGGCCTCCAGCTGGTGGCATCATGGGCATGTCTCCCTGCAGCGAACCCAGTTCATCTGACTCCTCCGAGGTGTGTAAGGAGGGACTGGTGGAGCCGGTCATGGATGACAAGCTTTCAGATGGAGGTCTGATCATGAAACTGGTCCTCCTGGGATTGGGCATCAGGAAGTCGCTGATATTAGACTCTTGTCTATTGTCTTTAATTGGATCCCTGATTGCTCCAGGCCTTAAGGTGCTGCCAGACAGTAGAGGGTCCATATGGCTGGTCTGAGGATGCTCCTCCTCATGCATCTCTGCTTGGCTTGTTGCGTCCTCCTCCACAGGGGACATGACAGAAGTCCAGGGTGGGTGGTGATCCAGTATCACTGTGTGGACCTCTGGACCCTCGCTGGTTTGGGACATTTGGGTTGCACAGCCGTCTTCAAACCTGAGAGGCATCCTTACTTGGGGGCAGGTGTAGCTGGTCTGACCCAGATGAGCCAAGCTGTTGTGTCTCAGATGCTCATGGCTGGTTTTAAGACCACTGCTGTAATGAGGAGGTTTCATATCAGCCTCTTGAATCACTTTGAAGGTCTGAGTCAAAGGCCCGTTGTGAGGAGAAACGTTGCTCATGACACAGAGTTGCTGTAAAGACGCCTTCTTCTTAGACCTGTAAATCAAACTGTCATCCTCTGTGTACCTCTCTCCATATAGAGTCTGTTTTATTTTACGGACACCTAAGTGGATTATTTCCAGAATGTTCAGAAAAAGTGACACTCCTGCGATGGCGATCATAAAAACCATGAAGATGGTTTTCTCTGTGGGCCTGGAGATATAACAGTCCACGCTGTTGGGGCAGGGCAGCCTCTCACACTTATACAGCGGCTCCAGATGGACTCCATACAGGATGCACTGTCCCAGGATGAAGCAGACCTCCACCACAGAGCGAGTAAGGATATGGATGATGTAGGTTCTCAGCAGAGAGCCTCTGAGAGGAGCTTTCTTGACCTTTCTCTGCTCCTCTAGCCTCTTCAGCTCCTTCTCAACACGTTTATGTTCCTCCAGCGCCATCTCAGCCTCATCTAGCTCTTCCTTTAGCTGAATCCGCCGTCGGTGGCGCTCCTTCTCCAGCGCTCGGATGCAGTAGAGAGCATGGCCCATGTAGACCAGTGAGGGTGCAGACACAAAGATGACCTGCAGCACCCAGAAGCGAATGAGGGAGATGGGGAAGGCTCGGTCATAGCAGACGGCCTTGCAGCCTGGCTGGTCTGTGTTGCAGACAAACTCGGACTGCTCGTCATCCCAGACGTCCTCTGCAGCTGCTCCCAGGATCAGCATGCGAAAGATGAAGAGGATGGTGAGCCAGATCTTCCCCACGATGGTGGAATGAATGTGAACCTCTTCTAGGATGCTGCCCAGCAGGTTCCAGTCACCCATAGTCAGCTTTTCATCACTTCACTGCCACATACTCGAACTGAGGAGACACAGATTAGATTCATTAGCCTTTCAATGCACAGAGACCAGAAAATTAACTTTACATTCATGAAACTGTCCCATTTCAAAGGGAACATACATTTTACAGGGTTTTTATTACTTCTGCAGTCTGAGATCTTTGAAAGGTGCTAAAAATCTCAGAGGAAACTAAACAATCCCACCAGTGATTTGAGACCAGACATGTCATGGACAGGTTCTGTGGGCTGCAGTGGCACGGCTGATAACACTGTTGCCTTGCAGTAAGAAGGTTCTGGGTTCAAAACCTGTGTGGAGTTCACATGCACGTGCACGTGTGGGATTTCTTCAAGGACTCTGGTTTCCACCCACAGATCAGAAATATACACAATACTAGCAGCTCTACATTGGCTCTAGGTGTGTACATGGATGTTTGTCTCTGTGTGTCCCTGTGATAGACAGATGACCTGTCCAGGTGTAGCCCCGCCTCTCACTTACTGACCCCTGCAGACAGACACCAGCTCCCCGTGACCCTGAACATGATCAAGCAGGTAAAGAAAATGACTGAGTGACTTTCTCTCCGTTTGAATAAACTATGAAGAACACCAACATGACTGATGTGTTCAGTTTTCTGGGTCTACGAGGTTTCTGTGTCTCGACTGAACACCATCATGATGATGGTCTGGTTGGTTAAAATATCCCAGACATGCAGCAGAGTTAGGACATGTTGACTGAGACACTCCTCTTCATCAGGCCTATTGGACGTCCTTCCTGTTATATGGATGGTTTATTAGATGTTAGAAAGTTCTCCCACCACAGGATGAAGGCGATCACTCTGTATAAAGTTTTATTGATCTGTAGTGACCTCCCCCTTTCAGGTTACAACTGGATCCAAACCATGTCAGCCAGATTCCCCTCACAGCGTCTCATCACCATCAGCTCCAACAGCTCTCTGTTCACCTGTGTGCAGGATGCATGTGATCGCAGATCATCTCAGAAGGTCACAGAAGCAACAGGAAGTAGCAGCTCGATGATGCAGTGGGTCATCGAGGGTCACAGGTTTGAATCTCTTCAGGTTTTCCTCAAGGCGCCTTCGTCCTGACCTCAGATTGAAGGCTTGAACCGGGACATGGACCCATAGAAGAGTTCTGGTTTACTGATGAAGCAGGTAAAAGCATCAGAGTCACACTGATCATTCTGTAGACTGAAGTTTAACCTCAGCTGAGTGAAAACAACTTGTTGGTTCTCTCGTCTCTATGAGTCGGATCATGTTCTTTAATCTGTTTCACACAGACGCTTCAGTTGTGACAGTAAAAAGTTCACAGACACTCATTAGTTTTACATCAACATCAGTCCATTTGTTTGAGCTCGTGTCTAAAAACTGAAGAAGGATGAAGAGTTTCAGACTCATCAGGTGGATCAGAACTCGTCACACATCTGCAAAGTTCAACCAGTTCAATTCATTCAGGTTTATTTATGTGGCGCCATTTTTATGATAAAAGTCATTTCAAGGCATTTTACAGAAATAACACGTCCACATCAACCATCATCAGAACTCACACATCAGTTCAGAATGTCCTCTTTCTGTAATTATTGTTGTGTTGTTTTGGTTTGGCCCTCAGGGCCTCCGTAGTGTGAGGGTTGTTTGGAAAGAGGATGACAGAGTCAATAATTTAACTGTGATGCTGCGGACTGAAACATCCAGAAGTTTTTTAAGTTTAAAAGATTCTGTATCTACATAAAGGATCAGCACCCACAACAACACAAACTGTGCAAAGCATCACCTTACATGTCACAGGTTGGCCGTCCTTCTGGGCCTCGTGCACGCCATCATGTAGGTGAATCATGGGCGATCACGGCAGCTTTGTGTTTTTACCCCATGGAGATGTTTGGACGTCCTGTTCAGAACCAACCCGGCCGTCCTCGTCCCTCTGCTGCGTGCTTGTGTGTCTGTGTGACGGAACACACTGCTGTGTTACATGCAGGGTTCACAGGATGTGAGCATTGATCAGCTCCTGCTGGGACACTGCCCCCACCTCGCGCCCCGCTCCCATGCCAGGAGAGCCAGCTCCAGCCAGGACCGTCAATATGAGCCTCAGAACCACAGCAGAACGTTTGTTTACTCCGATTCCTCTCAGAGTGAAGGTGAAACACAACATCACCTGTCTGACCTGCACTCAGAGGTCACATGGTCAGAAGACATCATGTGACAAGGATTAATCTGAGAGATGAGAAAGCTTTAATCTGAGATATTACAGGTTCTATATAAAAGATTTAATCTGAGAAATGTCATACTCTGCATGAGAGATTTAATCCAATGGATGAGAAAACTTTAATCTGAGAGATTACAGATTCTATATAAAGAGCTTAATCTGCAAAATGAGAAATCTTTAATCTGAGCTATTTCATGTTCTGTATAAAAGATTTATGCAGAGAGATGATAAAGATTTAATCTGAGGGATTACATGTTATGTATACATCTTTAATCTGAGAGATTTTAAATTATGTATAAAAGATTGAATAGGATGGATGGGAAATTTTTAATCTGAGAGATGAGAAAGCTTTAATCTCAGGGATTAAATGTTGGGTATACATCTTTAGTTTGATAGAAATGTCTGTATGTAATCTAGATCTGAGAGACTAATGGTTCTGTATGGGTCTTTAATCTGAGATTAGAGTCAAAGAACAGAAGGTAAAGATGGAAGAAACAGATCATTAGAACAAATAGAAGTTCTCCTGGAGGAGATTATCTGGGAACACAGCAGAACATCATAGAGTTACTCTGACTAAGCAGAACCCTGAAGGTCATCCCAGTCTGGAACGTGCTGGTTGTTCTGAAACAGACGGTAAGTGAGTTTCATCGGATGAACAAAGTCATGAAGCTCGTGTCGTACTGGTTTCTGATCGGACCTCCATCTCTGGATGTTACAGGCTGGTTTGGAGCGGCGCTGCTCAGCTGCATGAAATGACCAGCTGTGCCTGCAGGGCCTTTAATTAGGTTTCCATCGCGCCCCCATGCAGTCGATGCAACATTGATTTGATTTTCCCTTCAGAAGCTGCTGTGTGGTCGCTGAGGCCGAACGCCAGATGTCACATCAGGATCATTGGGTTACACAACCACACAGCTCCACCCACCGTACAGATGCCCCGCCCACATTCTGCTCTTTATGCTGTCGTCCATGGTTGGTTGTTTCTGTTAATGTAACATTTCTGCAGGATAAACTTTTTAAGGAATGAAAGATTCAGAGAGTTTATTTGCAGTGAGATTCTGGTTTTATATTATATGGTTTTATATGTGTGTCCACGTCCAGATGTGCAGAGCAGACAAACACCGCCACATGTTACAGACAGGTAACAGGTAAAATGAGGCATTTAATACAACCTGGATTTTTTACATTGATGGGAGAATCTTTTCCTTCTGAGATTAAATTTAAAAGCTCAATTTTTACAGCATTTTGTTAGAAATAAAACTCTGAAATCTTCACGTTCATGTGACATGCAGTTTGAAGTCAGGATCCCTGAGGACCTGGTTCATTCTCCTGGTTCCTGACTGACAGTAAAATTAAACACTCTTTTTCAGTTTGACCTTCAACCTCTCACTGACTTTATAACACAGCATGTCTCCTTCAATCAGCTTGTCTTTTATCTCAGTGAGGCACTTTTATCGTTGATTTCTTTATTCTCATTCATCCTCAGCCTGTGAAGCTCCTCCTCCAACAATCTGATTCGCTGCAGCAGCTCCATCCTGTCCGTTTGGACTCTGAGTTCTGACTGCTGCTCCACTTCCAGGATCTTTCTGGAACACCAGAGCTCCAATTTAGGCGTCACGTTGTCAAAGAACCGCTGAGTCACCTGCAGCCGGTACACAAACACCAGACAGAAAGCACCTGTCAGCAGTTACATCTGCACTGAGTCTCTGACATGATCCAACAAAATGAGAAAACATTTACAGAAACAGCTGCACACGTAAAACATACACCTGAGCATCTGGTAAAACATCTGGAATTACCATTCCTTTTCTAAATGAGCTCACCTCCATGGTGTGCTGGTGGTTCCTGTCCTGGCTGAATGTGGACCCACCAGGTCGATCTGTAAAGAGCTCCAGGCCTGTGGACCCATCAGTGGTCACTTTGTATAAGGGTCCCTGGGGGCCACTGATGGACCTGCTGCTGCTGGAAAGGACACGCCCACTCTCTGCCGAGCCTGAACCGTCCTGCAGGGCTGCAGACTGCCAGGAGGGGGCAGCAGAGACCTGCAGGAAGTCTGAGGTGTGCTCTGCAGCAGCTGTGGGTTTCTGGTTCTGATCTACCTTTGGAGAGCCGTTACAGAACAAATCATCATCCTGTAATCTGATGCTCTCTGCTGGTTGTTCTGTTACAGATGTACCTGCACTCATGTCCACCTTTTTTTCAAAGTATGTCCTGCTTCTCATCTGCCCAACTTCCCTCAGACTCTCAGCACATCTGGATTCCAGTGTGTGGGTGGAGAGTGAAGTGCTGCTGTCTGCAGAAAACACGGCCAGCAGAGGCACCGACTCCAGGTCCGATTCTGCTGATGAAGGCTCCACAGAAGGTGATGACAGTTTGTGGTACCGGGTTCCAGTCGGGACTGGGACGTGTCTGTCCTTCAGCAGAGATAAACACCAGCTCTTCAGCTCATGTCTCACTACAGCCTAAAGATTAAACAAACATCTGCTGAATGCCGTCACATCTGGAACAGCTGGAAGATTTAATATCTTCATGTTGGTAAAGTAAGAAAAAACATTAAATCAGAAGCTGAAATCGTTGGTCATGAAGATTTTCATGATTCTGACATGAATCAAAGAGTTTCAAATAATCTCAAACACACCTGAGTCAAGGTTCATTTGTCAGGTGTGGGGTTACTTAAGTTCAAGTCTGTTGTTACCTGAGTCAGGTGTGTTGTTACCTGAGCCAGGTGTGTTGTTACCTGAGTCAGGTGTGTGTGTTGTTACCTGAGTCAGGTGTGTGTGTTGTTACCTAAGTCAGGTGTGTTGTTACCTGAGCCAGGTGTGTTGTTACCTGAGTCAGGTGTGTTGTTACCTGAGCCAGGTGTGTTGTTACCTAAGTCAGGTGTGTTGTTACCTGAGCCAGGTGTGTTGTTACCTGAGTCAGGTGTGTGTGTTGTTGCCTGAGTCAGGTGTGTTGTTACCTGAGTCAGGTGTGTTGTTACCTGAGCCAGGTGTGTTGTTACCTGAGCCAGGTGTGTTGTTACCTGAGTCAGGTGTGTGTGTTGTTGCCTGAGTCAGGTGTGTGTGTTGTTGCCTGAGTCAGGTGTGTTGTTACCTGAGCCAGGTGTGTTGTTACCTGAGTCAGGTGTGTGTGTTGTTACCTAAGTCAGGTGTGTTGTTACCTGAATCAGGTGTGTGTGTTGTTACCTGAGTCAGGTGTGTTGTTACCTAAGTCAGGTGTGTTGTTACCTGAATCAGGTGTGTGTGTTGTTACCTAAGTCAGGTGTGTTATTACCTGAGTCAGGTGTGTGTGTTGTTACCTAAGTCAGGTGTGTTGTTACCTGAGCCAGGTGTGTTGTTACCTGAGTCAGGTGTGTTGTTACCTGAGCCAGGTGTGTTGTTACCTGAGTCAGGTGTGTTGTTACCTGAGTCAGGTGTGTGTGTTGTTACCTGAGCCAGGTGTGTTGTTACCTGAGTCAGGTGCGATGTCACCCGAGCCAGGTGCGTTGTTACCTGAGCCCTCAGAGCTTCAGTTCTGTCCTGTGCTGCACGCTGCTCCATCCTGGACATCATGTCTCTCCTCTCAGCTTCTGCTCTGTCCTGGTTCATCAGGTCCAAAACTTTGAGCTGCTCAAAGAACCACGAAGTCAGACTGTTAATGATCCTGATGTGAGATCTAACAGAATCAAATAATTCTTCTGAACATGGAAATAATCTCTCTGTTATCTCAGGGATGTATAAACTACTGCTTCATGTTTGTGTAGGTGAGAACAATTCTTGATAAAAGTTGTCAATTGTTATTAAAGTTTAAAAACACCAATTCAGACCCGTTTCAGACATTAAGTTGCAGCTCAGGATTCATTCACGCTCAGATCTTTAGAACTAAAGTAATACTAACCTGGTGTCGGGTTCTGCGCTCCATTCTCTCCAGCTGTCTGCTGACGTCCTCCTGGACATGCAGGATCTGCAGCCTCACTTCCTCCTCTGTGACCTTCAAATGATCCTCCATCTTCTTCAGCAGAGGCTCACAGAGGCACCTGCTCGCTGGAGCCTGAGGAGAAACACTTTTACACTGAGAGCTTCTACAAAAGGAGCATCTTGTTCTCACGGCTGCGTTTAGTTAAATCTCTTTCTGAAATAAAAGCACCTGTCTCACGTTGCCTTCTTGGTCACGGTACAGAGTGTAAAGCTGAAAGATCTGTCTTTCTCCAGCTTCATGGCCAAACACATTGTTTGGAGATGAGATGTCAGTCTTCTGTTGAGTGAGATCATTTAAATCCTGCAGTGACATTAACATGACTTAGAGAAGACTGACATGTTCCTCAGTATCACACAGACAGACAGGACTGATTCTTATTGATGCTTTTGTGTTTGTGACTCATCCATCTGATGTCCTTCATGAAATACCTTTATGTTTGACCTGGGGTCAGTTTGTCCACAGCTGGGAGCTTCTTCCACCACACAGCTGCTGATCTGTAAACAGTATTTGAGGTTGAGTTGTGTATATGAGGATCGGAGCGGGTGGAAATCACTGACATGAAAAACTGGAAACATTCTTTGTAATTATGGTGAATGTAAAAACTCGCCTGTACCGGATACAAACATTCTGGTTTCTTACTTTGGCTGCTTGTGCTCGAGTTCTCAGTCTGGGTTTCCTTGTTGTTTTTCTTCTCAGGTAACGTGCCTGAAGACAGGAACACCTGGTGACTTTACAGCTTTTCATTTGTTTGTTCACACTGACAACAGCAAACTTTTAACATACACTTTTATAAACGGTCCAAGAACCAACAGGAGACCAGAGTCTTTATCAGGAAACCTCCATTAACATCTAATATCTACATCCTTGATGCTGCTTCAGCTTCTCTAACACCTGGAATACCTTTGATTCAGACTCTATGATCTTATGCACAAAATCAGCTTCATCAGTTTGTGGACATGAACCTGAGGGTGTTTGGAGAGAAGACATGCCACTTGTTTGTTCTGGTTATCTCTGGCTCTGTCCAGGGCTGATTGTCCTGCCTGAAAAATGAAAATATTTGCTCAGAAATGGTTTCTGACAACATGCTGTCATGAGTCATTAAATCACAAGTAACCAGTTGTTTATATTTTAAGGATCACCACATTTACTAAATCAGACCTGAGAGGCGGAACTTACCTTGTTTCTAACGCTCACGTCAACACCAGCTGCCATCAGAAGATGAACAACTTTATGATGATTCAGAGCAGCAGCAATGTGCAGAGCTGTGTCTCCTGCCTGTAATCACACCCAGAGACCAGAATCACACCTGAAACCAGAATCACACCCAGAGACCAGAATCACACCCAGAGACCAGAATCACACCCAGAAACCAGAATCACACCCAGAAACCAGAATCACACCCAGAAACCAGAATCACACCCAGAAACCAGAATCACACCCAGAGACCAGAATCACACCCCGAAACCAGAATCACACCCAGAGACCAGAATCACACCCAGAGACCAGAATCACACCCAGAGACCAGAATCACACCCCGAAACCAGAATCACACCTGAAACCAGAATCACACCCAGAGACCAGAATCACACCCAGAGACCAGAATCACACCCAGAGACCAGAATCACACCCAGAAACCAGAATCACACCCCGAAACCAGAATCACACCTGAAACCAGAATCACACCCAGAGACCAGAATCACACCCAGAGACCAGAATCACACCCAGAAACCAGAATCACACCCAGAAACCAGAATCACACCCCGAAACCAGAATCACACCCCGAAACCAGAATCACACCCAGAGACCAGAATCACACCCCGAAACCAGAATCACACCCAGAAACCAGAATCACACCCAGAAACCAGAATCACACCCCGAAACCAGAATCACACCCAGAAACCAGAATCACACCCAGAAACCAGAATCACACCCAGAAACCAGAATCACACCCAGAAACCAAAATCACACCCAGAGACCAGAATCACACCCAGAAACCAGAATCACACCCAGAAACCAGAATCACACCCAGAAACCAGAATCACACCCAGAAACCAGAATCACACCCCGAAACCAGAATCACACCCAGAGACCAGAATCACACCCCGAAACCAGAATCACACCCCGAAACCAGAATCACACCCAGACACCAGAATCACACCCAGAGACCAGAATCACACCCCGAAACCAGAATCACACCCAGAAACCAGAATCACACCCAGACACCAGAATCACACCCAGAGACCAGAATCACACCCCGAAACCAGAATCACACCCAGAAACCAGAATCACACCCGAGACCAGAATCACACCCCGAAACCAGAATCACACCCCGAAACATCCTGACATCACCTGATTTGTCTCCTGTTTCTGACCTGGTTTGTCTCTGATACACTGCATCGTGATCTCAGCAGGATCTTCAGCAGGTTCAGGTTGCTGTAGCGAGCAGCTACATGGAGACAGGTATCACCCCCCTGTAATCAGCACAGAGAGAGAGAGAATCATTACAGTTCTTCTGCTCAGGCTGTAGTGAAACTCATCCATTATCTCACCTTGTTCTTGGCATCAGGGTTTGAACCTCTGAGCAGCAGAAGCTGAGCAGTCTGAGCATGTCCATTCTGACATGCCAGGTGAAGAGCTGTGTTTCCCATCTGAAACAGTTAGTGCAGAATGAACTGAGACCACAACATGAGTAGATTTAGATCTTTGAGTTTGTTCTTTCATGACTCAGTCTGAAAGGATCTGCAGGAGGAAATCTGATTTGTTTCTGCAGAAACATCTGTGTGAGCTAGACAATCATATTATCACTTCAAGGTGAATTGATTCCAGATACAATCCATCATTTTAAAAGGCAGAAATCTGAATAAATGTTGTTATTCAGTTGTAATTGCTTTATTGCTTTAGGAACAAACATCAGACAGATCAGTTTTGATCAGTTTTTACCTTGTTCTTGATGTGAACATCAGCTCCAGCTTTGATGAGCAGTTTGATGCACTGAGAGAACCCGTGCCAAGACACCTCATGAAGAGCAGTGTTTCCATCCTCAAACACACACAGCATCACAGTCACAATCTTCTCCTGTCAGGATGTAACATCATGCTGATGACTCACTTG
Organism: Pachypanchax playfairii; assembly: GCA_006937955.1. Classification (NCBI taxonomy): domain Eukaryota; kingdom Metazoa; phylum Chordata; class Actinopteri; order Cyprinodontiformes; family Aplocheilidae; genus Pachypanchax; species Pachypanchax playfairii. Next base: position 148,474 of record SSNP01000192.1, read on the forward strand.
GTCCTGCAGGTCCACAGCACAGCCTCCAGCTATCAGAGCTGCCATGGTCCCACTGTTCCCCACCATGGCACAGCGATGCAGCGCCGTTCGGAATCCTGAGCCCTGATGGAGGAGCGGAGCATTCATGGAGCAGCAGCTCTTCACGTATTTACTGAAATAACTTTTACTTAGATTTGGATCAACAGAATTATATCCAGCATTGAGACGTGGAATAACCGTCAGCCAGCTGATTGGCTGAATGTGGCTGGATGTTGGTAAAACACATCTGTTCTGTCTGAAGTGATGAATCTTGTTGCATTTTGTACATTTTGTTTGGCTCTTTTGGACAGACCTGTGTGTGTTAATATTCTTGTACTATGTTCTATGTAAGCAGCAGAAACTACTACAGTGTTTGTACCTTCTGGGAAACGACCTCTCTGACATCACACATCACTGAAGAGGTTTCTGCTTCCTGGTGTCACAAAAACCAACAAACAATGAGTCACATAGAAGATGGAGAGATAAAAAACATGTTTTAACCCAAAACAGAGGAGTTCTGTCACCTCAGCTGGACTGACTGACACCAAGTTCTCCACATCTGAAGATCTCACTGAGTTTCTCCTGCAGAGTGCCGCCATTCAGGAAAAGACTGTTGGATATCATACAAACACACCACATGAGTGACTCTGCTGACTGAACTAGCAGGTTTCCTGATTCTAAAATATTTCTGTGCTTTAATGATTATATGCAAGAACCCTGATCAGAACTGGGTCAACCAGGTTCTTCTTCAGGTTAAACTCTCAATCATTCCAGATTACTTAAACAGATAAATAAATCTTTTAATGAATCCACCTGACAGGAAACAGAAACACAAAGAAAATATCATACATTCTGTTGGTGTTGACAGTCCCACTTCTCATCAGCAGCTTTAGGTTCTGGGTTGGTTTCATCATGTGATCAGATCCATACTGGCCTCATCTTTCAGCTGAAAATGTCAGAAGAATCAAGTTTACCTGACAGTCCACAGAAACCAAAGACTTTTGCTCTTTGCAGCACAAACAAGCATCCGTTGAAAATCCGGTGCAGCGTTTCATCGAAAGTGCTCGCTATTGTTTGTGGTAAGAAGATAAAGCTGCTGCTACAACAGCAGGCGGATCAGTTCTACTGGAGAGCCTCCAGGGGGCTTAAACCCATTAACAGGTCCAACTGCAGCCGGGAAACAACACACTGTTTATCATGCAGGAAACAAACCGACAGAACCAGAATCAGAACATCTGGACTGGATCAAGAGTGGATTTATAAAATCAGCTCACCTGATCTCTGCCATCGACTCACCTGATCTCTGCCATCGACTCACCTGAGTTAATGTCCAGTTTTATTGAAACGGGAATGTTTCACAAATAAGTCATGAAGACAAAAAAATAATAAGTAACCTTTACCAAATATTTCTATCAACACCAAATGCATATAACTCTGAACATATAAGACAGAGGTGGGAGATGGAGACAAACAGAAACATATCAGTGGACACTTGGAAGGAGATATGTACTGAAGCGCATCTTGCCACAAACTCTAATATATGGAGGGAATTCAAGTGGAAAGTAGTCACCAGATTTTTTAGAACACCAGCTATAACATCTAAGATGGGACCAGCTTATCATAACTCATGTTGGAGAAACTGTGGTACTGAGAATGCCAACCATACACACATATTTTGGCTATGTCCCAAACTGAGTCTATTCTGGAAAGAAGTTTTTGATGCTCTCAAAGAGGTCTTCAAACAAAATATTCCACAAACCCCTATAATAACACTATTAGGAGTAATTCCAGAGGGTCTGGAAGGGAGAGATGCGAAATACCTTCTTAACATATTGTTCACAGCAGCACTAAAATGCATAACCATAAGATGGTTGAAGCCACATCCCTCCTACAATGTATGGATTCAGAAAATATGGGACATCTATCAGATGGAGCAAATTACATACTCATTGAGACTTCAGAAACATATTTTTATTAAACGGTGGAAGCCTGTTATAGCTCTGATAACACAATAAGTTTGTTGCACAGGCCTCATGGCCAGGCACCAAATTTACACCACATCTTACGTTTTTTTTTTTTTTCCATTCATCCCTCCTCAGCAGTTATTATTATTTTTTTTTATTGTTATCACTATCATCAGCAACAACGTTATTATTTCTATCATGTTTAATTACTTAATTATTTGCCATTCTTTTTTGTTGTTGCCTCGTTCAGCTTGGGTTTTGTTGTAAGACGGTTGGTTCTAACTGTATAAGTTGTGATGAGACGCAGCTGTAAAATAAGGGAAAATGCCTACATGAAGAGAAATGGACTTGTCATTGTATCAAAGTAAATAAAAATTAAGTTCTAAAAAAAAAAGAAACGGGAATGTTTCATTTGTATCATTTGAAATTACATTCCAACTATTTAAACAAGTCTTTGCCCAAAATAAGGAACCAGGATAACGAATGTAACATAAATTCAGGGTCCACTCCATCATCTCAACAGAACCACAGAGTTCTGATGGGACGAAGACTCAGGGTCCAGTCCATCACATCACAGGGTTCTGATGGGACGAAGACTCAGGGTCCAGTCTGTCATCAGAACAGAACCACAGGGTTCTGATGGGACGAAGACTCAGTCTGTCATACGTCTCTGTTTTTAATCTCCTCAGCTCACATTCACATCAGTTTAATGGAGGATCATCGTGCTGCTTCAGGTCACATGATCACAGACTGATGAAACAACTGGATTCTGAGTATTTGTGTTTTATTGTCTCTTGTCACATGACGGCCTTCTGGTTTTCCCTGAGTGAGTGTGCGCGCCCACGTGCAGGAGTGTCTCCTCTTTTCCAGGTCAGGATTGTGTAATCGCTGCTGCTGCTGTCAGCATTACGGCTTGTTACATAAGACAATTTGATGTTCGGAGGTTTAATCTGGCTGTGCTGCGTGAGCGCGCTCACATCTGGGGTTTCCAGCTCGTCCTGAGCTCTGCACTCGCCTCACCTCACAGACGTTACTACAAACCCAAAGATGGGTCAGAGAGCTGGACCTGGCTGCAGAGGCACCGGTTCTGTCCAATCACAAACAGGATGATATCTGCAATCAGACACTGATGTGCTTTCTGTTTTTATAACCAGCATCAGATTGTTGTTACGGAAACCTCTCAGGAACATCTGGATGGATTTTATCCAAATTTAGTATAAAGATTCACTTTGACTGAAGGATTATTAATCTGTTAATCCTTAATGGTCACTGAGACGGTATAACATTTATTTCTCATAACAAGTTGAAATAAACTGTTTACTAGGTAGAATGGATATTTCATGTTTAAACTGAACGATACCAGCAGAATAAAGAAAGTTCTTTAGAACTCTGAACTGGACTCAGGTGTGAGAAGCAGGTGATGAAGTGCAGGATGTGACGAGTCTGATGATTTCAGCTTTTAATCTTCTACAGAACTGATCACATTTAAAATGTTTTACAGATTTTCTGTCTTGATAAAACTCTGGAAACTTTACAACATATTTTTAAAACATGATGCAGTAAACTTTTCTGTGGGACCAGTTCCTGCTTCACAGTACCGCTGGATCAGCGTTGAACCGGATCAGTTCTGGTTGTTCTGTGAGGATGAATGAAGTCATGTAGTCTGAAGCTTCCTGAACGAGTTGTTTTGCTTTTGTTCTCTAAAATCAGTAAAAACGTTAGAGGGATTTCAGCGTCAGACACATCACATGTTGATGCCACGAGTCTCACGTTGTTCTGTCTCACATCTGTTACATCTGTTAAAGATGTTGGGGTGGGGGGGCGGTATGGTCTTAGTGGTATTTTAGATTTAATGGTTATTTTTATTCTGATAACAGATGGACGCTAATAGGAGCTGAAACGAGGAGTCAGTCTGTGTTTCACATCAGCTCCTTCAGAACTGATCACAAACACGTCTTCTGTAAACGCTGTTAATTATTAATCACACACCCAAATGCATGAGCTGATTAATTATCCTCCATCACACTCTCAGCCTGCAGATGTGGAGAGTCCACATCTGTCAGACATCTTCATGCTAACATGGTGTGATAACTAACACAAACAGGACACTGATCAGAAGGGACTGTAGAAACCCCGTCATGACCCTCATGAACCCTGAACCTGTTCAACGAGGCCTTCAGAGTTTGACCTCTGACCTCTGGCTGACGTCTTTAAAACCTAAAGTTAGAATGATGATTTGGGTGCTGGATATCTGAAGTCTTTAAAGAAGTGATATGATGTAAGAGGACTGCATGTGTTTGTCCAGATAAAACACAAATGATTCAAACTCTTATATAACAGTTTGAGCCTAAAGATTTCAGTAAGTTCCTGCTGGATCTTTAAAGCTTCTTGGCTTGTTTTTTTTTATCTGAACGTTTTATTTTTTTAATGTTTCTCTTTTAAATCAAAGATCTTTGTGGTGCAGAGTGTCTTTAAACACTTGACTTTGATTCAAACCTGTAAAACAGAACAGATAGTTACAAAGAAAATGTAATAATTCTTAAACATAGAATCTAAAGATCCGAGTTTATTTCTCAGACACTAACATATTTTTACCACAAGTTGTTTTGTTCTAATTATATTCTTATAAAGATCCATTTATTCTTAATGCACAAACATGTCTGAACATGTGGAACAGAACTGCAGTTTGCTGAAAACCTTTAAAATTGTGATGTTTCTCTGTGAATGAGCCCACGTTCATGTTGGAGGATGAAGAACAATCAGCTGAGTCTCACGTGTCTGAACATTGAAAAGGTCTCGGAACATTTTCAAATCAACTCAGTTAATTCTACCAGACGTTGCTTTGAAGGATCTCCAGTGAAACAGTCTCTAAAGGAAGTGATTTGAGACACGATCCGTCCATCATGTTGTTTAGATCCAAACACAACAATCACATCAAAGAAGACTAATCTTAACAAGCCCGCAGGCTCCAACATCGACGAATAAAGAAGAAGAAATGTGAAGTTTTTGATCCATTTCCAGAGTCATCGGCTCCTCGTTACATTCACACAGAACAGAACTTTGGTTTTCAAAGATTTCTAACTGCTGCTGAATGAATAATGTGATCAGTTACAGGAGAGAGTTCTGAGTTCTGCAGGTAGACAACCGATGGATCATCATCTGATGAAGAACCAGAATCAGATGAAGTCTGTAGAACCAAGCTGTGTGGACTCTGACTGTTGGACCTGGAGCTTTTATCTCCTTTGGAAACTTCTTGTGTTTGGGAGTTCTTTCATGATAAAGACCCGTCCCAGGAGTAAACAGAACCATCTCACAGTCTGTTCTGTTGTATCTGTTCAGAGCTGCTGTGACCCAGATCCAAAAACAGACACTTTGCAGCTGCATTTGTGTCTGAACTTACATGTTTGATTGACAGCGTTCTTCTCCTGTTTGCTATGGTTCTGTTAGGTTCTGACTTGGTTAAAGAGTTTTACTCTGCAGAACGTCTGAGTTCAGTGAAATCCTGCGAGTGTTTGAAGAGAGAACATGAAGAACGTCTCTGTGTTTGTGTTGCATCATTCTGAAACAATGTTTTACATAAACACAAAAAAATAATAAATTACTACGATGTTTGTGAATTTAATTGTTCTTTATTTGTTCTGGGTAAACAACTGAGGAAACAACCTGAACGCCTCTGAAGAACCACAGGTTCTGGTTCTCTGTGGGACTTACATCATGATCCCGACCTGAAATATATATATATAAAAACAAGTGAAAGAAGGAAGTTAAACAACCGATATGATTCCTCCCTGATGGACAACTTGAATTTCTGGGATTTGATGATTAAAAGATTCTTTGGAACGTTGATGACGTATAACACTTGAAGATGAAATGAAACAACAGCTGCAGGAAGATTTCTCTGAAGAAATCACATGACAAATCTGTTTGTTTCCATCCTGACAGATAGAAACCAAAGTTGTGGAGAGATTCTGACCCACTCAGAACTCAGAACAAACATCCAGCTGCTCTGAAACAGACGAACCTCTCAGGAAATTTATCTTCTTATTCACAAAGTTTTAGATCAAATGTCTCATTAAAATGAATAAATGTGAGTGATGTTTACGAGCCTCAGTCAGAGTCCAACAGAACCGACTGGGATCAAGTTGAATGTAGAGTATTATTAGAGTCATTATCAGAATGAATGGAGCTAATTTAGCAGCAGACAGGTAATTACAGGTGGATCATCAGACAGCTGATGTGTTCTGATGATTCAAACACACATGATAAAGGAAGTGAGAGAGGAACCTAACGGACATTTAAAAGATTCATCAGTCCTGAAAACATCAAGAAAACAGCTGATCTGACAACAGAACTGTGATGGTTCTGTTATTCAGATTCATTCAGAACTAAATGTTAGACGTTCTGACTGTTAAACAGCTTGAGTGTGTAAAAGCTTTTTTAGATTTTGGATGTGAATGAGCTGTTGTCACAGTTAGTTGTCTGAAGGCTGCAGAAATAAAAACTCCTCATGCAGAGGTTTGGTGCAGCTTCTCAGTCACCCGTGACCAAACCTGTTAACAGCATGAGCCAAGCTGCTGAGAGCTCTGCAGCTAAATTAACCAAAAGGCTTTGTCCCATTTTAATCTGGAGACACCAGGCCAGATTTTTACATAATTCCTCTGCTGCTACAGCAGAGAGTCACATCCATGCAGAGGCTGTCTGATCCAGGTGTTCAGTCAGGTGAGACAAACATCCAGGAGAACCTGCATGATGGAAACAGGTTAACACAGATTAATATGATTAATGAGATGCTTTAAATTGACAAAGTGCTACAATGTAAACAACAGTTTTCAAACATGAAGATGTGTCAAAAGTTTGTAGAATATTTCACAAATAGAATAAATGAAAACAAAATGTATTTCCATATTGACTGGATTCAGTGTTACCGGACTGATTGTCTCTTTAGACCTGCAGGATGTATCAAAGGCTGAAGGTGTAAACATGGTGACATCGAGTATCTGAGATATGAAAACTATATTTTTTATAAAAATGCTGCCTAACAGTGAAGGTTGGTGACGGTGCCCCCAGCCGCAGAAACGCTCGCTGCGGTCCTGGTGATGTTGCACCCCGCCCCGTGATGATGATGATGATGGTGATGATGAGGGGGAATAATCTGACAGCAGTAATCCCACAGTGGGGGGTGTGCGCGCCGTGTGAGTCCACAGATGCTGACTGAAGGTCTCAGACGGATACCATGACGGTGTCCGCGTGCGTCCCACGCGGAGGAGGAGGATGATCCGATTGACGGGACTCACCTGTGGATCCGAACCGTCAGGATGCCTTACCTGAGCAAAGCTCTCATCCTGTTGCTATGTCTCTGCCTCACCGGGGAGGCCCACAGACACGGACTCCGGGTACGCAGATGGACCGGAACCGTAGAAACCCAGAAACACGGCACGTAAGTGGAGTGTGCATGAGAACAGAGGAGGTTCCGAGACAGAGGTCTGATGTGGAGCTAATTACACCGGTTATTATTTAAAACGAAACAGATGCGGTTTTAATCAGATTTAGAGCTGAATTCAGCGGGAGGTTCGGCTTTGATTGGATCAGAACCACGTGCTGCGGGAGGTCGGATCCCAAAGATAATGATCCTCACTTTTAGTTTAACAAGTTCTTCAGGTCAGAAAGAAAAAAGCGAGGGAGATAGAGTCATTTAGATAAAGGTGGTGTAAATCTCACCTGGATTTACCTGAACATGCTGGTAAGAAGCTCCTGATGGAAAATATTTAAGCTGGAATCAAATTATTGAATTAAAACGGATGCGGAGAGCAGCTTCTCCTTCCTTAAACATCTGTTTTACACTCGAACATCTGCTAATCGGGTCAGACTGAGTGGGATCAGATACCACAGAACCTTTAGACTCCGGACGGAAGTAATTACTGACACATTCTGGCATCTTATATAAAGAATGACAGTGAAAGTTAAAGTGGGTTCTGTCAGACATCCTGCAGGTTCTGTTAGAGACCCGAGCTGTTAGAAGCCTTTAATTCACCTGTTCAGATGGTTTTCTCACCTGGATGAGGAATGAGGGAGGATGGAGGTCCTGAAGAGACTGTCAGAACCAACAGATTCATTTTCTTCCAATAAAACTCTCTGACTGGTTCTTCAGCTCTGTCCCTCAGAATCTGACCTTCTGGTCTCTGTTTCAGATCAGAAACAGCACAAATCTTTGTGGTGGCCCGGTTCTGTTCACAGGTTCTGTGTGGTGGCCCGGTTCTGTTCACAGGTTTGATGCCACATTACAGAACCCAGATCTTGTTTCAGTTTTTTTTTCAGAGACAGAGACTTCGACACTTTGAGACTTTAATCATCTGGAGTTTTTGTTGCTGTTTGAGAAACTGGTTCTGGTTTAATACTGATAAATTACAGTGATCTGATGTTTTTAATAATCCTGCTGAGGAAAGTTGATTTTACTGTAACTTGAATCATGATGAAACAAAGTCATGATGTAGTAATTTAACTGCAGGTTCTGTAACAGTGAACAATGAATATATAAAGATAAACTGCTTATTTCTGAGAAACAAACACAAAATCTCTGATGTCTAAAACTGCAAAGATAGAACAACTTTTCATTAAACATCACATCGTTGGACTGAACACAATCTACATGTGAAAAACACACACTGACTCGTCATGTACATAAACAGAACACACACTAAGCAGCTCCGACTTCCTGTTCAGTAGCTCTGACTTCCTGTTCAGTAGCTCTAACTTCCTGTTCAGTAGCTCTAACTTCCTGTTCAGCAGCTCTGACTTCCTGTTCAGTAGCTCTAACTTCCTGTTCAGTAGCTCTAACTTCCTGTTCAGCAGCTCTAACTTCCTGTTCAGTAGCTCTAACTTCCTGTTCAGCAGCTCTGACTTCCTGTTCAGCAGCTCTGACTTCCTGTTCAGCAGCTCTAACTTCCTGTTCAGCAGCTCCAACTTCCTGTTCAGCAGCTCTAACTTCCTGTTCAGCAGCTCCAACTTCCTGTATGCCTCAGCTGGTTCTCTGCTCCAACACACCTGTTCCTGTTCAGCATGTACTTAAATTCTGCAGAAGCCTGAACTCGATGACATTCATTAGATGAAATGTTCTGGGGCAGAGAAACACCTAAACATGCAGGACTGTGACCTTCAAGTGACACGCAGTCAGAGTCAAACTGCTTCCTGTGGTCCCTCCGAGCAGGTCGTGATCACTCAGTGTGGATGTTGTTGATGCAGATTGTTTCTTACTGTCTGTTGTTGGTCGTCTCTGACTCTAAAATCATTTTTCCTCAAGTTCTCTGAAACCTCCAGATGTCACCAAATCTCGCAAAACCAAGACGGAGCATCTTCTCAAAGTAGATGATCATGACTTCACCATGAGGCCGGCTTTTGGAGGTAAGTGTTCCACAAACCTGATGTAGCTCCTTTTGAAACTCATGTTAGTTATCTGTCACTATGATCCAAACAGAGACGTGTTGCATTGTACATCTAGTTCTGTCTGACCCGGTTTCACCCAGTCTAACCTGTTATAATCCAGTTGGAGATATAAAGTGTGACCTGTTGAGACCCAGTCCTACTCGGTCTTCCAGACTAACTCGAGTATCTTTTCCTGCTTTTAATTCCTGCTGCCGTCTGTGAGGCTGCAAAAGGTTTCTGTTTGTCTTCAGTGTTGATGTTCTGCTCTGTGACAGTCCAGATTACATCATACCAGAACCAACAATTGATAAAATAATACAGCAAGTCACCGAGTCACCGAGCCACCGATCCACCAATCCACCGAGCCACCGATCCACCGATCCACCAAACCACCGATCCACCGAGCCACCGAGCCACCGATCCACCGAGCCACCGATCCACCGATCCACCAAACCACCGAGTCACCGAGCCACCGATCCACCAAACCACCGATCCACCGAGCCACCGATCCACCAAGCCAACGATCCACCGAACCACCGAGCCACAGAGCCACAGAGCCACAGAGTCACAGAGTCACACACAAATAAAAGTTTTATTTTCTGGAACATATGAGGCAGAAGAACCAACAGGCACCAATTTTCTCCCAGCGGGTCTTATTAAACCAGAACCCGTTGAGCAGTGGCCCGTGGGTCTTATTAAACCAGAACCCGTTGAGCAGTGGCCTGTGGGTCTTGTTGGGGGTCTTGTAACTCCAGAACTTGTGATCTGTTGGACTCTGATGTGTTACCGTCTCCTTCCTCCTCTCTGTGGACCCAACCCTCCTCGGTACCGGTGGTTCTGTTGTTGTTATCAACAGAAACAGATGTGAAGCCTCTTTTTGCAGCCAGCTGTGTGTTGTTCTGTGATCTAAAGATGTTTTCTACACGCGTGTTTAAGCTTCATGTCTTCAGACTTTTTATCTAAAGATAGTTCTCCACTGAAGTACTTCAGACGGCTCACTCGGTGTTTGTGAGCTCCAAACCAAGTGCTTTTTGTCAGTGTTTGGAGCAATCAAAGGAACCTCGTTGGGTCTGCTTAGAAGAAGAAGTTCCACCCACACATCTGCTGTGAAGTAGAAACGAGACTGTTCTTACTCTGAAGTTTGACTAGAGGGTGCTGGCTCAACCCAACATGTACTTCAGAGAAACAGAGCGCAGCAAGAACCAGGAAGTCACAGACTAAAACTAACACAGAACTCCATCAGAGGACTCAAACTTCCACAGCTGCATTAGGACAAAGACTCCTTTCATCTCCTCAATCAGTCTCAGATTTGATGCTCTTTAAAGATCCGGTCTAAATACGACCCAGTTTGTCTCATTGTGATTCGTTAGTCTGTTAGATGTTAAATGTTATTGTCTGCTGTCAGGTTTGATAGACGTCTCCACGATTGAAGACAACAGTAATGATGTTTTTTCCTGATAAGAAACTTGATGTTTGACGTGTTTAACACGTGATCTGATGTGATAGAAGGTCTCAGTCTGTTCGGTCTGGACAAAGTGTTAAAATGTTCAACTCATCGTGGTCATAAGTTCATTTTACATGTAAGTGTTTATTAGAAGGTCTTTTGGACTAAATCAGCTGCTTTTCTCTCAGTTTCAGTTCTTGTTACTGACCATTTTCAGACTGTGTTTGATCTCAGAATCATTCAGATAGAAAAACTGAAGTAATATTGAGTGATAAACCATATCGACACATAACAGACATCTGAACAATCAACCAGTTTTAAACTGGATCTTTAATCTCTTTCTTACCAGCAGCTTGTTATAAAGACACACTTTGTTCTATTTTTTTAGTTACAAAAAAGCTACAAAAATACCTAAAATAACAGAAAACAGGACTTTTGCTCCAACAATGTTTCCTAAAGAGTTACACAGTAACATGTTCTGTGATCAGTTGATAATCCTCATCACACCATATCTGTCTATACACCAGGACTGTTGCATGTATGTGGGTGGACACACATATTAAAGCAGATGTGAGTCAGTCTGACTGAACCAGAGGGTTAGCATGTGGGGTGTGTAATTGCTCTTAATCCTGGGTAAAATAACACATTAAGCTTGCTGTTAATCTGAGCTGAAAGGAACGAGATGGAAAGCTCCTCAGCCATGACTCTCCATGTTTGTCCTCAAACAAACTCCATTTCTGTTAACGATGCTGCAGAATTTCACTAAGTGTCCCGGCTTAGTGTCACAGATTTACTGCAGGTCAGAGGTCACGTTCATGTCTTCTGTTTCTTTAATCAGTCCATCCGTCCGTCTGTCCGTCCGTCCATCCATCCATCCATCCATCTGTCCGTCCATCCATCCATCCATCCATCCATGTTTTTATTGTTCGTGATCGTTCCCATTAATCATTCATAAGTTCTGTTCTTGGATCAGGTCTTGGATCAGGTCTTGGATCATGTCTTGGATCAGGTCTTGGATCAGGTCTTGGATCAGGTCTTGGATCAGGTTTTGTTCCTCTCCAGTCTACAGCAGTCTGTGCACATGATAAAGATGATGTTACGGTTGAAGATCCGGTTTAGTTTCACAGCTGGTTTCATGCACGTGGTGATTGAACCAGTAGCAGTAAATGTATATATGCTGTATGTTTTGCATGAACAGCTTGGCAGTCGGGGTTGAGGTGAGCAAACAGAGATGACTGAGGCTCAAACACCTCCCATCGTTCTGTGTCGAGGTTTTAAGGGTCTCGGGATGACAGAAGGTAATCATTAAATGATTATGTCACACAGCAGGTGACATTGCTGTGACTTCCTGACACAGGTTAGCCCCGGCTGGACTTTTGGCTCCAGTCACTGGTTATTTTTAGAGGTTGAAGCTTATTGGTCAGATGGTCGCTTTGATGAGACTATTTCAACACATACCTCCTGTAGGAATGCCCTCCTGCTGCATCAGCACTCTCTGTTATCTTAATCTGAGCAGCTGGAGGCCGGCCACAGTTCCTGCTGAGCTCCAGCTGTTCCACATCAGGACATCCTGTCTTCACGTGCACTGACAGGAAGGTGGAGCCTCGTCTTCACACTGGAACTGCTGTGTTTGCATCTGTAGGGTGGAGAAGGAGTCTGAGTGAAGAATTAGCTTATTCTGATGATTAATTCTATCAGTGCTCTTGTTAAATTAATAAAGTAACATTCTACTATAAAATCTGTTTTTATTATTCATATAATTTCAGTTACAGTTTCATATTCACACGTCTGTAGACAAATATTTATTTAACCACCTACAAATTAGCAGAAAATTAGAAAATGTTTCATCTAAACTATTAAAATGTGAGCTGTAGATGTTTGTGAGTTCTGAATAAATGTGAAGAAGCTCTGCAGACAGTTTTCTGCTGAAAGTTAAATGATTCATCGGACCGTGATCACAGTTTGAACAACGGATCGTCTCCCGGCTTTTTATTTTAATTCAGAGAGAATCTGCAGCACCGTTCGTCCCATTCATTGTGAAGCTCTGCTACTGAGCACTCTGTAATCTTTTAGTATTAATAAAAAGGTCAGAGGGCCATGAACACATCACTGAAATGCACAAATTCCTTCCTATTTTTATCTCCTGTTTGGAAGCTCATATTATAAATGAAGCGAGTGAATCTGATGGTTCAGATCATCGTGAGTGAGACAGTTTGGAGATTGAATCAGTTCAAACTCAGAACATCAAGTCATTTCTGCTCGGTGATTATTTATTTTTACTTTTATATGTTTGTATTAAAATGAGTTCAGTGTTTGAGGTAATCAGACAAAACAACTCAGAAGAGCAGACTGTTGGGCTCCTCGTGTGTCTGTAACCGACTCGACCCACCACAGTTCTGTCCTGTTTGTTCATCTCGTTCTATGAGCTCGATGATGAATGTTGGAGGATTTTACCCAGAAACCATCTGCAGAGGTCAGTATAGTTTCTGAGGGCCTGTTAGCTACACTCACTGTAGCTGATCGTAGCTCTGCAGGCTGCACGCCAGCTGCAGATTATAGCTGGAGTCGGTTCTTTATGTGTTCAGCTCAGATTAGCACCAATCTGTTCCGCCATCCCACAGCTGTTACCCCACAAACTCCAGAGCAGGAAGGAAACCGACAGAGACCCAAAAACTGACTGTAAAACTACAATGTGTCTGACTGTTGATCCATCCATCCATCCGTCCGTCCGTCCGTCCGTCCGTCCGTCCATCCATCCATCCATCCATCCATCATCCATCCATCCCACTCTGGCCTGTCCGTCTGTGGGTTTAAATATAACATATATAAGAGTATTTCTAAGGGAAACAGTTTAAATTTGTTTCTGATCTGGTTTTTGTTCTGCAGGTCCTGCGATCCCTGTTGGAGTGGATGTTCAGGTGGAGAGTTTAGACAGTATCTCTGAGGTTGACATGGTAAGAAACACAGTGATAATCTGGTAATGCTTGTTTTAATTAGTAAGTCCTTCAGCTCCACCACATTACTTGCTGTTTTCTCTGTAATCCCACCAGGACTTCACCATGACCCTCTACCTGAGACATTACTGGAAGGATGAGCGTCTTTCATTCACCAGTAGCACCAATAAAAGCATGACATTTGATGGTCGTCTGGTGAAGAAGATCTGGGTCCCTGATGTGTTTTTCGTCCACTCAAAGAGATCTTTCATCCATGACACGACGACCGACAACATCATGCTGCGTGTCTATCCTGACGGACATGTGCTTTACAGTCTGAGGTCAGTGACATCACAGTCTGTAACTTTAAGTTTGAGTTCAGCAGCTATAAGAAAACAGAAAACAATCTGAATTCAGAAGAAAACTTGTCACCATAGAAACTGTTACCACGGTAACTAAGCTGCTGGAGGTCAATGACCTCTATGAAACAGAAAACTTGATGAAGCCCTGACGATGACGATGACGATGACGATGACGATGACGATGAAGATGAAGATGATGATGATGATGATGATGATGATGATGATGATGATGATGATGATGATGATGATGATGATGAGGAAGCAGTACTACACTGTTACAGAAATATAAAATCTACAAACTATACCAGAATAATTGAAATTTGAATGTTTGTTTTTAATTCTAAGGGGGATTTGGGGTTTAGATTCTAATCTGAGTTTCTGCTGCTTTCTGTCTGTTGAACAGAGTAACAGTGACGGCAGCCTGTAACATGGACTTCAGCAGGTTTCCTCTGGACTCTCAGACCTGCTCGCTGGAGCTGGAGAGCTGTGAGTAGACCTCCTGTTTAATACAACACCAATAAAAACTGGATGTTCCGGAGCTCAACTAACCGAGTTCCAACACAAGGTGCTGCAGAGGAAATACGACTCGTGATTCAAGATCACAGTTGTTTAAATAAAAACAGGAACAGAAGAAAGTGGATTTAAATCTGAGTTAAGGTCCTCAGAGACAACACTGAAAAATGAAATATATTTAAAAAAACTGTTTCCTAATTTAGTGTTCAAATAAAGAGGGAAAGAGCTAAAGCAAATCTTTAATGTGTCTGAATGTCAATGTTTATTTATTTTATATTTGTCTTTATTAAACTGAATTAAAACTGTTAAAGAAACAACTTCCTTCCTGTCAGACTGATTACTGTACCTTCTGATTGGCCACACCTGATTGACCATCAGAGGATGGAGAGTAAAAACAGAAACCAGGCCAATGGCTTATATTTTGGAAACTTCAAAGGTTTTCCCATGAGTCACCAGAAGTGGTTTCACAGAGGACACCCCCCCCCCCCCCACACACACACACACACACACAAACACACACACTAAAAAGGGAACTGATTGCAGCTTCAAAACATCAGCAGAAGAAGTTTGAAGATGAAGCTGAAAAATAACTAGAGGCAGAGATGAAAGCTGGAATTGAAGATGTTGGTGCTGCTGAAGTAAAGAGCAGCTCACAGCAGGAGGTGGGGGGGCACAACAAGTGAGCCTGATGTAGATCCTCAGCTTCTCTCCGGTGGGCGTGCACTGTTTGTGCACACGCCTGGAGGCTGAGGGGTTCTGAGTGTGTGACTCTGATCTACGAGCTGCAGACTCAATCAGCTCATCATCATTCGCGAGGAGCAACAATCAAACACTATTATACGTGCAAACACGTGGTCTGGAACTGTAGTACACGTTTAACAAGAAAACAACACAATCAGGAGTTGGAATACTAGTAAATACATCAAGCCTTTCAACAACAAAACATGTCCTTGATGTATAAATATCTTCAGATCAGGTCATTTTTCTGGTTCTAAAATCAAAAGCAGTTTTAATCCAGGCAAAGTTTCTTTAAACGATCAGATCTTCAGTTACGTCTGTGTGTGTTCTGTTACTGGGTCGACCAAGAAATCCATACAGAGGTCATCTGGATCGTCGACGCTGGTTTCTCATCACTGGATCTTTTATTTATAAACAGACTCAACAAAGACCTGAAGGAAACCGTCACTCCTGGTGACTTAAAGCTTTCATAGAACATTATTTTAGTCCTTCAGGTACAAAATTAATATAAACATCTTCTCATCTATAAATATGAAGGACTAACTCTCTGCATCAGCTCCCAAATGCCTCACGTGTTTCTGTACATGTTTCTAACTGTGACCTCCAGTATAAACAAGTGCTTCAGTTGAACTAACAGGAAACAATAGGAGGGTCTTTTATGTGAGAAATTACCTCTTTTCAACTTTAATTAACTTTCCATAAAACTTTGCGATGATTTTTTTTTTCAGCAGACAGAAGCAACATAACAACCATCAGGTGGTCGAAGATAACGTGACTTTCTGATTGAATCTGTTAAATAAATAAATAATAACATGATGTTTTCCAGACGCCTACACGGACGAGGACCTGATGCTTTACTGGAAGAGCGGCGATGAGTCTCTCAGCACAGACGACAGAATCTCTCTATCTCAGTTCCTGATCCAGAAGTTCCACACCACGTCTCGCTTGGCTTTCTACAGCAGCACAGGTATGTCATGTTTTATTTACCTGCTGGACAACAAGTTTATTATTCAAGTAATAACTTGAATCATTTGTGTTTTGTCCTGAAGAAAGACTGTGTTTTTATTTCTGTGTTTACGTGTGATCTTACAGCAGATTACTGTCTGGTACTAAATCCTGTGGAATCTAAACACAATTTAGTTTAAATAATTATTCAGAGAAACAGTTTAACAATAATTAATCCCACATTCAACTAAAACCTGCTTCTAACTTTAATTATTTTAAACAAAAGTGTCTCCAGAATCCCGTTTGAAGTGGCAGGATTCACTGCATGTTGGACCTGCGACATGCATCAGGACCTTGAGGGGTTGTAATAATCGGAATGCTTCTGTTTGTGTGTCTGCAGGCTGGTACAATCGTCTCTACATCAACTTCACGCTGCGACGTCACATTTTCTTCTTCCTGCTGCAGACGTATTTTCCCGCCACACTGATGGTGATGCTGTCGTGGGTGTCCTTCTGGATCGACCGGCGGGCCGTCCCGGCCAGAGTTTCTTTAGGTAAACTACAACTCTGCTCAGAAACTGATCAGTGATAAAAGGTCTGGAGTTTTATCAACTTTTGGTGAGAAGCAGGACTGAGTGGAAGTCTAGTCTGTCTCTGGTTCTTTGGTTTCAGGTCTTGTTGGAGGGTCTATTGAAGGTCATGATTTTCTACAGATAATCTTTGACTCGTTTTCCTTTCTGTACAAATTCAAACATCTAATACAAAGACTGCTCGTCTTTATGTCAGTTTCATGTCCATCAAAAACATTTACCCTTGACTGACTCTGGGTCAGGGTTCAGGAGGTCAGGGTTCAGGAGGTCAGGGTTCAGGAGGTCAAGGGTCAGGGTTCAGGAGGTTAGTGGGTCTGAGCTGTGTTACGTTGTGTCTCTGTGCAGGTATCACCACTGTGCTAACAATGTCCACCATCATCACTGGGGTCAATGCGTCAATGCCCCGAGTGTCCTACATTAAAGCTGTGGACATCTACCTGTGGGTCAGCTTTGTCTTTGTCTTCCTCTCTGTGCTCGAGTATGCTGCTGTCAACTACCTGTCCACCGTCCAGGACCGTCGTGAACGCAAGATGAGGGAACGGGCTCGCTCTCAGGTGAGTTAGAGCTGCTGTCAGGTGAGTTAGAGCTGCTCTCAGGTGAGTTAGAGCTGCTCTCAGGTGAGTTAGAGATGCTGTCAGGTGAGTTAGAGCTGCTCTCAGGTGAGTTAGAGCTGCTCTCAGGTGAGTTAGAGCTGCTCTCAGGTGAGTTAGAGCTGCTCTCAGGTGAGTTAGAGCTGCTCTCAGGTGAGTTAGAGCTGCTCTCAGGTGAGTTAGAGCTGCTGTCAGGTGAGTTAGAGCTGCTCTCAGGTGAGTTAGAGCTGCTCTCAGGTGAGTTAGAGCTGCTCTCAGGTGAGTTAGAGATGCTCTCAGGTGAGTTAGAGCTGCTGTCAGGTGAGTTAGAGCTGCTCTCAGGTGAGTTAGAGCTGCTCTCAGGTGAGTTAGAGCTGCTCTCAGGTGAGTTAGAGCTGCTGTCAGGTGAGTTAGAGCTGCTGTCAGGTGAGTTAGAGCTGCTCTCAGGTGAGTTAGAGCTGCTGTCAGGTGAGTTAGAGATGCTCTCAGGTGAGTTAGAGCTGCTCTCAGGTGAGTTAGAGATGCTCTCAGGTGAGTTAGAGCTGCTGTCAGGAGAGTTAGAGCTGCTCTCAGGTGAGTTAGAGCTGCTCTCAGGTGAGTTAGAGCTGCTCTCAGGTGAGTTAGAGCTGCTCTCAGGTGAGTTAGAGCTGCTCTCAGGTGAGTCAGAGCTCCTCTAACTGATTAGTTGATGAATTAATGTGACTTCCATTATAGTCAGAACTCACCTGGTTCAGGTACATTCAGCATTCAGAGTTTTTTCTGTTTGTCAGAAATAAATGTGGGTGTTTTTGCAGTGACATTCATCATGCTGTGTTTTCTCTCAGTCTCTGCCCTGTACCTGCAGCATCTCCCAAACCAGAACCATGACCATGTTGGACGGTACCTACAGCGAGGCCGACACCAACAGCCTGGCCGGATACACCGAGGAGCCCATGGTTCCTGAGGACGAGCCTGAAGAGAAGCACAAGGTCCCAGAAAAGTCAGAGCACATGGTGGTTCACCTGTCCATGAGCAGCGACTCCGCTGGCATCAAGAAGAGGAAGAGTCTGCGAGCCCTCAACATCATCCAGAACACACACGCCATCGACAAATACTCCCGGATGATTTTCCCTGGATCCTACATCTTCTTCAACCTGATCTACTGGTCCGTTTACTGCTGAGTGTGAAGGTGCAAAACAGGTCCTACATGAAGACAACGAGAGGTCCACTAACAATCAATGAGACTATGGACATCACTTAGAGGGACATCAGGAGTCCAACAGAACCTGAGGACTTTCAGAGGTTCTGTTGTCTGACTAAAATCTGCCTCTTATTTGTTTATTCTTCCTCATGCAGCAGCGTTAATGTTCTCAGAAGCTCAGATGATCTCTGACGCAGCAGATCGTCTCTCACAGTCAGATATGAATGTTTGGTTTCAGCTTCATGTGAAAACAACAAGATTCACTTTGTTCTGATTCATTAATAGTTCTGTTTGAGGAATATTTGTGTTTTTATTAATGACAGAAACCAGCAGTCTGGTGTTTGTCCACTGTGTAAAAAAGAAATATCTAAAACCCATAATGAGATGATGATGGAGCAGAGGGCGTGGTCAGAACGCAACAGGAAGGTTTTAATCCACTGATCAGTTTTTCATTCTTCTCTGCTGCTGATAATCTGATAAAAACATGTTAATGTGTTCAGACAGACTGTTAACAGGTTAACAGGTTCTTCAAATATCAACTCAGAGTTAAAATTAACCTGATTTTATAAACAGCTTTTATTTCAATCCAGTCTAATCCAGTTTGACCCAACTATAATCCAACAGAATTAAATGAACTCATTTCATCATTTTGAATTAAATGTCTAACTGTTCTGTGTGAAACGAGCTGAATGTTCATGAAACAAACAGAACACGTCGTCTCTGAGCAGTTACACACAAATCCATATGATCTATAATGATGCAACAGGTAGCGCACAACTGCAGGTTGTCATGGAAACAGGTGATGATGCAGAACATGTAGAGTTATATTTAGTCTGTTTCACACAGGATCCAGACAGTCTGCTGGTTTTTATCATGAGAACATTTAACCTCAGCTGAAATGTAACATCATGATGAAACACTTTCAGAGCTGCAGATCAGATCGGGGTTAAGAAACATATTTTCTTCCTGGTTTATGTCACAACATGTTTTCCAAGCCCCTCCCATTATTTGTAGCACTAAAACTGCTTCTTGCAGTAAAATCTCCTGTATGTTCTTTATGATTGCAGTAAATCTGATTGGTTCGTGTTGATGTGAGCGTGCACGCAACCTGAAGGTTGTTCAGGTTCAGGGTAGGTTTTGTTGATCCTGGTTTATACTCTGCAGTCACAATCAGATTAAATAGAATCCAATGTGTTTATTTCACAGCACTTGTGTGAGCAGCTGGACTCATCAGATCCACTCAGACTCTTTAAACTCAGTGTTTTAGAAATGATTTGTATTTGTGTAGATTACTGAAGTCTCTTAAAACTCTGTTTCCTGTAAGAAATGATTCCTAAAGAGTTCACAGCTGCTGCTACAGTTGCTTCTGTTACATCATCATGCGAGGAAGATGAACTTCATCTGTCTGCAGCTGTCTGCCTTCAGACTGCAGAGCCGAGCTGCAGGCATCACATCCTGTTTAATTCTGATGGAGTTGTATTTTACAGAAAGATGAGAAGTCATTAAATGCCTCACAGGGGTCAAACTGAATCCTCTCCAGCTCTGCAGGTGGACGATACTCCTGAAACATTTAGTTGTTCAGACATTTACAGAACTCAGATCTGTAAACAGACCCTGTTACATCAGGTGTTCATCACGCAGCTGTTCTCCAGATTATAATCTGGATTTATACGTTCTCACATTTTACTGTAAAAACGAGCTGTTTAAAAGCTCTTCCTGTTTGATTCAAATGTTTTTGTGGGCGAAACTTTCTGATGCTTCAATTTGACACTAAAGAATGTTCCAGTGATTATTCAAATGTATTAAATGTAACTTTGATCAGCTAACTCAGACTTTGATTTACTGCATTCACAGTACACAGTTTCATGTTCTTCAGTTTCAAACTGCATCTCGGAGAGACGTCTGCAGAGAACAAACTCACCTGTTTCAGGTGTATTTATCTCTCAGACAGCTGGGATCAAGAGCAAATCATTCATGTTAAATCATCCAGATGTGTTCTTCTGCAGAAAACTCAGGCTGCAGGTTCAGTTTCACAGATATCAGAAGTCTTATTTACAGAGTCCAGGTGAGTTCAACATGTTTCATCAGATGCATCCAAACATAAGTCAGACTTTAATGATCTTTAAAGCTGAGTTTTAACGTTGAAGTGAAAGTGTTTCAGAGAAATTATGGGATTAGTATAGAGTCATTTATATTTTGTCCATGTAAGTTAGAGTTTGTAGCCAAACTTCAGTTTGTATCTGTAATAAAGGTTGTAGCTGTAAACTGAGGTTTGTGTATGTGTAGAAAAGATTAGTTTTTTAAAAAACAATGTGCTTCTGCAGACACGGAGAATAAGAATGTTCTTTTTGGAAAATCTGTTTACAGATACGAAGTAAAAGGGAAGGGAGAACCCAGAGCAGGATGTGATGTTGATTTTAACATGATGAAAAGCAGAGTGAGATCATGTGATCATTAGTTCATCCCACATAGATAGATGTCTCTTAAACTGATTAGCTTGTCCCGACTGGAACTGCAGCTGCAAACCTCATCATGGAGCTACTTGAAGTGTTGAAGTGTAAGTCCAGCTGAAACAAGCGAAGAAGGATTTTTTTTCTGATAAAAAACTTCAACTACTTTTGAATTCTATCAGTTAAGATATCATATTACACAGCTAGAACCCTCTACAGGAGATCCTTCCCGTCCACAGCTAGAACCCTCTACAGGAGATCCTTCCCGTCCACAGCTAGAACCCTACAGGAGATCCTTCCCGTCCACAGCTAGAACCCTCTACAGGAGATCCTTCCTGTCTACAGCTAGAACCCTCTACAGGAGACCCTTCCTATCCACAGCTAGAACCTTCTACAGGAGATCCTTCCTGTCCACAGCTAGAACCCTCTACAGGAGATCCTTCCCGTCCACAGCTAGAACCCTCTACAGGAGATCTTCCCGTCCACAGCTAGAACCCTCCAGGAGATCCTTCCCGTCTACAGCTAGAACACTCTACAGGAGATCCTTCCCGTCCACAGCTAGAACCCTCTACAGGAGATCCTTCCCGTCCACAGCTAGAACCCTCTACAGGAGATCTTCCCGTCCACAGCTAGAACCCTCTACAGGAGAACCTTCCCGTCCACAGCTAGAACCCTCTACAGGAGATCCTTCCCGTCCACAGCTAGAACCCTCTACAGGAGATCCTTCCCGTCCACAGCTAGAACCCTCTACAGGAGATCCTTCCCGTCCACAGCTAGAACCCTCTACAGGAGATCCTTCCCGCCCACAGCTAGAACCCTCTACAGGAGATCCTTCCCGTCCACAGCTAGAACCCTACAGGAGATCCTTCATGTCCACAGCTAGAACCCTCTACAGGAGATCCTTCCCGTCCACAGCTAGAACCCTCTACAGGAGATCCTTCCCGTCCACAGCTAGAACCCTCTACAGGAGATCCTTCCCGTCCACAGCTAGAACCCTCTACAGGAGACCCTTCCCGTCCACAGCTAGAACCCTCTACAGGAGATCCTTCCCTCCACAGCTAGAACCCTCTACAGGAGATCCTTCCCGTCCACAGCTAGAACCCTCTACAGGAGATCCTTCCCGTCCACAGCTAGAACCCTACAGGAGATCCTTCATGTCCACATCTAGAACCCTCTACAGGAGATCCTTCCCGTCCACA
Organism: Pachypanchax playfairii; assembly: GCA_006937955.1. Lineage (NCBI taxonomy): Eukaryota > Metazoa > Chordata > Actinopteri > Cyprinodontiformes > Aplocheilidae > Pachypanchax > Pachypanchax playfairii. Next base: position 170,797 of record SSNP01000192.1, read on the forward strand.
GCTAGAACCCTCTACAGGAGATCCTTCCCGTCCACAGCTAGAACCCTCTACAGGAGATCCTTCCCGTCCACAGCTAGAACCCTACATGAGATCCTTCCCGTCCACAGCTAGAGCCCTCTACTGGAGATCCTTCCCGTCCACAGCTAGAACCCTCTACAGGAGAACCTTCCCGTCCACAGCTAGAACCCTCTACAGGAGATCCTTCCCGTCCACAGCTAGAACCCTCTACAGGTGTTCCTTCCCGTCCACAGCTAGAACCCTCTACAGGAGATCCTTCCCGTCCACAGCTAGAACCCTCTACAGGAGAACCTTCCCGTCCACAGCTAGAACCCTCTACAGGAGATCCTTCCCGTCCACAGCTAGAACCCTACAGGAGATCCTTCATGTCCACAGCTAGAACCCTCTACAGGAGATCCTTCCCGTCCACAGCTAGAACCCTGTACAGGAGATCCTTCCCGTCCACAGCTAGAACCCTCTACAGGAGATCCTTCCTGTCCACAGCTAGAACCCTCTACAGGAGATCCTTCCTATCCACAGCTAGAACCTTCTACAGGAGAACCTTCCTGTTTACAGCTAGAACACTCTACAGGAGATCCTTCCCGTCCACAGCTAGAACCCTTCTACAGGAGATCCTTCCTGTTTACAGCTAGAACCCTCTACAGGAGATCCTTCCCGTCCACAGCTAGAACCCTCTACAGGAGATCCTTCCCGTCCACTGCTAGAACCCTCTACAGGAGATCCTTCCCGTCCACAGCTAGAACCCTACAGGAGATCCTTCCCGTCCACAGCTAGAGCCCTCTACAGGAGAACCTTCCCGTCCACAGATAGAACCCTCTACAGGAGATCCTTCACGTCCACAGCTAGAACCCTACACAGGAGATCCTTCCCGTCCACAGCTAGAACCCTCTACAGGAGATCCTTCCCGTCCACAGCTAGAACCCTACAGGAGATCCTTCATGTCCACAGCTAGAACCCTCTACAGGAGATCCTTCCTGTCCACAGCTAGAACCCTCTACAGGAGATCCTTCCCGTCCACAGCTAGAACCCTCTACAGGAGATGCTTCCCGTCCACAGCTAGAACCCTACAGGAGATCCTTCATGTCCACAGCTAGAACCCTCTACAGGAGATCCTTCCCGTCCACAGCTAGAACCCTACAGGAGATCCTTCCCGTCCACAGCTAGAACCCTCTACAGGAGATCCTTCCCGTCCACAGCTAGAACCCTTTACAGGAGATCATTCCCGTCCACAGCTAGAACCCCACAGGAGATCCTTCCCGTCCACAGCTAGAACCCTCTACAGGAGATCCTTCCCGTCCACAGCTAGAACCCTCTACAGGAGATCCTTCCCGTCCACAGCTAGAACCCTCTACAGGAGATCCTTCCCGTCCACAGCTAGAACCCTCTCCAGGATATCCCTCCCGCACACAGCTAGAACCCTCTACAGGAGATCCTTCCCGTCCACAGCTAGAACCCTCTACAGGAGATCCTTCCCGTCCACAGCTAGAACCCTCTACAGGAGATCCTTCCTGTCCACAGCTAGAACCCTCTACAGGAGATCCTTCCCGTCCACAGCAATCCTTCCCATCCACAGCTAGAACCCTCTACAGGAGATCCTTCCCGTCCACAGCTAGAACCCTCTACAGGAGATCCTTCCCGTCCACAGCTAGAACCCTCTACAGGAGATCCTTCCCGTCCACAGCTAGAACCCTACACAGGAGATCCTTCCTGTCTACAGCTAGAACCCTCTACAGGAGATCCTTCCCGTCCACAGCTAGAACCCTCTACAGGAGATCCTTCCTGTCCACATCTAGAACTCTATACAAGATCCTTCCCGTCCACAGCTAGAACCCTCTACAGGAGATCCTTCCCGTCCACAGCTAGAACCCTCTACAGGAGATCCTTCCCGTCCACAGCTAGAACCCTCTACAGGAGATCCTTCCCGTCCACAGCTAGAACCCTCTACAGGAGATCCTTCCCGTCCACAGCTAGAACCCTACAGGAGATCCTTCCCGTCCACAGCTAGAACCCTCTACAGGAGATCCTTCCCGTCCACAGCTAGAACCCTACAGGAGATCCTTCATGTCCACAGCTAGAACCCTCTACAGGAGATCCTTCCCGTCCACAGCTAGAACCCTTCTACAGGAGATCCTTCCCGTCCACAGCTAGAACCCTCTACAGGAGATCCTTCCCGTCCACAGCTAGAACCCTCTACAGGAGATCCTTCCCGTCCACAGCTAGAACCCTACAGGAGATCCTTCATGTCTACAGCTAGAACCCTCTACAGGAGATCCTTCCCGTCCCCCGCTAGAACCCTCTACAGGAGATCCTTCCCGTCCAGAGCTAGAACCCTCTACAGGAGATCCTTCCCGTCCACAGCTAGAACCCTACAGGAGATCCTTCATGTCCACAGCTAGAACCCTCTACAGGAGATCCTTCCTGTCCACAGCTAGAACCCTCTACAGGAGATCCTTCCCGTCCACAGCTAGAACCCTCTACAGGAGATCCTTCCCGTCCACAGCTAGAACCCTCTACAGGAGATCCTTCCCGTCCACAGCTAGAACCCTACAGGAGATCCTTCCCGTCCACAGCTAGAACCCTCTACAGGAGATCCTTCCCGTCCACAGCTAGAACCCTCTACAGGAGAACCTTCCCGTCCACAGCTAGAACCCTCTACAGGAGATCCTTCCCGTCCACAGCTAGAACCCTACAGGAGATCCTTCATGTCCACAGCTAGAACCCTCTACAGGAGATCCTTCCCGTCCACAGCTAGAACCCTCTACAGGAGATCCTTCCCGTCCACAGCTAGAACCCTCTACAGGAAATCCTTCCCGTCCACAGCTAGAACCCTACAGGAGATCCTTCATGTCCACAGCTAGAACCCTCTACAGGAGATCCTTCCCGTCCACAGCTAGAACCCTCTACAGGAGATCCTTCCCGTCCACAGCTAGAACCCTCTACAGGCTGTCCTTCCCGGCCACAGCTAGAACCCTCTACAGGAGAGCCTTCCCGTCCACAGCTAGAACCCTTCTACAGGAGATCCTTCCCGTCCACAGCTAGAACCCTCTACAGGAGATCCTTCCCGTCCACAGCTAGAACCCTCTACAGGAGATCCTTCCTGTCCACAGCTAGAACCCTCTACAGGAGATCCTTCCCGTCCACAGCTAGAACCCTCTACAGGAGATCCTTCCCGTCCACAGCTAGAACCCTCTACAGGAGATCCTTCCCGTCCACAGCTAGAACCCTCTACAGGAGATCCTTCCCGTT
>SSNP01000192.1:175702-188154 GCA_006937955.1 Pachypanchax playfairii
TCTACAGAGAGAACCCTACAGGAGATCCTTCCCGTCCACAGCTAGAACCCTCTACAGGAGATCCTTCCCGTCCACAGCTAGAACCCTCTACAGGAGAACCTTCCCGTCCACAGCTAGAACCCTCTACAGGAGATCCTTCCCGTCCACAGCTAGAACCCTCTACAGGAGATCCTTCCCGTCCACAGCTAGAACCCTACAGGAGATCCTTCATGTCCACAGCTAGAACCCTCTACAGGAGATCCTTCCCGTCCACAGCTAGAACCCTTCTACAGGAGATCCTTCCTGTCTACAGCTAGAACCCTCTACAGGAGATCCTTCCCGTCCACAGCTAGAACCCTCTACAGGAGATCCTTCCCGTCCACAGCTAGAACCCTCTACAGGAGATCCTTCCCGTCCACAGCTAGAACCCTCTACAGGAGATCCTTCCTGTCCACAGCTAGAACCCTCTACAGGAGATCCTTCCCGTCCACAGCTAGAACCCTTCTACAGGAGATCCTTCCTGTCTACAGCTAGAACCCTACAGGAGATCCTTCCCGTCCACAGCTAGAACCCTCTACAGGAGATCCTTCCCGTCCACAGCTAGAACCCTACAGGAGATCCTTCCCGTCCACAGCTAGAACCCTCTACAGGAGATCCTTCCCGTCTACAGCTAGAACCCTCTACAGGAGATCCTTCCTGTCCACAGCTAGAACCCTCTACAGGAGATCCTTCCCGTCCACAGCTAGAACCCTCTACAGGAGATCCTTCCCGTCCACAGCTAGAACCCTACAGGAGATCCTTCATGTCCACAGCTAGAACCCTCTACAGGAGATCCTTCCCGTCCACAGCTAGAACCCTTCTACAGGAGATCCTTCCTGTCTACAGCTAGAACCCTCTACAGGAGATCCTTCCTGTCTACAGCTAGAACCCTCTACAGGAGATCCTTCCCGTCCACAGCTAGAACCCTCTACAGGAGATCCTTCCCGTCCACAGCTAGAACCCTACAGGAGATCCTTCCCGTCCACAGCTAGAACCCTCTACAGGAGATCCTTCCCGTCCACAGCTAGAACCCTTCTACAGGAGATCCTCCCTGTCTACAGCTAAAACCCTCTACAGGAGATCCTTCCTGTCTACAGCTAGAACCCTCTACAGGAGATCCTTCCCGTCCACAGCTAGACCCCTCTACAGGAGATCCTTCCCGTCCACAGCTAGAACCCTACAGGAGATCCTTCATGTCCACAGCTAGAACCCTCTACAGGAGATCCTTCCCGTCCACAGCTAGAACCCTTCTACAGGAGATCCTTCCTGTCCACAGCTAGAACCCTCTACAGGAGATCCTTCCTGTCCACAGCTAGAACCCTCTACAGGAGATCCTTCCCGTCCACAGCTAGAACCCTTCTACAGGAGATCCTTCCTGTCTACAGCTAGAACCCTCTACAGGAGATCCTTCCTGTCTACAGCTAGAACCCTCTACAGGAGATCCTTCCCGTCCACAGCTAGAACCCTACAGGAGATCCTTCATGTCTACAGCTAGAACCCTCTACAGGAGATCCTTCCTGTCTACAGCTAGAACCCTCTACAGGAGATCCTTCCCGTCCACAGCTAGAACCCTACAGGAGATCCTTCATGTCTACAGCTAGAACCCTCTACAGGAGAACCTTCCCGTCCACAGCTAGAACCCTACAGGAGATCCTTCCTGTCTACAGCTAGAACCCTCTACAGGAGATCCTTCCCGTCCACAGCTAGAACCCTCTACAGGAGATCCTTCCCGTCCACAGCTAGAACCCTACAGGAGATCCTTCATGTCTACAGCTAGAACCCTCTACAGGAGATCCTTCCTGTCTACAGCTAGAACCCTCTACAGGAGATCCTTCCCGTCCACAGCTAGAACCCTCTACAGGAGATCCTTCCCGTCCACAGCTAGAACCCTCTACAGGAGATCCTTCCCGTCCACAGCTAGAACCCTACAGGAGATCCTTCATGTCTACAGCTAGAACCCTCTACAGGAGATCCTTCCTGTCTACAGCTAGAACCCTCTACAGGAGATCCTTCCCGTCCACAGCTAGAACCCTACAGGAGATCCTTCATGTCTACAGCTAGAACCCTCAGACTCTCTGAAGTCCCACAGATTTACTACAACATCTCATTTACCTTCAAAGTTCATGAAGTCTGAATGAATTGAATTGAATTGAATTGAATTGAATTGAATGAAACTCTACCAGTTAATCAAGACACTCTGCTCTCTCTCTGTTTTCTGGTGAATCTGCTTCTCCTCGTCATTCTTATATATATATATTATCATCACCTTTTAAAATCCCACTACAATCTGCTGTGTTTCTTTCTCTCAGTAACTCTGACAGCAGCCGCAGTCCCTCTGTAGTTTCCGAGCTGTCCGTGAAGGCAGCACGGAGCTCCACTTCCTGTCTGCAGGAACTTTTCCGTCTCCAACAAACAGAGATCCTCCCGGAAACTGAAGCTGTGAGTGTTTCTGGGTTATTTTTGGAGCTGTTTACAGACACAGCTGGGGTCTGTTTATGTTTATTTGTTTGTTTTTCGGGACTACGTGCAGACAGCTGCCGGGAATCTCGTCGGTGCGGTGTTTGTCGGTCACCTCTGAGAAATCCGTTTCCGGTTAAACATCAGAAACCGCTCGCGTTTCTCTGTACAGGTGTTCAGTTTTTGCCTGTTAGTCTGCTTCAGGTAGATTCATGTCTTAACGTGACATCAAAACACGCGTGACGTCACTGAGCTGCGTCATTGTTTTGGTTACCCGCCACACTGTAGTTTTCTGCAGGACTTCCGGTGTGTGCATCAGCAGGTCCTGAATCCGGATCAGTCTATGTTCTCCCTGGAGGTCTGAACAGACTGTTAGATCCAGGTTCAGTGTCCTGAAGACGGTAACCTGTAGGAACTCTGTGGTACAGGTGTGTGAAACACCTGAAGTCTCTTAAAGGGACAGGGTCAGCAACAGTAAAACAAATGATCATCTCTGAAGGTGACCTGTGAGGAACCTGGAGAACCTGGAACTGTTGAACTACCTGGGTCTCATCCAGATGTTCTTATGAAGGGAGATCAGCTGATGATGTTTTGCAGACGTAGGACCAACTTGGAGACAAAAGGTGATGAAGATGTGATGAGGATAGAAGTCAAAATCCAGTTCTTCCCTCAGAATCGACTCCAACAACATGATGATGTGAAAAAACTGCAGCGTCTTCCAGGAGACGTGAACGTCACATGCCAGGCACTAGACGTCCTTACAGACACGCGTCCGTCCTCTCAAACTCAGAAAGAACTTCAGAAATGGTTTATTCACGAAACAGAAAGTTTATTTATTAAAAAGGATTGAGTTGTTTTAGAATCAGTTTGAACAAATAAATCTTTCATCATTAGAAGTAAATGAAGAGATTACTGCAGTTATAAAGAGAGATTTATGGTGGTCCACTTAGTTTCAGTATCATTACAGGGTTCTGAGGAACAGCAGATGTGTCTCAGAGGTTTGGATGAGGAAGGAATTTCAACTCGTTCCTTCATGGGATGTTTCTTCATGATGACTGGATGCAGACCTGATGAACTCCGTCCCAGTGAAGCACCAGAGAGAGGTGGAGGCAGCGGGAGCTGAAAGAATGCTGCGGTGGCAGATATGAGTCACTCACATCCACATCTGTTTTCCTCTGAAACAGAAGAAGTAGCTCTGGCATGTGGCTCCGCCCTGCTTCGTGTTTCTCTGCAGTTTAACTCTTCGGCTGCTTCACCTGAAGGAACATTGAGTTCCTGCTTCACTCTGAAGGTGACGCGTGGAATCCAGGACATATTTGAATCAGATCTGAACAAAGTGCAGTAAATCTCTGCACAACAACAGAAGAATGGAGCGTGTTCACACCGAAGGTTTCACATTTCTTCATGTTTGTATGGACTGAGGACAGAAAGAGAGAGAGACTCCAGTAAATATGTGAACGGCAGGAAGTATCTGCTCCATCTGATTGGGTTTAATCTGTTGCAGGTTCAGGCCTGGCCATGACCCAGCAGGAGTTCACCGACAGCCTGGAGGAGGCGCTCACCTGGATGCAGGCCGTCCAGGAGAGGCTGAAGGCCAACGACAACACCCAGGGGCCCCGGGACGCCCTGGAGGCCCGACTGAGGGAGACTGAGGTGAGACGCTGGAGTCTGAGTTGATGATGAAACCGGTTCAGGATGTTTTACTCATTTTAATCTGAGAATCAAATCTGAGATGAAAACAGCTTCTGCCTGCATGTTGCTGAGCTCCGCCCCCTCAGGCTGCTGTGTGGTTGACTTGATGAGCTCCGCCCCCTCAGGCTGCTGTGTGGTTGACTTGATGAGCTCCGCCCCCTCATGCTGATGTGTGGTTAACTTGATGAGCTCCGCCCCCTCAGGCTGCTGTGTGGTTGACTTGATGAGCTCCGCCCCCTCAGGCTGATGTGTGGTTGACTTGATGAGCTCCGCCCCCTCAGGCTGCTGTGTGGTTGACTTGATGAGCTCCGCCCCCTCAGGCTGATGTGTGGTTGACTTGATGAGCTCCGCCCCTTCATGCTGATGTGTGGTTGACTTGATGAGCTCCGCCCCCTCATGCTGATGTGTGGTTGACTTGATAAGCTCCGCCCCCTCATGTTGACATGTGGTTGACTTGTTGCACTCATCACACCTGTTTCAGCTCCTGAAGACTTCTGGTTGGAAAACAAGCTGCAGCTGTCAATCATCACTACCTGTAGCTCCTCCTGCTCCTCCTGTATCTCCTTTTGCTCCTCCTTCTGCTCCTCCTGTCCTCGCTGTATGGCCTCTCCTTCCTGAAACATACAGAACCAGTTTCCAGACTTTGTGGTTCGTTCTGGATTCTGATTTATTTCTGCTAAAGTCTTGTGAAACTGACCGTTCAGCTTTTCTTGTGGTGATACTCTGCTGTAAGTTCCTCCTGTGACATCAGAGAAAGACGTGTTGTCCTTGGGCAGCTCTTCATCTCAGCTCGTCACCACACAGCGCGTGTCTTCATCACAACAAACTCCTAAAACTTATTTAAAATCAGAATTTAAGCCTCACCCCCTCTATCTCTTTTGTTTCTTCACTGAGACGCCAATGATTTGATCAAGTCAGTTCAGTGTTCTTCATGTTTCTCTTCATGTTCCTCAGTAACACCCATGTTGTTCTGACTCCTTGACTCTGTATGAGAAGGTGGAGGATCTGATCAGAGGAACCTTGTTCTCCTGATCTTCCTGTTTCCTCCTTTGTGCTGGTCTGATTGGTTGATGATTCCAAAATGCTCTGAGGCTCAGCTGCAGTTACTGGATGTGCTTTTATCACTTCTCATATGAGATTTGATCTTTGGAAGCAGCATGCTAGATTCATTATTTATTGTTAAAGACGACGAGTTTTTAGCTACATTTGTTGTTTTGTGTTGAGATAAACAGGAAGCAGGAAGGAAGGAGCTGCTGACGGTCTCATCTGGAAACTTAATCCAGTTGATTTTATTTATGAAGCACCAACTCATAACAAAAAGAGCTTTACAGAAACATTTAGTCAGTTAGTAACATTAAAAAAGAACCAGCTGACTGAGTTGAATCTTTATTTCAACACAATCCTCCATCCTGAGCAGCACCAGCTGGAGACAAGAAGAAACCTCCAGCAGAACCAGAACCAGGATGCTCAGTTTACACTAGTGTGTATGAAGGTGGATATTTACTCCACAGGTGTGTTTTACATGTTGTTATGTGTTGTCCTGCATGTTCTGNNNNTAGAAAATCCATCAATCGGCGCATGAGGGGCGGGTCAAGATGGACCTGGTTCTGGTAGCAGCAGAGAACCTCCTGCAGAGTGGAAATGAAGAGCTGAAGAACAGCACTAACGCCAAGCTGAAAGAGCTGAAGAGCTTGTGGGAGGAGACTAGTACCTACATCGTCCACTGTCACAGGTAACCCTTGCTGTGTCAGTGCACAGGTGACAGTACAGGTGACCCTCAGTGATGTCATGTGACCCTCGGGGCTGTCAGGTGATCTCGATGATGTCAGGTGACCCTCGAGGATGTCAGGTGATCTCTGTGATGTCAGGTGACCCTCGGTGCTGTCAGGTGACCCTTGGGGCTGTCAGGTGACCCTCGGTGCTGTCAGGTGATCTCGGTGATGTCAGGTGACCTCGGTGATGTCAGGTGACCTCGGTGCTGTCAGGTGATCTCGGTGATGTCAGGTGACCTCGGTGATGTCAGGTGACCCTCGAGGATGTCAGGTGACCCTCGGTGATGTCAGGTGATCTCGGTGATGTCAGGTGACCTCGGTGCTGTCAGGTGATCTCGGTGATGTCAGGTGACCTCGGTGCTGTCAGGTGATCTCGGTGATGTCAGGTGACCTCGGTGCTGTCAGGTGATCTCGGTGATGTCAGGTGACCTCGGTGCTGTCAGGTGATCTCGGTGATGTCAGGTGACCTCGGTGATGTCAGGTGATCTCTTTGATGTCAGGTGACCTCGGTGATGTCAGGTGACCCTTGGAGCTGTCAGGTGATCTCGGTGATGTCAGGTGATCTCGGTGCTGTCAGGTGACCTCGGTGATGTCAGGTGATCTCGGTGATGTCAGGTGACCTCGGTGATGTCAGGTGATCTCTTTGATGTCAGGTGACCTCGGTGATGTCAGGTGACCTCGGTGATGTCAGGTGACCTCGGTGATGTCAGGTGATCTCGGTGATGTCAGGTGACCTCGGTGATGTCAGGTGACCTCGGTGATGTCAGGTGACCTCGGTGATGTCAGGTGATCTCGGTGCTGTCAGGTGACCTCGGTGCTGTCAGGTGATCTCGGTGATGTCAGGTGACCTCGGTGATGTCAGGTGATCTCTTTGATGTCAGGTGACCTCGGTGATGTCAGGTGACCTCGGTGCTGTCAGGTGACCTCGGTGATGTCAGGTGATCTCGGTGATGTCAGGTGATCTCGTTGATGTCAGGTGACCTCGGTGCTGTCAGGTGATCTCGGTGATGTCAGGTGACCTCGGTGCTGTCAGGTGATCTCGGTGATGTCAGGTGACCTCGGTGATGTCAGGTGACCCTCGAGGATGTCAGGTGACCCTCGGTGATGTCAGGTGATCTCGGTGATGTCAGGTGCCCTCGGTGATGTCAGGTGATCTCGGGTGGCAGTGGACCTCGGTGATGTCAGGTGATCTCGGTGATGTCAGGTGACCTCGGTGCTGTCAGGTGATCTCGGTGATGTCAGGTGATCTCGGTGCTGTCAGGTGACCTCGGTGATGTCAGGTGATCTCTTTGATGTCAGGTGACCTCGGTGATGTCAGGTGACCCTTGGAGCTGTCAGGTGATCTCGGTGCTGTCAGGTGATCTCGGTGATGTCAGGTGACCCTTGGGGCTGTCAGGTGACCTTGGTGATGTCAGGTGACTGTGGCGTTTGGTTTTATAGATGATGATTCAGGTTTAAAAGCTTCAGTGTGAAAATGTAAAAGGTGTTTTAGTGTGAAACAGATAACGAACACAGAGACGAGTCTGTTAATGTCATGATGTCAGCATGCAGTCGAGTTAAATGTCAAATCAACAGCCACAAAATTTGTTTCTATTATAATTCAAGCATAAGAGATTAAATCATGACATGCATATTTAGTGAAATCATTTCTGGATTAAACGTTTGTGCAGCTTCCTGCTGGCTGAGTGCAGATAAAACGAGTCATTTTGGTGAAACAGCTGATAAAATAAAGAAATGTCATGATGTTTTTAAAAACAGACCAACGATGACCTGAAAACTTCAGAAGCTTCTGATGTTCACTACGTTTATTTAAAAATCTTTAACCTGGCATGTAGCTGACGTGTTTAACATGTTGATAATAACCAGAAACACAGACTTCCTTTAACTCCATCAAACTTTGCAAATGATCCATTTGAAATCAGGTAGAGAACTTCCTGCTTCAGGTGACCTTAGAGGGGCGGGGCTCTTGGTGGGTGGTGTCAGTGTTCAACTAATGCATGCTGGTTTTTTCATTTTTAAAAGTTCTGTGTGGACAGTTCTTCCAACATTCTCATTCCTGTCCTTGCAGTCGGATCGAGTGGGTGTGGCTTCACTGGAGCGAGTACCTGAAGGCCTACGAGGAGTTTGAGTTGTGGCTGACGAAGCAGCGCCGCTGCCTGGATGTTGGTGTGGAGCTGCAGTTGGGCTTGAAGGAGAAGCTGTGGCAGGTTGACCAGCAGCGGGTGGTGGTTAGTAACATCCACAGCCAGGTGGCGCTGTTGGAGAGGCTGTTGGATGAGGCGGCGGCGCTGCACAGTAGAACCCAGGATCCCAGTGTGGACTCACAGGCCCAGCAGAGAATGCAGGAGGACTACAACAGTGTGCGGGACCGAGCCGAGGTGGGACACACTCAAACCAGCAGGGGCAGGAAGTCACATGACTCTGTACTTCCTGTAGCCAGAACAGGGTCATGGGTCAGAATCTGAGTGTCACAGACCAACTCATGTCATGTGACCCATGTGTGTTATGAGCATGTGCAGAAGAACTCTTGTTTGTAATCTCATCACGTTGGTCATGTGATCTGTGATAACTTCAGTTTAAATGAAACAGTGACATGGAGATGTTTGCTGCTCTGTCAGGAGCGCCAGATGCTGCTTCAGAAGATCAGCGATGAGCACCAGATGTTCCACAGCTGTGTTCAGAAGTTCCAGATCTGGCTACTGTCCAAAAACAAGGAGCTGACGGAGCTGATGGGCCAGGACGACACTGCTGAGAACAAACTGAGAGCCTTAAAGGTGGGACAGACGGAACCCTCTGCTGATGAAGGGGTGGGTTTCCAGATGTTTTCCCACATGTTCTCCTTTTTCTAACATATTGTTGTGTGTCAGACCCTGGACGACAGCGTGGCATGTGAGGAGAAGACTCTGCAGCACATTGAGGGTGTGGCAGATGCTGTCAGGGCCAACACATCTCCTGCAGGGGCCAGGTTGGTTCAGGAGGAGGTCGAGGAGCTAAGACTGGGCTGGCAGAGCCTCAGACAGGGTCTGAGTGAGGCCACAGAGGGTCTGCAGTGCAGGCTGGACTCCCACAATCAGTACCTGACTCGCTGTCAGAAGCTGGGTGAGAACATCAGCCACATCAGGGAGCTGCTGCAGGGCCTGGACCAGGAGCTGGAGGAGACCCAGGACACCAAGACCTGCTCAGAGACCACTGAAGAGGAGATGGTGGGCCAGTGGAGGAAATACTCGGTACGTTGGGAGGAAGTGGTTCTTAACAGGACCGTGGGTCAGGGTTCAGTCAGGATGTAACTAAGACTGGTTTCCATGGAAACGTTTGATCCAATGATTACAGAATTTGACCTTTTTCTTTTGATTGACAGCTCACTGAGCCTATAAGAGCTTCCATTAGTCTTTGACAGAATACCTGAAAACATGAGTAGATGTGGACCAGTACTGGGTCAGACATCAGGTTCTGCTCAGATTGGGTTTTTTAGGTAATAACTCTGCAGGTAACAGGCTCAGAGTTTACAGAAGCTTCAAACATCTAGAACTCTGTTCAGGAACATTTAGAATCAGTCTGAGTATTTGGTCTTTCAGATGAGAGGGTCTTGTGTAGAACTGGATGGTTCATGAACAAAAACTGGTTTTGAGCAACATGTTAGTGAAAAATATAGAAATAAAACCAATTAGTGTAACAACAATGATATCAGACAGAAGTAAATATTAATACATGAATGTGTTTAGAATGTGTTTACCTCCACGAGTCAGCATGTCTGCAGAGAAACATTCTGAACATTGTGTGTGTGTCTGTGTGTGTGTGTGTGTGCGCCTGCATGTTCCAGGGTGTGAGGAAGACTCTGGCAGGTGAAGAGTCTCAGGTGGAGCAGCTGAAGTCTCAGCTGAAGGAGCTCTTCAGGTTCTCTGAAGATTCTCGTCACCTATCAGATGATGTGCTGGCTGTCGTAAAAGAGCATCAGAGGTAGTGTGTGTGTGTGTGTGTGTGTGTGTGTGTGAGAGAGAGTGTGTGTGGGTTTGTATTTCTGACCTCCTGGGGACCCGTTTCCTGACTTTTACTATCTTTCTGGGGTCCGAGGGTTCTTGTGGGGACCGAAGCCTGGTCCCCATGGGGGGGACTCCCCTTTTTAGGGTTAGGGGTTAGGTTTATAGGTATGGTGTGAATAGAGTTTTAGTTAGTCTTAGGGTTAGTTATAGATCAGTAATGGTTAAGGTTAGTAAAAGGGTTTGGGTTAGGTATAAATCTAGTTACTAAAATCAATGGAAGTCAATGGACGGTCCCCATAAGGATACCAAAACACACTTGTGTGGGTGTGTGTGTGTGTGTGTGTGTGTGTGTGTGTGTGTGTGTGTGTGTGTGTGTGTGGATTTGTATTTCTGACCTCCTGGGGACCCGTTTCCTGACTTTTACTATCTTTCTGGGGTCCGAGGGTTCTTGTGGGGACCGAAGCCTGGTCCCCATGGGGGGGACTCCCCTTTTTAGGGTTAGGGGTTAGGTTTATAGGTATGGTGTGAATAGAGTTTTAGTTAGTCTTAGGGTTAGTTATAGATCAGTAATGGTTAAGGTTAGGAAAAGGGTTTGGGTTAGGTATAAATCTAGTTACTAAAATCAATGGAAGTCAATGGACGGTCCCCATAATGATAACAAAACAAACATGTGTTTGTCTTCAGCTGACTGAACCTTCTCAGAATTTTTTTACTTTGTAAAAACTCTAAGTATTTTTTTCATTCTATCAGTTCTTGTTGATGAAATCCTGCCGTTTCTATAGAAACAGATAGTTTTTCTCGTTTAACTGTTATTGATCGTCTCGACTCTCACAAGCAGCTTTACACAACAAAGAGATTTAAGACTGAATGTGTTAATCTGTAGTGGGTCACAGGAAGTTCTGGAGCAGAACAGAAACATCTGATGATGATGAGGTTCATCTCAACCTTCATTCTGACTGACGTCTGTTAGTAAACAGGGTTTTCAGACTGGGTTCTGTCAGGGTTCTGATGGTTTGTTGCTGTGAGCTGCTGACTGAGCTTTAAATATCTGAACAGCATGTCGTTAAGCTCCATTAACCTCTAAAAGAAACACTTAAAGCTCAGCAGGATGATCAGCAGGAGCGTGTTTAACCTCTTCCTGCCTGCAGCTCCATGTCTTCATTAGTTAATGCTTTTCATAAGTTTCTGATGAACTTGACCTCTGACCCAACCCCTAACCTGTCAACATCTCCTGTTGCTATGGAAACACTTGATCTTTTGATCTGACGTTAAACCCTGGATATGTTTGCACTCAGTCTGACGTGGAAATGCAGTTAAATATCTGTAAGAACGTTTGTGTTTCTGAGACTTTGTGCTGTAACGATTCAAACTTCTTTATTGGAACAACTGGACGAGTTCTCACCTGAACAAAGACGCTTCTCTCTGGTGTCTCAGTGTGAAATGCAGAGCCAACAGACTGTGTTCAGAGTCTGAGTTTGAGCTGCGGAGCATCCTGCAGGACCCCCTGCTGTTCTTCTCTCAGTGGAGCGCGTCCGTATCGCAGGTGATGGAGACCTCCAACAACGTCAGCGACTTCTCAAACACCGCCATGCTCCTGCAGACCATAGAGGTAACACACACGCACGCACGCGCACAGACATGCACATGTACATACACGCACATGTACACACATGCACGCACACAGACATGCACATGTACACACACAGACATGCACATGTACACACACAGACATGCACATGTACACACACAGACATGCACATGTACACACATGTACACACACAGACATGCACATGTACACACATGTACACACACAGACATGCACATGTACACACATGTACACACACAGACATGCACATGTACACACACAGACATGCACATGTACACACACAGACATGCACATGTACACACACAGACATGCACATGTACACACACACACACACACATGTACACACACACATGCACATGTACACACACGCACATGTACACACAGACATGCACATGTACACACACACATGCACATGTACACACACACACGTACACGTACACACATGCACGCACACAGACATGCACATGTACACATGCACATGTACACACACACATGCACATGTACACACACGCACATGTACACACAGACATGCACATGTACACACACACATGCACATGTACACACACACACGTACACGTACACACATGCACGCACACAGACATGCACATGTACACACGCACATGTACACAGACATGCACATGTACACACACAGACATGCACATGTACACACACAGACATGCACATGTACACACACAGACATGCACATGTACACACATGTACACACACAGACATGCACATGTACACACATGTACACACACAGACATGCACATGTACACACACAGACATGCACATGTACACACACAGACATGCACATGTACACACACACACACACACATGTACACACCCACACGCACACAACACACACACACATACACACACACACACACACACACACACACACAGACACGCACACACACACACACACGC
>SSNP01000192.1:191821-203419 GCA_006937955.1 Pachypanchax playfairii
TGTTTCTGAGGAATGATTCATCATCTGTGTCTTCAGCTGATCAACTAACATCTGATCAGTCTGAACAGCTGATCAACTAACGTCTGAACAGTCTGAACAGCTGATCAACTAACGTCTGAACAGTCTGAACAGCTGATCAACTAACGTCTGAACAGTCTGAACAGCTGATCAACTAACGTCTGAACAGTCTGAACAGCTGATCAACTAACGTCTGAACAGTCTGAACAGCTGATCAACTAACGTCTGATCAGTCTGAACAGCTGATCAACTAACGTCTGAACAGTCTGAACAGCTGATCAACTAACGTCTGATCAGTCTGAACAGCTGATCAAACGGGTTATTTTTGTTTTAAAACAGTGTTTTGCAGCTGAAACTGGCAGAAAGTGTTGAAGTTTCAGCTGGATGAAATAACTGTAACTGTAGATAAAGTGATGCAGTAACTAATAACACCTGTCAGTCAGTAACACTGACAGGAAAACAAACCTTTACTTAAAATATGAAAGCATCAATGAGATGATTGACAGCTTCAGGTGTTTAACCTGCTCTAAAACGTCCTGCTGATGATTCTCTGTGTTCAGGTTAAAGTCCAGGAAACCAAAGAGATCATCTCAGACCATGAGAGCTTCCACAGTAACCTGCTAAACATGGAGAAGTGGATGATGGTCATGAGACAGAAGCTGGAGTCCTTCTGCAGCTCGTCAGGTGCGTGGAGCGTGGACGGGCGCCGACCTGAAGCTCAGGTACGAGAAAACATGATTAAACCCAGAATGGAGTTTTACATGTGGGAGCATCTCCATGACATCCTCACAGACCATCTAGTACCACATCACACACGCGCACACACACACTAAAGAACTGGTTTCTGGTAGAATTTTAAAGACAGTTTATAATAATATAACTTCTGGATGGTGTGTTGGTGCTCGTTTCTGGTGCCTCTCAGAGATCATTCACCAGGAATGAGCTCCTACATAACACAGACATGGTAAACAGATATAACAGGTAGTTTAGTCCTCATCTGTTCTGTGCTACATGGAGATGTGGCTGTGTGGATCTAAACCGGACGCCGCGCTGCAGCTGACAGGCTTCCAGCTGCTCAGAGTGGACCTCAACACAGAGTTTACTGGAAAGACGAAGGGTGGAGGAATCTGTTTCTACATCAACAATAGCTGGTGTAACAACGTGACAGTGATTCAGCAGCACTTCTCTCCCTTTCTGGAAACTTTATTCATCAACTAAAAACCATTTTATTCCCTCGTGGGTTCTCTTCATTCATCCTTGTCGGTGTTTACATCCCACCACAGGCTAACATGCATGATGCAGTGCACACTCACTGAACAGATACTGTGTGTAGAGTGGACATTCCCAGAGTCCTTACTGATGTCTTTAGTGACTTTAACAAGGTAAGTCTCAGTCATGAACTTCCTAAATACCACCAGTTTGTTAAATGTCCCACCAGAGAGGAGAACACTTAGGATCTCTGTTACAGTCAGCATAGCTTATCATGCAGTCCCTCTGCACTGGGTCACTTAGATCACATGATGATCCATCTGATTCCTGCATACATGTAGAAATTAAAACTCTCCAAACCTGTTGTGAGGACATCAAAGAAATGGACCAGGGAGACTGTGGAGGACCTGTAGACATGTTTGGACAACACAGACTGGGATGTTTTCAGGTCTACTACCAGCTGTCTGCATGAGTTTACATATGTTGTAACATTGTACATCAGCTTCTGTGAGGACAGCTGTGTCCCATCATGCACCAGGGTGAGTTACAATAATGAGAAATCCTGGTTCACATCCAAACTCAGACAGCTGAGGTCTAAAAGGAGTTTCAGAGAAGCAAAATACAGATTTAACAAAGAGGTGAGACGTGCTAAACGACTGTATTCAGCTCTCAGCCAGGGAATCTGCCTCTGTATAGAAAAGGCTCAGACTAATGAACTGTAACCTAAAGCTCCTCCCACCCTTCACCCCTCTGTCTCATTTGTATCCTAAGGATTATTAAGAAATGCACAGACATTTGGATTATTTTAGAAATGTTTTGGACATGTAAATATTGCTGCTTCTCATGTTTATATTATTCATACGTTGATTTATTCTCTGCAGCTTCACCCAAAACACATTCCTCATATTCAGCAAATAAAACTCATCAATAAACTGATTCATTCTAAAACGTTGGCTGATTGAACCCAGTCTGATCTCTCTGAACACGCCATGTTTCTCCTCAGAGAGCGCTGGCAGAGTTTCCTGAGAAGGAGCTCCAGCTGCACCAGATGGACATCCATGTTCAGAAGGTCCTGAACAGAACCTCCACAGATGGACAGGTCCACATCCTGAGAGACATGGAGCACCTCAAAAAGCTCTGGAATTCCCTGTATGACCTCAGCCTGAATCTGCACAGGTAGCTGAGGGCGGGGTTTGCCTCTTTAAAAGGGTGTGGTGATGGGTCAACCCGGGTCAGACTAAGTGTCTGTTTGTTCTGTCAGGCTCCTGGACAACTCCACAGAAACAGATTCTGGATCAGCAAAGGAGAGAGTGCAGCTGGAACCAGAACATCTTCCTCAGACCATCAGTGGGCTCGTCACAGATGAAGATGCTGAGGAGACAGCAGCATCCTGGAGAGAAGACGACAGCTGGGTAAACATCTGTTTTCATCGAGCTCTTCCTGTCTGTGAATATTTACCTTATGGGTTCTGGTTCTGGTTCTTCTGCTGCTAAAGAATGTTTCAGACAGAACCAGACTGAAAGTTTCTCATATCGTAAGCACGTGAGACAATAACATGAACCTGTTCAACCTGCTGAGTGGTTCAGAACTCTGAGTTACTGAGTCTGTTCACTAATAAGAGATGATCTGAAGGAAAGTGGTTTAGTTCTGGTTCTGACTTAGGTGTTTGGGTTCTGCAGGACAGCAGAAGACTCACCAGATCCAGCTGGACTCAGTTTGAGGCCTGGCTGTCCAGGGAGAATGAACTTCTGTTAAAGATAACTGGAACCAAAGGGGAAGAGCTCAGTACCAAAGAGGTCCAAACCAGACGAGAAATCCTGAAGGTAAACATCTCTGAGTGAGGTGAATATTTCATAAAGGTTCTGATTGATCAGGCGACTTGAAGTGATGCTAAATAAAATCTTATCAGTAACATGTTAATAAAACATGATTAACATGTAAATAACATGCTGGTGCTGCAGGGTCTGAGGTCCAGGCTGTCTGAAGGTCAGGAGATGTTTCAAACGGTTCTGCAAACCCACATGAATCAGGATGAAACTGAAGCTCTGGAGGATCTTCGATACCGATGGCTGCTTTATAAAAGCAAGATGAAGATCATGAAAATAACCACAACCAGCCCCAAGGTGAGACGAGAACTGGACTTTACTGACCTTCCTCTGTCCTGTAACTGGACTCTTGTTCTGGTGTCAGTGGACCAGTTCAGTAGGAGAATCAGTTCACTGATCATTGTGTGTCTGACCTCTGTTGACCTCTGACCTCACAGACAGAAACATCTGATGGTGTTTGGCATCAGAACAGAACCATGTGGATCAGTGAACAGTTCTAATGTTCTGTATGTTTTACTGGTCTGGATTAAATTCTCCATCACCCTCTTCTCTTCCCGCTTCACACAGTTTAATCTCTCTGTGTGTGACAGTTTGTAATGGAAAGGTAACATCTGGACCACAGCTGGCTGATGGATTTAGATGTTCTGTTGATGTTTCCATAGTTGTCATCTGTCAGTGTTGCTGTGTAACCAGCAGGTGGCAGTGGAGCTTCATTTATTCTGGAACTTCTTATTTGTTGTGTAAACAAAACAAAACAGTGAGTGAACACAGTAACTGGTAAAATAATGAATAGTGTGTAATTGTATTGTGGATTTTAAAGTCACACTGAGTGAACACAGAGGGAACACACGAAGGGAACACACGGAGGGAACACACGGAGGGAACACACGGAGGGAACACACGGAGGGAACACACGGAGGGAACACACGGAGGGAACACACGGAGGGAACACACGGAGGGAACACACGGAGGGAACACACAGAGGGAACACACGGGGTGAACACACAGAGGGAACACACGGGGTGAACACACAGAGGGAACACACAGAGGGAACACACGGGGTGAACACACAGAGGGAACACACGGCGTGAACACACAGGGGGAACACACGGAGTGAACACACAGAGGGAACACACGGGGTGAACACACGGGGGGAACACACAGAGGGAACACACGGGGTGAACACACAGAGGGAACACACGGGGTGAACACACGGGGTGAACACACAGAGGGAACACACGGGGTGAACACACGGGGGGAACACACAGGGGGAACACACAGAGGGAACACACGAAGGGAACACACAGAGGGAACACACGGGGTGAACACACAGAGGGAACACACGGGGTGAACACACAGAGGGAACACACGGGGTGAACACACAGAGGGAACACACGGGGTGAACACACAGAGGGAACACACGGGGTGAACACACAGAGGGAACACACGGAGTGAACACACGGGGTGAACACACAGAGGGAACACACGGGGCGAACACACGGGGTGAACACACAGAGGGAACACACGGGGTGAACACACGGGGTGAACACACAGAGGGAACACACGGGGTGAACACACAGAGGGAACACACGGGGTGAACACACAGAGGGAACACACGGGGTGAACACACAGAGGGAACACACGGGGTGAACACACGGGGTGAACACACAGAGGGAACACACGGGGTGAACACACAGAGGGAACACACGGGGTGAACACACAGAGGGAACACACGGGGTGAACACACGGGGTGAACACACAGAGGGAACACACGGGGTGAACACACGGAGGGAACACACAGGGGAACACACGAAGGGAACACACAGAGGGAACACACGGAGGGAACACACAGAGGGAACACACGGGGTGAACACACGGGGTGAACACACAGAGGGAACACACGGGGTGAACACACAGAGGGAACACACGGGGTGAACACACAGAGGGAACACACGGGGTGAACACACAGAGGGAACACACGGGGTGAACACACGGGGTGAACACACAGAGGGAACACACGGGGTGAACACACAGAGGGAACACACGGGGTGAACACACAGAGGGAACACACGGGGTGAACACACGGGGTGAACACACAGAGGGAACACACGGGGTGAACACACGGAGTGAACACACAGGGGGAACACACAGAGGGAACACACGGGGTGAACACACAGAGGGAACACACGGGGTGAACACACAGAGGGAACACACGGGGAGAACACACGGGGGGAACACACGGAGGGAACACACGGGGTGAACACACAGAGGGAACACACGGGGTGAACACACAGAGGGAACACACGGGGTGAACACACAGAGGGAACACACGGGGTGAACACACGGGGTGAACACACAGAGGGAACACACGGGGTGAACACACAGAGGGAACACACGGGGTGAACACACAGAGGGAACACACGGGGTGAACACACAGAGGGAACACACGGGGTGAACACACAGAGGGAACACACGGGGTGAACACACAGAGGGAACACACGGGGTGAACACACGGGGTGAACACACAGAGGGAACACACGGGGTGAACACACAGGGGGAACACACGGGGGGAACACACGGGGGGAACACACAGAGGGAACACACGAAGGGAACACACAGAGGGAACACACGGAGGGAACACACAGAGGGAACACACGGGGTGAACACACAGAGGGAACACACGGGGTGAACACACGGGGTGAACACACAGAGGGAACACACGGGGTGAACACACAGAGGGAACACACGGGGTGAACACACAGAGGGAACACACGAGTGAACACACAGAGGGAACACACGGAGGGAACACACAGAGGGAACACACGGGGTGAACACACAGAGGGAACACACGGGGTGAACACACGGGGTGAACACACAGAGGGAACACACGGGGTGAACACACAGAGGGAACACACGGGGCGAACACACAGAGGGAACACACGGAGGGAACACACAGAGGGAACACACGGAGGGAACACACAGAGGGAACACACGGGGTGAACACACAGAGGGAACACACGGGGTGAACACACGGGGTGAACACACAGAGGGAACACACGGGGTGAACACACAGAGGGAACACACGGGGTGAACACACAGAGGGAACACACGGGGTGAACACACGGGGTGAACACACAGAGGGAACACACGGGGTGAACACACAGAGGGAACACACGGGGTGAACACACAGAGGGAACACACGGGGTGAACACACAGAGGGAACACACGGGGTGAACACACGGGGGGAACACACGGAGGGAACACACGGGGGGAACACACGGAGGGAACACACGGGGTGAACACACGGGGTGAACACACAGAGGGAACACACGGGGTGAACACACGGGGTGAACACACAGAGGGAACACACGGGGTGAACACACAGAGGGAACACACGGGGTGAACACACAGAGGGAACACACGGGGTGAACACACAGAGGGAACACACGGGGTGAACACACGGGGTGAACACACAGAGGGAACACACGGGGTGAACACACGGGGTGAACACACAGAGGGAACACACGGGGTGAACACACAGAGGGAACACACGGGGTGAACACACGGAGGGAACACACGGGGGGAACACACGGAGGGAACACACAGAGGGAACACACGGGGGGAACACACGGAGGGAACACACGGGGTGAACACACGGGGTGAACACACAGAGGGAACACACGGGGTGAACACACAGAGGGAACACACGGGGTGAACACACAGAGGGAACACACGGGGTGAACACACGGGGTGAACACACAGAGGGAACACACGGGGTGAACACACGGGGTGAACACACAGAGGGAACACACGGGGTGAACACACAGAGGGAACACACGGGGTGAACACACAGAGGGAACACACGGGGTGAACACACGGGGTGAACACACAGGGGGAACACACGGGGTGAACACACGGGGGGAACACACAGGGGGAACACACGGGGTGAACACACAGAGGGAACACACGGGGGGAACACACAGAGGGAACACACGGAGGGAACACACAGAGGGAACACACGGGGTGAACACACAGAGGGAACACACGGGGTGAACACACGGGGTGAACACACGGAGGGAACACACGGAGGGAACACACGGAGGGAACACACGGAGGGAACACACGGAGGGAACACACGGAGGGAACACACAGAGGGAACACACGAAGGGAACACACAGAGGGAACACACGGAGGGAACACACAGAGGGAACACACGGGGTGAACACACAGAGGGAACACACGGGGTGAACACACGGGGTGAACACACAGAGGGAACACACGGGGAGAACACACAGAGGGAACACACGGGGAGAACACACAGAGGGAACACACGGAGGGAACACACGGAGGGAACACACGGAGGGAACACACGGAGGGAACACACGGAGGGAACACACGGAGGGAACACACAGGGGGAACACACGGGGTGAACACACAGAGGGAACACACGGGGTGAACACACAGAGGGAACACACGGGGTGAACACACAGAGGGAACACACGGGGCGAACACACGGGGTGAACACACAGAGGGAACACACGGGGTGAACACACAGAGGGAACACACGGGGTGAACACACAGAGGGAACACACGGAGTGAACACACAGAGGGAACACACGGGGTGAACACACGGGGTGAACACACAGAGGGAACACACGGAGGGAACACACGGAGGGAACACACGGAGGGAACACACGGAGGGAACACACGGAGGGAACACACAGAGGGAACACACGAAGGGAACACACAGAGGGAACACACGGAGGGAACACACAGAGGGAACACACGGGGTGAACACACAGAGGGAACACACGGGGTGAACACACGGAGGGAACACACGGGGTGAACACACGGGGTGAACACACAGAGGGAACACACGGGGTGAACACACGGGGTGAACACACAGAGGGAACACACGGGGTGAACACACAGAGGGAACACACGGGGTGAACACACAGAGGGAACACACGGGGTGAACACACAGGGTGAACACACAGAGGGAACACACGGGGAGAACACACGGAGGGAACACACGGAGGGAACACACGGAGGGAACACACGGAGGGAACACACGGAGGGAACACACGGAGGGAACACACGGAGGGAACACACGGGGTGAACACACAGAGGGAACACACGGGGTGAACACACGGGGTGAACACACAGAGGGAACACACGGGGTGAACACACGGAGGGAACACACGGAGGGAACACACGGAGGGAACACACGGAGGGAACACACGGAGGGAACACACGGAGGGAACACACGGAGGGAACACACGGGGTGAACACACGGGGTGAACACACAGAGGGAACACACGGGGTGAACACACAGAGGGAACACACGGGGTGAACACACAGAGGGAACACACGGGGTGAACACACGGGGTGAACACACAGAGGGAACACACGGAGTGAACACACGGGGTGAACACACAGAGGGAACACACGGAGGGAACACACGGAGGGAACACACGGAGGGAACACACAGAGGGAACACACGAAGGGAACACACAGAGGGAACACACGGGGTGAACACACGGGGGGAACACACAGAGGGAACACACGGGGTGAACACACAGAGGGAACACACGGGGTGAACACACAGAGGGAACACACGGGGTGAACACACAGAGGGAACACACGGGGTGAACACACGGGGTGAACACACAGAGGGAACACACGGGGTGAACACACGGGGTGAACACACAGAGGGAACACACAGAGGGAACACACGGAGGGAACACACGGAGGGAACACACGGAGGGAACACACTGATCTACTGGTGTTAGCTACAGGTTTCTCGACTCACAGAGGTGACATCTTAAATAAAGACCCAAACTGTAACATCACCATGGCAACATCCTTCCATACCGATACAAGACGTTTGCTGCTTCAGGTGTTGGTTCTTGTTTGGTGACCCTCTCCATGTGTTCTGTGTTTACAGAAACCCTGGCTGCTGCGTCGGATTTGTCGTTTCGCTCTTTGTCTGTGGCTCTTCTTCCTCGCTCTGCTGCTTCTTGCCTTCCTGCTGCCACTTATGGATGAAGGAAACAGTTGTTCTCTCTCCAACAACTACGCCAGATCCTTCAGCATCATGCTGCGCTACGATAAGCCGCCTCCAACATAAGAACCAGAACAGAACCCGGTGTCTCTGAGAGGAGCTGCAGGAACAAAGACCCAAACTTAAACCAAAGAACTTCTTACTGTTTCTTCTTGGTTTTGACTTCCACCTCTGTTAATACCAAACCTCCCAAACTGATCCTGTATCAGCCTGCAGTAGCTTTACAGCATGTTTACTCTGGGTGGGATTAGCCCCGCCTACCAATGCTCACACCTGTTTATCAAATATTTAACTTAAATCAGCTGATCAAAGATTCTGGAACTTCTGTTTCACACAGAACTTTTACAGATATAAACATTTGTTTCATTGTACAAGTTGAAATGATTCATTAAGACGTGATAAATAAAGTTGTAAAACAACAATGTAAGACTTTATGAAGTCATCACTTTATTCTAATAATCATTTATCCATCCAGAAAGCCTTTAAGACCTGATGTTCTCATCTGCTTCAGACCTCAGTCTGATCACATGGTCTACAGAAGTTGATGCGGAACCCACATGACCATGTTGAAGCTGCAGCCATGTTTACAGCTACTGGCTTCTCATGGGCTGGTGAAGGCGGAGTAAAGTCCAAAACAAGGTCCGAACCAGGCAGTTCAAACAACCAAGCAGAAAGTCCAGCAAGGGGCAGATAGAGACGGGGTCAGGAACACGAGGACGGACTGACCTGAAACCAGATGGTGAAGCTGGACAGGCTGATTGAGGGTGAGCAGCAGGGCAGAGAGGAACTGTGGTGCATCACTAAACTACTGAAACTATCTGTAAAACTAACAGAAATAATCCTCAGACTAGAGTGGATCACTGAGAAGGACGGCAGGACGTGGACAGAACGTGGACAGGAAGGTGATGGAACATGACGGTTTCATCCAAAGTCTCAGATAAAGCTCAGCTTACTTTTCTGTTGTAGTAGTAGTAGTAGTAGTAGTAGTAGTAGTAGTAGTAGTAGTAGTAGTAGTAGTAGTGCTGTCAAGACGGTCAGAACTTTTTCATTGAACAGAACCTTGTCTGGAACCAAACACTCCTAACTTTACTGTAGTTGCATCTTTCTCCAGCAGAGGGCAGCATCAGACTCAGACTGGTTACAGGTTGATGGTGTCAGTGGGTGTAAACAGTCCAGAGTTCTGATGTGATCTGCAGGAGAAACTTTATTCTGAATGTTAGATGCAGAGTCTGTATGTGACCGTGTTTTGTGTGTTTATGTGTTCTGGTTCTGTCCCTCCTCCTCCTATCAGCCAGGCCCACCAAGCTGTGCTGCAATCTGGAGCTCAGAGTTTGCCAAAGAATCACTGATCAGTCTCTGAGCTGAATGAGCTTCAGTTCTGCTGCAGAATGTTTTGATCAGGGATTTCATCAGAACTTGGTTCCTTAACAGAACTCCTGCTGGGGAGTATTTATGGTACCGACTGACAGTTATCTGTTGAATGCTGATCTGGTCACCAGCGTTTGGGTCCATTTGATGAATTCAGTGGTTCTGTTCGCTGTGTTCTGCTGATTTGATTTAAACAGTATGAACTGCAGGTCTCCAACTGGATTCTCTTTGGTTTTTACTTCCTCAACATGGTCTCGCATTTATTCTGTCGTTTGATCATTTTTCATGTAAAATAATCTGTTTTGTTTGTCTTAATTTGGAGGAAATGAGTGAAACATGTTGAGTGAATCTGGACTCAGACCCAGTTATTCAGTTAAATATACAGTGGGGCAAAAAAGTATTTAGTCAGCCACCAATTGTGTAAGTTCTCCCACTTAAAAAGATCAGAGAGGCCTGTAATTTTCATCATAGGTATACCTCAACTATGAGAGACAAAATGAGGAAAAAAAATCCAGAAAATCACATTGTCTGATTTTTAAAGAATTTATTTGCAAATTATGGTGGAAAATAAGTATTTGGTCAATAACAAAAGTTAATCTCAATACTTTGTTATATAGCCTTTGTTGGCAATGACAGAGGTCAAACGTTTTCTGTAAGTCTTCACAAGGTTTTCACACACTGTTGCTGGTATTTTGGCCCATTCCTCCATGCAGATCTCCTCTAGAGCAGTGATGTTTTGGGGCTGACGCTGGGCAACACGGACTTTCAACTCCCTCCAGAGATTTTCTATGGGGTTGAGATCTGGAGACTGGCTAGGCCACTCCAGGACCTTGAAATGCTTCTTACGAAGCCACTCCTTCGTTGCCCGGGCGGTGTGTTTGGGATCATTGTCATGCTGAAAGACCCAGCCACGTCTCATTTTCAATGCCCTTGCTGATGGAAGGAGGTTTTCACTCAAAATCTTACGATACATGGCCCCATTCATTCTTTCCTTTACACGGATCAGTCGTCCTGGTCCCCTTGCAGAAAAACAGCCCCAAAGCATGATGTTTCCACCCCCATGCTTTACAGTAGGTATGGTGTTCTTTGGATCCAACTCAGCATTCTTTCCCC
>SSNP01000192.1:220654-328154 GCA_006937955.1 Pachypanchax playfairii
TGGTGATGGTGATGGTGATGGTGGTGGTGATGATGATGATGATGATGATGATGATGATGATGATGATGATGATGATGATGATGATGGTGATGATGGTGATGGTGATGGTGATGGTGATGATGATGATGATGATGATGATGATGGTGATGGTGATGATGAGGATGATGGTGATGATGGTGATGGTGATGGTGATAGTGATGATGATGGTGATGATGGTGATGGTGATGGTGATGATGATGATGATGATAGTGATGATGATGATGATGATGATGATGATGGTGATGGTGGTGGTGGTGGTGATGATGATGATGATGATGATGATGATAGTGATGGTGGTGGTGGTGGTGGTGGTGGTGGTGGTGGTGATGATGATGATGATGATGATGATGATGATGTTTAACTTGAACCCATCTCTCTGGTGTCAGTCGGATGATGAGCTGTGTTATGTAACATCCTCCTCTGCTCAGTGCTGTGTGGGCTCAGCTGAACCGGGTCTGGTACTGAACAGGAAGCTGCTGACAGGCTGGAGACTAATGACCAGGTTGATCTGATGAAGACTCGAATGAGCCAACATCCTGAAGACCTCCATCTGGGGTTATTTACAGACCGACCCGTTTGTCTTTGGGCTCATGGCTGAAATAAAGTTTCTGGTTATTAAATGTTGAAATGTTTGTCAGATAATCTGTAATCTGACTGTCAGTGAGGCTTGATGTCTCAGGTTAGTTCTTCCCTGCAGAAGACCAGAAGATCAGAACAAGACAGAACCACACTGTGAAAATGAAAATGTTCCTCATTCTGTGTTCTTTTAGGTCCGTCCTGTTTTTCATCCTGATGCTGTAAAAGCTGAAACACGTTAATGCTCCTCCCACTGAAACAATCTGCCAACACCTTTATCTGAGTTTTATACTTTTATTTAATCCTTCAGACTGTTCAGTTTATGTTACAAAGGTTAAAACGTTTCTAACTTTTATATTCAATAAAATCTTTATTTAGTCCTTCACACATTGTGGTAATAACTCATTACTCATGACTCTGCAGCGGGTTCAGTGGTGCAAGAACGGCACTCAGAGCACCTGACCCTGAAGGGACCGCCCTAGTGGACCGGACCGGTCCGAGCAGGTGTTTGATCTGGTCCACCTCAGGAACAGAAACCATGACAACAGTGAAACATGGAGAGAATCAGATTCTCAATCTGATGCTTGATGGGACTCTATGTTCTGTGACGACCTCACACCCAGTTTGGTTTGGGTTCTAATTTGTCTTTGTTTTCAGGTGTGCAGGTCGTCTGGGGTAATGGGGGCGGGCCAGAGTTCCTGTCCTCTATACGCTGCGATCTTGGATAGACGAGCTGGGTCTCTCGCGCTCCTCAGTCCAGCACCTTTAGTGAGATAAATGTATTTAATTAAACATTATTTTACGCAGCTCTCGAGACTCCCCTTGTTTAATTGTTGTGGCTTGTGAGCCGGTTATAACACCTTCATCATCATCATTCATGTAATTAGTTTAATTATAAAGTTGATCAGTGATTGAAACATTTTATTAAAAACAAATAAACTCGCAGTATGAATCCGTTTGATGCACCGACACACTGAGTTATTATTATAAACAGGAAATCTTTTGGATCGATGGGTGTATGTATCATACTGTTTCTCTCTGTTTACGTGTGTGCGCGCGCATGTGTATCATACTCTGTGTGTGCTAGTGTACGTGTGGATCATGATGAGTGCATGTGTGTTTGTGTGTGTAGGCAGGAATGCGGAGGTGGAGCGCGGGGGGCGGGTCCTGGATCAGCTCCATCCCACCTCGGGAACACCAACCAGGTGCAGCGACTCTTCCCTCCTCCTCCTCCCGGAGTTCCGCTGCTCTGAGACGGAACAACCCGGATTGAGGAGCAGTTATGTTGGTGCGCTGACAGGAACCTTCTCGGTGTCTCTGTCGGTTGGCTGATACCAGACAGCAGCCGCCACAGCGCCTCCTGCTCCGACCGGACTCTGCGCGTTCCGATCCGGATTCCTGCAGCGCAGCCCGGATGGCCGGACACAACTGGGAGGACTGGTTCGAGCGGGAGGAGTTAATCGGACAGATCAGCGACATCCGAGTGCAGAACCTGCAAGGTAGGAGCATCCGGGTCGGTACCGCAGCCGGGACACCGTGCACAGCGAGAACGCGCTCGATGTAGAAACTTTAGTTCTGAAAGCGGTTTGGGGGGGGGGGGGGGGGGGGGGGGGGGGGGGTGCAGACTGCGGAGGCATTCCTGCTTCTCCTCATCCTGGAGAAGCACGCAACTGCGGGTGCACCCCACATGATAAAGTTCAGGGGTTCGACTGGCAAATGCTGGTTCTAATGGTCCTTTTATTCTGAGCCCGACCCGCGAGTCCAGAGCACAGATCTACTGGACCGAGACCCGAATACAGGACCATCGTCCCATAAAGGAAACCCACAGCACGTAACGTGTTTGCTAATTAATAGACTATAGATCTATATGTGACCACCAGCAGGGACATAAGGTATCCCTCCGCAGCGCATGGCGGAGGGACTATTTTTAACTGACATCAGATTTGTTGTCAAAACAGCAACACGTTTAAATCTAAAAAAAACATTAAAATAACTTTACTCAGAATAAAGAAACAGCAGATCTGTAAATATAAAACTCAAATACAACAAAAAAAGAACAATTTTACAGTCAAATATCTTATTTTGCATCAGCTGGAGCTACTTTTAATTAGACTAATTTAACTGTTTAGTTTCTCATCATCATCTACAAACTACTTCTTGAACAATAATCTCCCTTAATTCAAGTTTTTTTATTGCATCAACCAGAAACATTAAAATACGGAATAAAATAAAATAAATAAAATCAATCTGTTTTGGCCACATTACTAACACCATAACACACCTACAGGGTCTGAGTCACGTCACACAAACAGATCTGGGATCAGTAGCATTCTTATTACTTACTTTCAAAATAATAGCTGTTACCTTCAAAGTAAAAGTTCCTTCAGAGGGAATGATATGATACACTTCCTGTTCAGGTTACTGATTCAGAAACTTGGGTGTTTGACCAGGTGTTTAAGTTGTGACAGGTGTGTACAGGTGTGTACACGTGCTGTGATTCACACGTGGCTCATGTTCGTCATTGCAACACACAGACAAAACAAACAGTCCTCTCCCTGTTCTATCATTCCATGATTAATCCAACATGTGTTGACATCATGACTCCACACGTCTGTAACCTGCAGACACTCGATGCTCTCTGAACAAACAGATCTCACAGTCTAATCTCCAAACGAAAACACTCTGATGTCGTGGGATGAAAACACACAACCCAGAAAGCAACCGTTGCCCTGGAGACGCACAGCTGAGAGCTGCTACATGATCCTGACTCAGAGACAACAGAGAGGAGAGAAAGTTCTGGATCTTCTTATTGTTGATCATGTGATTATTCTGATGTCAGACAGCTGAATGGAACCGTTGGTGTCTCATGAGTTGGACTGCAGGTTTTAATGATTTCTGTCTCTAAACGTTCCTGAGATGTTCTTGTGAACATGGACTTTAGCAGGTTCTGTCAGTGTTCTCTGCAGCTCTGTGGGCTGAACCATCTGATGAGTGGAAGCATTGAGAACAGACAGAACTAAACACCGACTGGGCCTGTTACATAACACCATGAGACAAGCGAGAGAGAAAGTTCTGAGCTGAACACATCACACATCCCACACAGATCTGCCTCCCACCTCCAGAGCTGCAGGACTCAGATGCAGCGCTCTGCTTCACTGCTCAGGGATCCGTGTCTCACACTCACATTCGTGTTCTGATCATTTAATGTCAGGATGAAGAAAACTATTGGGTCAAAAGGTTTCTGAACAGAGCCACCGGCTCCGATTTCAGCTTCACACGAATCTCAAGATCAGGATTCTGTCAGATTTAGGTTTGATTCTGATGGACCGAGTTCAAAATCATCAGCTGGCCTTTCATTATGTAACAAATCATCCTGCCTGGTGTTACTGCTGTAGACCTGTAGGGTCCTGTAGGGACCTGTTAGATCTATATCAGATCTGATGAGACCTCATCAGACCTGTAGGGTCCGTATCAGACCTGTAGGGTCTGTATCAGACCTGTTAGATCTATATCAGATCTGATGAGACCTCATCAGATCTGTTCAATCTTGTTAAATGTGATTAAAGCAGATTAAACAGCTGATTTAAACACCTGGTTCAAACAGCTGATTCAGCCCTTGTGTTGGTACTTCAGCTCTTATCTGGTGAACATTCAGTCTGTGGTTCTGCTGATCCAGAAATGTTCTGTTACTGCAGAGGTTTACGGTTCTGTTGCAGGACATGTGTTTTTCATGCTGATAAAAATAGTTTAAAACATGATCTGGAACAAAACAGAACCTTAAGCTTCAGTGTGATGCTGCTGTCAGCAGAAACATTGAGCTCAAAGGTCAGTGATGATGTGTGACTTCCTGAAACCAACTGCAGAGACTCCGTCTGGACTGTGACAGTGTGAGCGTCATGCAGAGAACATCACCTCCAGCCGCGCTGCCTGTTGTATCAGCACAGTGAACACAAACATCTGAAATGTGTCTAAATTTTCCTCTCTCCATGTGAGATGATGCAGGTGTATGTGGATCTGAAGCTGTTTCATCAGCTCAGGTTAAAATGTGACACATCACAGAGTGAAAACTGTTGATGTGGATCAGAAACTGATTGATCAGCTCCAGGGTCACTGATTGAGGTTAAACCTGCAGCAGTGTCACACTCTGACCATCAGTAGGCTGATCTGAGGTTGATCTGAGGTTGATCTGAGGTTGATCTGAGGTTGATCTGAGGCTGATCTGAGGCTGATCTGAGGCTGATCTGAGGGTGATCTGAGGTTGATCTGAGGCTGATCTGAGGTTGATCTGAGGTTGATCTGAGGTTGATCTGAGGCTGATCTGAGGTTGATCTGAGGTTGATCTGAGGCTGATCTGAGGCTGATCTGAGGCTGATCTGAGGTTGATCTGAGGTTGATCTGAGGTTGGTCTGAGGCTGATCTGAGGTTGATCTGAGGTTGATCTGAGGCTGATCTGAGGTTGATCTGAGGTTGATCTGAGGCTGATCTGAGGTTGATCTGAGGTTGATCTGAGGTTGATCTGAGGGTGATCTGAGGGTGATCTGAGGGTGATCTGAGGCTGATCTGAGGGTGATCTGAGGTTGATTTGAGGTTGATCTGAGGTTGATCTGAGGCTGATCTGAGGTTGATCTGAGGTTGATCTGAGGTTGATCTGAGGTTGATCTGAGGTTGGTCTGAGGGTGATCTGAGGCTGATCTGAGGCTGATCTGAGGTTGATCTGAGGGTGATCTGAGGCTGATCTGAGGCTGATCTGAGGGTGATCTGAGGGTGATCTGAGGTTGATCTGAGGGTGATCTGAGGTTGATTTGAGGGTGATCTGAGGTTGATCTGAGGGTGATCTGAGGTTGATTTGAGGCTGATCTGAGGTTGATGTGAGGCTGATCTGAGGCTGATCTGAGGCTGATCTGAGGCTGATCTGAGGTTGATCTGAGGTTGGTCTGAGGCTGATCTGAGGTTGATCTGAGGTTGATCTGAGGTTGATCTGAGGTTGATCTGAGGCTGATCTGAGGTTGATCTGAGGCTGATCTGAGGCTGATCTGAGGTTGATCTGAGGCTGATCTGAGGCTGATCTGAGGTTGATCTGAGGTTGATCTGAGGTTGATCTGAGGCTGATCTGAGGGTGATCTGAGGGTGATCTGAGGGTGATCTGAGGTTGATCTGAGGGTGATCTGAGGTTGATCTGAGGCTGATCTGAGGCTGATCTGAGGCTGATCTGAGGTTGATCTGAGGCTGATCTGAGGTTGATCTGAGGTTGGTCTGAGGCTGATCTGAGGTTGATCTGAGGGTGATCTGAGGTTGATCTGAGGCTGATCTGAGGTTGATCTGAGGTTGATCTGAGGTTGATCTGAGGTTGATCTGAGGTTGATCTGAGGTTGATCTGAGGTTGATCTGAGGTTGATCTGAGGCTGATCTGAGGCTGATCTGAGGTTGATCTGAGGTTGATCTGAGGTTGATCTGAGGCTGATCTGAGGTTGATCTGAGGCTGATCTGAGGCTGATCTGAGGTTGATCTGAGGTTGGTCTGAGGCTGATCTGAGGTTGATATGAGGTTGATCTGAGGTTGATCTGAGGTTGGTCTGAGGCTGATCTGAGGTTGATCTGAGGTTGATCTGAGGTTGGTCTGAGGCTGATCTGAGGTTGATCTGAGGTTGATCTGAGGCTGATCTGAGGTTGGTCTGAGGCTGATCTGAGGTTGATCTGAGGTTGATCTGAGGGTGATCTGAGGCTGATCTGAGGCTGATCTGAGGTTGATCTGAGGGTGATCTGAGGCTGATCTGAGGCTGATCTGAGGGTGATCTGAGGGTGATCTGAGGTTGATCTGAGGGTGATCTGAGGTTGATTTGAGGGTGATCTGAGGTTGATCTGAGGGTGATCTGAGGTTGATTTGAGGCTGATCTGAGGTTGATTTGAGGCTGATCTGAGGCTTATCTGAGGCTGATCTGAGGCTGATCTGAGGTTGTGGTGTTTAGTTGTTGCTCTCTGACAGTCTGTGATGGAACATGAGGAAGAGGAGACATGAACACACGGAGTGATAAAGACAGCCTCTCTGTGAACTGTGATGTTGCGTAAGGCCTGTAGCATCTCAGCACTGCAGTGTTCAGGACCCCCCCCCCCCCCATTAAAGTGCTGCATGAATATTTGAACACAGCAGCTCTTCCTGCTCGTTCATACGACCTGCAGGCACATTCACGCCTCCGACCTGATGAAAAACACGCCAGCATCATTTCTCAGAGAGGATCTGCTCGTCATCTTTCATCTCTGAGTCAGACTGGATGTAACTCCTGTGTGGGTGTGTGTGTGTGTGTGTGGGGGGGGGGTTAGGGAAGGAGTCAAATTCACGGCTCTAATTGGTGCCCTAGAGAACAGAAAGCTGATAAAAACTACAGCTTCAGTGAAACTGCATCATGGAGTCCAGGTGTTGGCAGGACTCTAGAGAAGCAGGTCTGTAATCAGGGACATCAGGTTTACACGTGGCACACAGAGTCTGTAATCAGAGTGAAATCACACCTTAGCATCTCAGAGTTGACACATAAACAGAAAGAACAGAAAGCAGAGCAGAGTTTGGAAAAGTCCCTCATTTAAAAAAGTTATTTTAGACCCTTAAAGTCCAGCCGGCAGGTCATCAGCTGTTCTTTACAGGTAATTATTTAGTTTCACAAGAGTTTGTTTACAGATTGTCTGCTCAGTTTTTCTGTTAGACTCATCAAAAAGCATCAGTCAGAAGAGAGTCACAGCTGTCTGCAGCTGGATTCATGAAGGTTAATCACAGCTCTGTTCATCATCCTGCTGGTTTAAACTCACGTTCACGTCCAGCTTCTGCTGCTGCGTCTGACTGAAGGCTAATCAGTAACTTCTTTTATCTAATCGCACAAAAACAAACACAAAGAGTGTGTGTGTGTGTGTGTGTGTGTGTGAGTCTGTGTGTGTGTGAATGTTTGTTATTGTGTCTCTCTGTGTCACAGTGACTCTGCTGTTGTTTTATAGAGGCGTTTATGTTTGACCTCCTTCCAGTTTATCACCACTTAGAGCTGTTTGCACATTTCTGACCTCCTGGGGACCCGTTTCCTGACTTTTACTATCTTTCTGGGGTCCGAGGGTTCTTGTGGGGACCGAAGCCTGGTCCCCATGAGGGGGACTCCCCTTTTTAGGGTTAGGGGTTAGGTTTATAGGTATGGTGTGAATAGAGTTTTAGTTAGTCTTAGGGTTAGTTATAGATCAGTAATGGTTAAGGTTAGTAAAAGGGTTTGGGTTAGGTATAAATCTAGTTACTAAAATCAATGGAAGTCAATGGACGGTCCCCATAAGGATAACAAAACACACTTGTGTGTGTGTGTGGGTGTGTCTGTGTGTGTGTGTGTGTCTCTGTGTGTGTGTGTGTGTGTGTGTGTGTGTGTGTGTGTGTGTGTGTGTGTGTCTGTGTGTGTGTGTGTG
The DNA here is from genome assembly GCA_006937955.1 of Pachypanchax playfairii. Lineage (NCBI taxonomy): Eukaryota > Metazoa > Chordata > Actinopteri > Cyprinodontiformes > Aplocheilidae > Pachypanchax > Pachypanchax playfairii. The sequence continues at coordinate 228,697 of SSNP01000192.1, forward strand.
TGTGTGTGTGTCTCTGTGTGTGTGTGTGTCTCTGTGTGTGTGTGTGTGTGTGTGTGTGTGTGTGTGTGTGTGTGTGTGTGTGTGTGTGTGTGTGTGTGTGTGTGTGTGTGTGTGTGGGTGTGTGTGTGTGGGTGTGTTCACGGCTGTCTCGTCCAGCTGCTGCTGTAAAGAAATGTAGAGTCTGATGTTTGCATGAAAAACAAATGAGTCTGAGTTTCACACTCGGGTCAGGAAACAAACATCGTGTTTCTGAGCTGAACCAGGTTTAATCAGACTGTCACATTTAACCCACTTCATCCTGCTGCTGGTTAGGACACACCCACACACACCTGTATACAGGTAGAACCTGAGAAGCTGACAGTTGTCTGTGTGACATTCGGGTCAGTTTCTGCGTGCGGTTCTGGTTTCCAGTTTAACAGATTGGAGCTGAAACAACCGGAAGCAGCAAGTGTTTCAGAACTGAGCAGCTCCTGATTTCATCTGTCATGTTTGTGACCTCAGGCTCCTTCATCTCCTCCTCATGTTGTCCCCTGCCTCCTCCCGCCTCCCCCGTGTCTCCTCTGACACAGATTCATGCTCTGCCTCGTCTTCACCAGCTGCTGCAGCTCTGTAGCTCACATCAACATTAATATCATTACAGCAGCTCTCATTACCTGGTGGGGGGGTGGGGGAGCCATTCAGGACATAACAATGAATAACAGCTGACTGTGCTGCCATGGTAACCTCCTCAGAGCTCCTCCCATCACTTCCTGCTCTGTGCAGCTTCAGCACATAAAGAGATGAAATCCTGCTCATCATGACACAAACGTCACCCTGATGCTTCTTGATCAACGTTTCTCTTACAGAACCGGTTCCTGGTTCTGTCCTCATCATGTTCTCCTGCAGAACCCTCCTGAGGTTGAATGATGTGGAGATCCTACAAACTGTAGAAACTTTTCAAACCAAACGATCCCAGTGTTCTAATATAATAAACCCTGAGTGCGGGCTGTAGTTCTCCTTTCTGTGTGAACATCAGGACGTTCATTAATGTGACGACTCAGTGAAGAGAGAATCTGTTAATCCTCTCAGAGCTGCAGCTTGTAAAACCTGAACGTGTTCTGGAACAATCCTCTAATTTGTCTGAGAAACATGAAACAGATTAAACACTGACGTGTTGATCTGTGTGCATCAGTAAAGGCTTATTGTTGACCTCAGGTCTCTGCAGGTTTCCTCATGTCCTGCTTGTGTTCTGTGTTCCAGTTGAACGAGAGGCGGTTCAGAAGAGGACCTTCACCCGATGGATGAACCTTCACCTGGAAAAGGTTGGTTGATCTTCAGTCTGGACCACTGACCTACTACTGAAGCTCTGATTTCTGTTCCTGATAACAAACTGTTGACCTAAGTGTCAGTAGTGTACCCCCCCCCCCCCCCCCCCCCCCCCCCGGGGGCCCTTTGGGGTCCGTGTGGGAGCCTGACAGGAACATGAGTTTTCTCTGTTCTCATCATCACAAAGTGTTTAATGTAATTCGACACCTTCAGCTCATTTGTATTTCCTCTTCATTTCTTTGAATATGCAAACTGTCTGCAGCAGCTGCACAACGCAAAAACATTACACAACACAACAACACTACACAACATTACACAACACAACTACACAACACTACACAACATTACACAACAAAACAACACTACACAACATTACACAACACAACTACACAACACTACACAACATTACACAACAAAACAACACTACACAACATTACACAACAAAACATTATAATCAGAGAACTGTCTGATAGAGAACCTTCTCTGTTGAAGGTGTTGCTGGACGTTGTGCCTTGTTTTACTGTGTTTGTTGTGTTTTTCAGTCTGTTGTGTGTCTCTGTCTTTAGTTTGGTTTCTGATCGTCTCTTTTGTCTTCTGTCACACAATAACCCCTCTCTCCCTCTGTCTCCCTCCCTCCCTCTCTCTGTCTGGCCTGCTGTCAAAGTTCTGACCCACTAATTAGACAATCAAACACTTGTTTTCAGTCATCCCAGAAAGTTCCAGTCTGCCCACCCCCCCCACACCACCCCCAACCAGCAGCCTATGAGTCCAGTCAGGTTCACATCAGGACTCACTTCTCTCTGATGAGAAACCTGTTTCCTGATCACATGACAGAGCTCCGCCTCCTCCATCAGGTCCATGTGGAGGTATCTGAGCTCACATGATTCAGGAGGACAGTTAGACTCGGTTCTTCTCAGCCTGGTTTTATCTACAATAATAAGGCTGAAATGTTTCATCAACCAGCTGATGGACCATCAGCAACAGTCTCATCTTTCAGACCAACTGAGTTCATCTTCAAACTAAACATTCTGTGTTTTGGCTTGAGTTTTGTTCATATGCATCTTTAAATACTGAATAAAAACCTGTATCCTCAGTGTGACTCACCTCTCGAGGTCCAGGACCTGTTCCGGGACATCCAGGATGGACACGTCCTCATGGCTCTTCTGGAGGAACTCTCTGGCTGCAGGCTGGTCAGATTCTGTTATTCCAACATGTTAACATGAAGCTCTTCATGTTGTTATCAGGAGTAGTTGCATAACTTTGTTTTGGTGATGATCTCACAGCTCCACAGCTTCAAGAAGTCCTCCCATCGTATTTTCAGACTCAACAACATCGCTAAGGTCCTGTCCTTTCTGGAGGAGAGAAACGTGAGTGTCTCAGTCAGCTGACTGTTGTCTTACTGCTCAGTGTTTGAACTGTCACCACATACATGTTACATGTTGGTGTTTCCAGGTAAAACTGGTCAGTATTGATGCAGCAGACATTGCTGATGGAAACTCCTCCATCATCCTCGGTCTTATCTGGAACATCATCCTCTTCTTCCAGGTAAATGTTTCTTTCTGTTGATCATCGTTCTGAGTCTTCTGCTCTCACCTGGATCAGCTGGATCAGATCTGATACTCTCCAGGATGGAAGATGAATATAATCCAATCTTTTCTCTTCACACAGATTAAAGAACTGACTGGTAACATCCGGAGCCAGTTCCCGTCTTCATCCAGCCTGTCGTCCATCCCCACCAGCTCTGACTCTGACACATCGTTTAGCAGCACACCGTCAGAGGAGAAACCATCTGCAGCCACCACCATGAAGGAGAACAGCAAGGCCATCAAAAAGCTGCTGCAGTGGGTTCAGAGGAGAACTCGAAAGTGAGTTGTCTTTTTAAACCTGTAACTGACTCATACCTCAGAACAATAAAGAGCTCAGTCCTTTCCTGACCTCCTGACGTGTTTCAGGTATGGCGTGGCAGTGCAGGACTTTGGGAAAAGCTGGACCAGCGGTCTGGCCTTCCTAGCTGTCATTAAATCCATTGATTCCAGTCTGGTAGACATGAGGAAGGCCCTGCTAAGAAGTCCCAGAGAAAACCTGGAGGATGCTTTCAGGATAGCTCACTACAGTCTGGGAATTCCTCGACTCCTGGAGCCCGAGGGTGAAACCACTGTTTCTACATATATCTGCTTCATCTGAGTTGTAGCATGAATCATCTACTGGCTGCATTTGTAGTTCCAGTTTAATGACACATTCCTGATGTTCTGATAAGATGGAATCAAAATCAAACAAAAACTAAACAGGTTGAGACAAAAATATCTCAGAAAGTTTCATCATGTAAAACCAAAACCAGTCTGACAGATATTTCTGTTCTTGGTTTAATTCTTTGTAACAGAACAGTGTCATAGATCCACTAGATAACAATCACAAAAGAATCATTTTGTGTCATGAGATTGAAACAGGTTGAATGTGACCAATCAGGTGAAGAAGCTGTTCTTCCTTCAGGTAAATGTGGAGTATTTCTCTCTAAAACAAGAGCAACAACCACTGAAGGCTAAACGGTTCTTAAAGAAGCAGGTCAACAGGTGTTCAACCAGTCAGTAAAGGAAAGCTGCTTGTTCACACCTGAAACCCGACCGAAGGCTCTGATACCGCGGTGTTTGTGTACCACTATAATCCAGGCAGCTTGGCAGTACGATCAGGCTTCAGTGATGGAACATAGAATCAATCTGTGATGAGATCAGATCATCCATCCAATCAGAATGCAGCATAGATCAGCCATGTTAGGACAGGTAAAAGTGAGGATAAGAGGGAGAACGAATGATGATCAGGTTGTTTTTATTTGTTAAATCTTACTGTGATGTTCTGCGTGTGTAATTTCTTCTTGTACCTGCCTAGATGTGGCTATAAACGCACCAGATGAACAATCCATCATCATGTATGTGTCTCAGTTCCTGGAACACTTCCCTGGTATACAGGAGGTATGACATGCAGATACAAGTCTGATGGTACCGACCCGTCAATCCGTTTATTAACCCGGATGTTTCTCTGACAGACTGAAGAACCCAGTCGGCTGATAGAACGAAGCATCTCCATCTACCGTGATGTTGACTTAGACCATTTAAAGAATGGTACTGTTCGCAGCAGAGTGAGGCAGCACTCCAAGATGTTCCAGAGAGACTCCACCCAACCACCACCCAAAGTCCTGATCTCCTCAGTGTCAGAGGACAGAAGCGTCCTGACACCACGCCTCAAGGTGGCTGCAGCTCGCTCGTGGTCCAGTGAAGATGTTTTAACAGATTCCTCCCTTGTGGAAGATGTTTCCAGCAGTGAGCACGTAAACTCCAAAGATCAGGTCACTAGTGTTCTGAAAGACTCGACCTGTGATTCCCCACAACAGTCTCACACTTATTCGCCTTCATCGGTACCCGAGTCACTGATCGGTGACTCTGCCATCAACTCGCCAGACTCCTGGATGGAGAACGAGCTGATACCTGAGAGGTTTTCTGAGAGTTGCAGTGACACTTCTTTGTGGGACAGTGGGACAGGTTGGGATGTTTACAGGGCTACACCTGTGGAGGTGACTCCAGTGGATGAAGGATTCATCTCATCCATGGAGGATAGACCTCCTGATGAGCAGTCCATGACTGAATCCTGCATCGATGAAGGGATGAGCTCAATGGACAGCAACCAGGAGCGAATCCTCAAGCAGAGGGAGAAAGAAGATCAGGAGAACTTGGAGAAGCTGAACCAGGATCTGCTAACAGACCTGACACCTGATTTGAAAGAATCTGACATTACAGAACAAAAAGACATCCAACAGATGGAGGAAGCTTCATCTCATAAAGAGGAAGTCCCCAGAGAACCAGAGCCTTCTGCGAGCCTTCTGAAGACCTCTGGTGCTGAAGATCTCCTTGAAGCCTCCACTCTGAACCAGATTAAAGCCATCTCCTCCACTGACTCACCATCTCATGATGCAGACTGTGTTGGAGAGAGTCCTATGAAAGAACATGAAGGAGATGGCAAGGACCAGGACAGAGGAGGAGTTGATGAAACCGAGAGTCTGAAGCAGAGATTTAACTCAGAGGAGGAAAATGAATGTCAGAAAACAAATTCTCTTCAAGAAGATAAAAGAAAGACCTTGAAAAATGAGCCAGAAAGTTTAAATAACAGGACTGACATAGTTGTAGGATATCAGGATGAAAACCTTTTAGGTAACTCTAGTGACTGTGAAGGAAGCAGCAGGTTGGGTAGTTTAAAAAACATGTATTCATCCAACGACATGAGGACATCAAACATGGGTCTGAGTATTCCTCTGATCTCCATCACCAGTGAGCCAGAGGAGGAGGAGGGGGAGGAGGAATCTGACCCAGGAGGACCACAGCAGGAAGAAGAACATGAAGATTTCAGCCAGCAAACAAAGTCAGAGGTTCTGAATTGTCACAGTCCAGATAAAGTGAACCACAGTGCAGATGGTGACCCTGTCCCTGCTGAGAGTCCTTCTGATCTGATACTAGTAAACACTAAACCAGTGAGCGACACTTTAGATGATGAACATGACGGCAGCTATGAGACACACTCAGTGGCTGATGAGGAGAAAGGTGTGTCCAGACGGGAGGAATGTTCTCCTGTGGATGATTTTCTGGAAAAACAGCACGTCACAACTCAGTGTTCTTCTTTCAGCACTGAAAACCAGCCTGCAGGTCCTGATGAAGACCAGAAGGATCGATCTGATGGAGAGCAGGACAAACCGACTGACACCTTGACTGAAACAGATAACTCTCAGAACATACTGGATCCTGTTAACATCCAGATGGAAACCCTTAACACCCAGGAGAACATTCTGGATCCAGGCTCTCCTAAGCTGAATGGTCAAATAGGACTGGCATGTTCTGAACCAGCCAGCATGTCCAGACACACTGACCGGTTTTATTCAGACTATGATCGAAGTTCTCCCACAGAGGATCTAGCTGGTGATCCAGTGGAACCTATGGACCTGTTTTACCCTGACAAAGAAGAGCCAATGATACCTGAACCTCCTGATGCTGAGATGCAGAGGTGGCCTTCGGTTCTGAGTGTCTCTGCTTTGCAGCCAGCACCAGTATCAGATGGACCAGAAGACCAGCAGCTTGACCTACTGGGTGAAGAAGAACAGAATGATGTAAATGTAAGTTTCTTTGTGTTCCATAGACACAAATTTTCATTGGATATTGTATATGTTATGTGTAGTTTCACTCATCAAGCCAGAGTTTGTTCTGTATCTAATCAGTCTCTGTCCACACCTGATTTACAGGAAACACTGCTGATTTGAACCAAGAAAAGGCAAAAAGAGTCATGATGGATGGATGGATGGATGGATGGATGGATGGATGGATGGATGGATGGATGGATGGATGGATGGATGGATGGATGGATGGATGGATGGATGGATGGATGGATGGATGGATGGATGGATGGATGGATGGATGGATGATGGATGGATGGATGGATGGATGGATGGATGGATGGATGGATGATGGATGGATGGATGGATGGATGCAGGACGGATGGATTGACGGAATGGAGGGTTTATAGATGGATGTATGGATGTATGGATGGATGGATGGATGGATGGATGGATGGATGGATGGATGGATGGATGGATGATGGATGGATGGATGGATGGATGGATGGATGGATGGATGGATGGTTGGAGGATGGTAGGATGGATGGATGAGGGAGGGAGGGAGGGATGGATGGATGGATGGATGGATGGATGATGGATGGATGGATGGATGGATGGATGGATGGATGGATGGATGGATGGATGGATGGATGGATGGATGATGGATGGATGGATGGATGGATGGATGGATGGATGGATGGATGGATGGATGGATGATGGATGGATGGATGGATGGATGGATGGATTTTGCAGGAAGTGACTCTGAACATTGTTCTTTGTTACTATTTGAAGTTCTTGAGTCTTTGTGAAGGATTCCTGTCTTCCTGTCTCTGATCAGGTGATCAATCAGACCAATCAGAACCCTGCTGACACACCTTCATCACAGGAACAATGTGTGATGTGTGGGGTGACGATCAGACCCCAGGTCCATGATGTTACAGTCGACAGCACGGGAAGCACAGAGACTCTGAGGTTGGTGTTCTATTCTGGTACTGTTAGGCCCAGACTCAGACTGGACCAGAGGGAGAGCAGTGGGACCGTTCTGACCCAGATCTTCTCTGACTGTTCACATAGTTCTATAAATATACTGAGAACATCTGTGGAGCCTTATGAGGACTGAAACACAGCAGCTTACAAATGAAGATGAAGCCTGTTTTAAATCATTATGACATCACAGAATGATGTGCTGGGGGGGGGGGATAACAGCTGACAGTCTTTCAGGTTTCAGGATGTCCTCTTTTCTGTTCTTCCTGTCTCAAACTGTTCTGACTCTCTGGTCTCTGTGAACTGGTGGGTTTTTTCAGGAGTGACACACAAAGTCCCAGCGATCTACATCAGATCCAAATCAGTCCGGTTCTACGCCACAGGAAGGGTTCTCACCTCTCAGAGTCCACGGTGGGTTTGATGCTTTTGCTGGGTCTCTGTGAGGTTCCTGCTGTGATAATTCCTGATGAATAATATGAGTTTGTGTGTGATTTAAACAGTCACAGGACAAACGCAGAGCTGCACCCAGAACAGCTGAAAACAGAGACTCTGACTCGTGGTGAGAACTTTAAATTCTACTTATTTATAACTGTGTTTATCTGTACCTGGTGGCAAGTTTAAACTTTTCTGACTCAAATAAAGAGTCAGAGTTTTGCTGGCTGTGTGGAGGATGTCTGCTTGATCTGTCACGAGGACGTATAAATGAAATGTTAGTGTGTTTGTAGGTGGAGGGAGAACTTGGAGCTGTGTGTGCTGCTGCTGCTGTGGCTGCTGCTGTACTCCTTCATGCTGCTGAAGCAGATGGACCTGAAGACACTGCCAGGCCTGCTGCTCAACCTCCGACGATGAGCACATACACTCAAACACACACACAGACTGAACTGCCGTCCTCCTCTTCGTCACGCTGATGCACTCGGGTTTAAATGAAGGCTTTTTAATGCTGGTTTCAGCTGCTTGTTTTGTCTTTGCTTTATAAAAAATGGAAACATTTTAAGATGTTATGTAACAATGAAGTCAATGAATGTACATTTTCTTGAGTCATAAAGTTTTGAGAGAAAAGTCAGAATATTCAGAGTAAAAGCTGCTGTTTGTTTAGTTGTAGAAAGAATGTGTGAAATGTTAAAGGCAGATATAAACTGTTTGGAAAAAGTCTCAAAAGGACTTAGAAAACTGTATTTTTACAAGAAAACATTAACATTTTCTGTTAAAGTGTGAAAACTGATTTTTTTTTATATTTCATAAACAGAAGTGAACAGAGTCATTCTGGGACAAACTACAGAAACATTTCAGGGTAAACTGAAACATTCTTCATCCTGCATCATCACAGCTTTATATTCTGAATCTTTTTCTTTACATGGTTCAGTTTTCACTAACTTTCTGATAAAATTCTGACTGATACCACGTGATGAAGGTATTTAACTGTGTTCCTCCTGAGAGTACGATTTCTTCTTCTCTGTAACGCTCTGCTTTATGTTTCTATGTAGAAATAGAGTTCAAACCTGTCAGCTGATTGATCAGCTGTTCTCATTCAGCCCAGCTGTGGTTCTGTTTGGACTCTGATGCTTCATTCCTGCACATGGAGCTACAGCAAAGAACTGAGTGCACTCAGTCAGCTGTGCTCAGTGAGAACCCTGCAGTCTGAGCGCTTGGTGAGAACCCTGCAGTCCTTGGTGAGAACCCTGCAGTCCTTGGTGAGAACCCTGCAGTCTGAGTACACTCAGTGAGAACCCTGCAGCCTCAGTGAGAACCCTGCAGTCTGAGCGCTTGGTGAGAACACTGCAGTCCTTGGTGAGAACCCTGCAGTCTGAATACTCAGTGAGAACCCTGCAGTCTGAGCACTTGGTGAGAACCCTGCAGTCTGAGTCCTCAGTGAGAACCCTGCAGTCTGAGTCCTCAGTGAGAACCCTGCAGTCTGAGTCCTCAGTGAGAACCCTGCAGTCTGAGTCCTCAGTGAGAACCCTGCAGTCCTTGGTAAGAACCCTGCAGTCTGAGTACACTCAGTGAGAACCCTGCAGCCTCAGTGAGAACCCTGCAGTCTGAGCGCTTGGTGAGAACACTGCAGTCCTTGGTGAGAACCCTGCAGTCTGAGTACCTCAGTGAGAACCCTGCAGTCTGAGCGCTTGGTGAGAACCCTGCAGTCTGAGCGCTTGGTGAGAACCCTGCAGTCTGAGCACTCAGTGAGAACCCTGCAGTCTGAGCGCTTGGTGAGAACACTGCAGTCCTTGGTGAGAACCCTGCAGTCTGAGTACACTCAGTGAGAACCCTGCAGTCTGAGCGCTTGGTGAGAACACTGCAGTCCTTGGTGAGAACCCTGCAGTCTGAGTACTCAGTGAGAACCCTGCAGTCTGAGCGCTTGGTGAGAACCCTGCAGTCTGAGCGCTTGGTGAGAACCCTGCAGTCTGAGCACTTGGTGAGAACCCTGCAGTCTGAGTCCTCAGTGAGAACCCTGCAGTCTGAGTACACTCAGTGAGAACCCTGCAGTCTGAGCGCTTGGTGAGAACACTGCAGTCCTTGGTGAGAACCCTGCAGTCTGAGTACACTCAGTGAGAACCCTGCAGTCTGAGCGCTTGGTGAGAACCCTGCAGTCTGAGCATTTGGTGAGAACCCTGCAGTCTGAGTCCTCAGTGAGAACCCTGCAGTCTGAGCGCTTGGTGAGAACCCTGCAGTCTGAGCGCTTGGTGAGAACCCTGCAGTCTGAGCACTTGGTGAGAACCCTGCAGTCCTTGGTAAGAACCCTGCAGTCTGAGTACACTCAGTGAGAACCCTGCAGTCTGAGTCCTCAGTGAGAACCCTGCAGTCTTCGAACTCGGTGAGAACACTGCAGTCCTTGGTGAGAACCCTGCAGTCTGAGTACACTCAGTGAGAACCCTGCAGTCTGAGCGCTTGGTGAGAACACTGCAGTCCTTGGTGAGAACCCTGCAGTCTGAGTACACTCAGTGAGAACCCTGCAGTCTGAGCGCTTGGTGAGAACCCTGCAGTCTGAGCACTTGGTGAGAACCCTGCAGTCTGAGTCCTCAGTGAGAACCCTGCAGTCTGAGTACACTCAGTGAGAACCCTGCAGTCTGAGTACATCAGTGAGAACCCTGCAGTCTGAGCCCTCAGTGAGAACCCTGCAGTCTGAGTACACTCAGTGAGAACCCTGCAGTCTGAGCGCTTGGTGAGAACACTGCAGTCCTTGGTGAGAACCCTGCAGTCTGAATACTCAGTGAGAACCCTGCAGTCTGAGCACTTGGTGAGAACCCTGCAGTCTGAGTCCTCAGTGAGAACCCTGCAGTCTGAGCGCTTGGTGAGAACACTGCAGTCCTTGGTGAGAACCCTGCAGTCTGAATACTCAGTGAGAACCCTGCAGTCTGAGCACTTGGTGAGAACCCTGCAGTCTGAGCACACTTAGTGAGAACCCTGCAGTCCTTGGTAAGAACCCTGCAGTCTGAGTACACTCAGTGAGAACCCTGCAGTCTGAGTCCTCAGTGAGAACCCTGCAGTCCTTGGTAAGAACCCTGCAGTCTGAGTACACTCAGTGAGAACCCTGCAGCCTCAGTGAGAACCCTGCAGTCTGAGCGCTTGGTGAGAACACTGCAGTCCTTGGTGAGAACCCTGCAGTCTGAATACTCAGTGAGAACCCTGCAGTCTGAGCACTTGGTGAGAACCCTGCAGTCTGAGCACACTTAGTGAGAACCCTGCAGTCCTTGGTAAGAACCCTGCAGTCTGAGTACACTCAGTGAGAACCCTGCAGTCTGAGTCCTCAGTGAGAACCCTGCAGTCCTTGGTAAGAACCCTGCAGTCTGAGTACACTCAGTGAGAACCCTGCAGCCTCAGTGAGAACCCTGCAGTCTGAGCGCTTGGTGAGAACACTGCAGTCCTTGGTGAGAACCCTGCAGTCTGAATACTCAGTGAGAACCCTGCAGTCTGAGCACTTGGTGAGAACCCTGCAGTCTGAGCACACTTAGTGAGAACCCTGCAGTCCTTGGTAAGAACCCTGCAGTCTGAGTACACTCAGTGAGAACCCTGCAGTCTGAGCGCTTGGTGAGAACACTGCAGTCCTTGGTGAGAACCCTGCAGTCTGAGTACACTCAGTGAGAACCCTGCAGTCTGAGCGCTTGGTGAGAACCCTGCAGTCTGAGCGCTTGGTGAGAACCCTGCAGTCTGAGCACTTGGTGAGAACCCTGCAGTCTGAGTCCTCAGTGAGAACCCTGCAGTCTGAGTACACTCAGTGAGAACCCTGCAGTCTGAGTCCTCAGTGAGAACCCTGCAGTCCTTGGTAAGAACCCTGCAGTCTGAGTACACTCAGTGAGAACCCTGCAGTCTGAGTACACTCAGTGAGAACCCTGCAGTCTGAGTCCTCAGTGAGAACCCTGTAGTCTGAGTACACTCAGTGAGAACCCTGCAGCCTCAGTGAGAACCCTGCAGTCTGAGCGCTTGGTGAGAACACTGCAGTCCTTGGTGAGAACCCTGCAGTCTGAGTACACTCAGTGAGAACCCTGCAGTCTGAGCGCTTGGTGAGAACCCTGCAGTCTGAGCGCTTGGTGAGAACCCTGCAGTCTGAGCGCTTGGTGAGAACCCTGCAGTCTGAGCACTTGGTGAGAACCCTGCAGTCTGAGTCCGCAGTGAGAACCCTGCAGTCTGAGCGCTTGGTGAGAACACTGCAGTCCTTGGTGAGAACCCTGCAGTCTGAGTACACTCAGTGAGACCCCTGCAGTCTGAGTCCTCAGTGAGAACCCTGCAGTCTGAGCGCTTGGTGAGAACCCTGCAGTCTGAGCGCTTGGTGAGAACCCTGCAGTCTGAGCACTTGGTCAGAACCCTGCAGTCTGAGTCCTCAGTGAGAACCCTGCAGTCTGAGCGCTTGGTGAGAACACTGCAGTCCTTGGTGAGAACCCTGCAGTCTGAATACTCAGTGAGAACCCTGCAGTCTGAGTACACTCAGTGAGAACCCTGCAGTCTGAGTCCTCAGTGAGAACCCTGCAGTCTGAGTACACTCAGTGAGAACCCTGCAGTCTGAGCGCTTGGTGAGAACACTGCAGTCCTTGGTGAGAACCCTGCAGTCTGAGTACACGCAGTGAGAACCCTGCAGTCTGAGCGCTTGGTGAGAACCCTGCAGTCTGAGCGCTTGGTGAGAACCCTGCAGTCTGAGCACTTGGTGAGAACCCTGCAGTCTGAGTGCACTCAGTGAGAACCCTGCAGTCTGAGTCCTCAGTGAGAACCCTGCAGTCTGAGTACACTCAGTGAGAACCCTGCAGTCTGAGCGCTTGGTGAGAACACTGCAGTCCTTGGTGAGAACCCTGCAGTCTGAGTACACTCAGTGAGAACCCTGCAGTCTGAGCACTTGGTGAGAACCCTGCAGTCTGAGCACTTGGTGAGAACCCTGCAGTCTGAGTCCTCGGTGAGAACCCTGCAGTCTGAGTCCTCAGTGAGAACCCTGCAGTCTGAGTGCACTCAGTGAGAACCCTGCAGTCTGAGCGCTTGGTGAGAACACTGCAGTCCTTGGTGAGAACCCTGCAGTCTGAGTACACTCAGTGAGAACCCTGCAGTCTGAGTCCTCAGTGAGAACCCTGCAGTCCTTGGTGAGAACCCTGCAGTCTGAGTACACTCAGTGAGAACCCTGCAGTCTGAGCGCTTGGTGAGAACACTGCAGTCCTTGGTGAGAACCCTGCAGTCTGAGCGCTTGGTGAGAACCCTGCAGTCTGAGCGCTTGGTGAGAACCCTGCAGTCTGAGCGCTTGGTGAGAACCCTGCAGTCCTTGGTAAGAACCCTGCAGTCTGAGTACACTCAGTGAGAACCCTGCAGTCTGAGCGCTTGGTGAGAACACTGCAGTCCTTGGTGAGAACCCTGCAGTCTGAATACTCAGTGAGAACCCTGCAGTCTGAGTCCTCAGTGAGAACCCTGCAGTCTGAGTGCACTCAGTGAGAACCCTGCAGTCTGAGTACACTCAGTGAGAACCCTGCAGTCTGAGCCCTTGGTGAGAACACTGCAGTCCTTGGTGAGAACCCTGCAGTCTGAGTCCTCAGTGAGAACCCTGCAGTCCTTGGTAAGAACCCTGCAGTCTGAGTACACTCAGTGAGAACCCTGCAGTCTGAGTCCTCAGTGAGAACCCTGCAGTCTGAGTACACTCAGTGAGAACCCTGCAGTCTGAGTCCTCAGTGAGAACCCTGTAGTCTGAGTACACTCAGTGAGAACCCTGCAGTCTGAGTACACTCAGTGAGAACCCTGCAGTCTGAGTCCTCAGTGAGAACCCTGTAGTCTGAGTACACTCAGTGAGAACCCTGTAGTCTGAGTACACTCAGTGAGAACCCTGCAGTCCTCGGTGAGAACTCTGCAGTCTGCAGTCATTTCCACCTCGTAGATTCTGTTAGAAACTGTCCCACCTTGTCCTGTGAGCCTGATCAGGGAAAGTGATCCAGACTTAAAGATTAAAGTCAGAGTTTGAAGGATTTCAGTACTTTTGTCTGGAGACGTCTGAATGTGCCAAACTTAGTAAAAAGAAAACCTGAAGATACAAACCACCAAAGACAATGTTGAAAGTGCTGATGCACATCTCACCAGCAGCAGACAGATAACACGGTGTTATTACCCGTGTGTGTGTGTGTGTGTGTGTGTGTGGGTTTGTATTTCTGACCTCCTGAGGACCCGTTTCCTGACTTTTACTATCTTTCTGGGGTCCGAGGGTTCTTGTGGGGACCGAAGCCTGGTCCCCATGAGGGGGACTCCCCTTTTTAGGGTTAGGGGTTAGGTTTATAGGTATGGTGTGAATAGAGTTTTAGTTAGTCTTAGGGTTAGTTATAGATCAGTAATGGTTAAGGTTAGGAAAAGGGTTTGGGTTAGGTATAAATCTAGTTACTAAAATCAATGGAAGTCAATGGACGGTCCCCATAAGGATAACAAAACACACTGGAGGGTGTGTGTGTGTGTGTGTGTGTGTGTGTGTGTGTGTGTGTGTGTGTGTGTGTGGGTTTGTATTTCTGACCTCCTGAGGACCCGTTTCCTGACTTTTACTATCTTTCTGGGGTCCGAGGGTTCTTGTGGGGACCGAAGCCTGGTCCCCATGAGGGGGACTCCCCTTTTTAGGGTTAGGGGTTAGGTTTATAGGTATGGTGTGAATAGAGTTTTAGTTAGTCTTAGGGTTAGTTATAGATCAGTAATGGTTAAGGTTAGGAAAAGGGTTTGGGTTAGGTATAAATCTAGTTACTAAAATCAATGGAAGTCAATGGACGGTCCCCATAAGGATAACAAAACACACTTGTGGGTGTGTGTGTGTGTGTGTGTGTGTGGGTTTGTATTTCTGACCTCCTGAGGACCCGTTTCCTGACTTTTACTATCTTTCTGGGGTCCGAGGGTTCTTGTGGGGACCGAAGCCTGGTCCCCATGAGGGGGACTCCCCTTTTTAGGGTTAGGGGTTAGGTTTATAGGTATGGTGTGAATAGAGTTTTAGTTAGTCTTAGGGTTAGTTATAGATCAGTAATGGTTAAGGTTAGGAAAAGGGTTTGGGTTAGGTATAAATCTAGTTACTAAAATCAATGGAAGTCAATGGACGGTCCCCATAAGGATAACAAAACACACTTGTGGGTGTGTGTGTGTGTGTGTGTGTGTGTGTGTGTGTGTGTGTGTGTGTGTGTGTGTGTGTGTGTGTGTTGTACTGCAGCTCAGAGTCCCATGGGAGATTTTGGAGGATTATAAAACATGTGACTTGATTGACCTTTTTGTGTTAATAGAAACAGATATGTTTATTTATTGTTATTATTTTGAATAGTTTCATCATCATCACATGGTTAACATTCATCACTTGCTCATCATCATCATCATCACAGAGCTTCTCCGAGCAGCTTCTCCGTCCACTAGGGGGCAGCAGAGAGAAGGTTTATCACTGCATCTCCTTCACAAACATGTGCCTGCTGTGTGTTTAATATTTATCTATACTGATTACTAATTGCACACAGACTGAACTATGTCTTCAGCCAAAACATTAAGACCACCCACCCAGCAGTGGACATTCATGCTTCCTTCACAGGTAACATCCATCCAGTCACATTCTATCCAACATCTGTGCTCCAACCTCAACACCTGCTCAGGAACAACTCTAGAAACAGAACAAACTCTGATCTGACCAGAACCAGTCCACTTCACAGAAACCCAGCTCCATAGTCCTCAGGAACAAGAACGTCCACAGCCAAAGTTCCAGCACCAAATAGAACAGCACAGGAGTTCTGTGTTCAAGCTGACGGGTCAGAACTGTTTAACCTGTTTGAGCTGTACCACATAAGGAAGGTGGTTTTAGTGTTCTGGCTATTTGTTGCACTGTTGTAACTTAAGTTAATGTTAGATGTTTGTATCAATGATAAAAAAATACCCCAAAAATCCTGTATTCAAAATTGTATTCAAGTAAAACAGCTGTTTGCAAACATAACGTTATAATGTTTTAATTCTGCAGGATAAGATCCAGTATGAGTGATTCTCATATTTATTGTGTTATTTAAGTTGATCTTGTTAGATTTTACTGATGCATTAAAGTTTCAGTAACAGATTCATTTACAGACTTTTCTTTTTCTGCTGTGCAATCAGAATAATTTACCATCGTTAATCTTTTTAGGTTTTCTTCTCTGACTCTGCGTCTCTGCAGCATCACGTCACCTTCTGTCTGAAGTCTCTGTTTAAAGGGGACATATCATGAAAATTCCACTTTGCCTTTATTTTGAAACCAATACTGGCTGCCGGTTGTTCTTGTTGGTTTTTCCATCACTGACGTAAAGATCTGTTTAGCTCGCCATCTACTGGCAGGTGTGAAAACTACACCAAACATGTAGTTCAAGTCTGTAGAAGCTCATTTCTGTCACAAAAAGATCATCTTAGTCATAATTATGATGTACAATTATCTCATAATTATGGGATAGCTGAATTAATATGGTGTGTCATGACTTTAGAAAATTTAGAGGGAGAACAGATGTTCGCAAGCTCACAGCTTTATCGATTTTTTGATTTAACTATTTTATTTTGGTATTTTATTTTATTGCTTCTGTTTTTTTCAATTTGAGTTGCATCTTCGTGGTTATTTGTTGGGTTTTAACCAGAGAACTCAGGTGTACTGGGGCATGTTCCCTGTGACATGTCCCCTTGACCCCCCATGACAGCCCCAGGCCCCCCATGCATACAACTCTGGGGGCAGGTGCATGCAGTGGTAATTTTGAGGTGGGACCATTTTTGAATGGCTGGAAACAGATGGTTTAGCAATATTGTTGGAAATCATGAGAAATGGTGGAGCTGTGAGATTTTTGGGAGGAGCACTGACATTCGGGATTCTCCCAGGAAAATCGGGAAGTATGCCCCCATGACTGCCTCAGCCCTCAGCCCCCCGTGACGTGGCCCCAGGGCCCCGCTGTAATCCCGCTCCGCTCCTGAAATGTTGACGGTTTCCGTCTAAGGCGGGTTTTGCTCCCTACGCAAGATCGCTATTCTCGTCCACTTACGCAAATAACTGTTACGTCAAGGCTGCCGCAGCCGCGCAAACAGCGCACAGGTTTTTACGTAGCAGAGGCCCAGGTGAAAGGAAGTGGTCCCCCGTGGACAAGTAGCCACGATTCAGGACAACGAGCCTGGATGGCAGCAAAAACTTCACCGAACGGGTTCACGACTTTCCTGCCGGGACGTTCCAGAACATTTAAAGCAGCAGGTGAGTTTCTGAGCGACGAGCCTGGTGGTTTTGGACTTATTCTCCAGGAAAGCTCGGTCCGGCTAGCTGTTAGCTCTCTGACATGATGATGGAGCGTGAAACTGCGGTTCCGTCCTCACGTTGCTTGTGTAGGCTCTAGCTCTGGTTCCGGTGGACTCAAACACAGTTCTTTCCATAAGGTAAAACTACGCGAACCGGGTCAGCATCGAAACGACTGGGGTTCCATAGCGGACGGGTCTTTTTTTGCTAACCGTGCTAATCGCTTGTGTCTCCCGGTTCTGTTCACGGTTCGGTCTGAGCGCTGGTTGCAGAGACTGAGAAGCAGAAAGCCGGTATTCCGTGTGAACATCAGTCTGACAGGTGACATGGGCAGGTAAACACCTGGAAACGAAAGCTTTCGGTGTTCACATGGACTGAAACATCCGAACCAGTCGGGTTTAATTTGATTGACTGTGAGAGATCTATAATAATGAACAGCTGGTTTCCTTCAGGAGAGCCAGAGACCAGTTTTAAACAGGACACGTTCCGTATCAGTTGACCCAGTTTCCTAAAGTCTAAATAAAAATATTTGTAACATGTTGATGATTATCATTATGATGATGGCATCTTTTCCTTTAGTCCAGTATTTACTGCTCTGTTCACAGCTCGTGGTTATTTTCATCTATTCTACCCTCATCTTCACTTGGTTCGGATCCATCTTTTTAGACTGGTCCAGGTTCACATGTCGGCTGCTCAAACTGCTCTGGGCTGCTGGAACCAAGTAGAACTTACCTGAACGGATCGCTGATTTAAATCTTTTAACATGTTATTTTTATGACCTTCTGGTGACCTCGCACCCTCCCGCCTGTGACCTCGCACCATCCCGCCTGTGACCTCGCACCCTCCCGCCTGTGACCTCGCACCCTCCCGCCTCTGGCCTCGCACCTTTCTTCAGGGTTCTCTGTAGTTTTTAGGATTCAGTCGAGCAGCGGGGGGATGAGCTGTGACGTTTGTATTATGAGTTGAACATTGTGTGTTAAACATGTTTCGTGTCTCTGTTTGTGTTTCAGGTCTGGTTCCTTCTAAATGAACAGAACTCTTATCATGAAGCGCAGGTTGTTTTCTGTTCATCCAGATTCTCACCTGTTACCTGTGAGTAACGAAATCCACGGCAGCTTTTTCTGACTTCAAGCTGTTTTTAGTTTTAAACATTTTCACATCAAAGGTTAAAGTTTCTGTCTTCTTCTCTTCTGTAAGTAAACTTTAGATAAGAGAGGATGATGAAATGAGATAAGACATTGACTGGAGGAGCTCCGCCCCTTCACCCCACTCTGTGAAGCATGGCGGGTCTGCAGCTCGTCACCCCTGCCACTTCACCAATGGGGCCCTTCTTTGGTCTGCCGTGGCAGCAGGAGGCCATCCATGACAATATCTACACACCCAGGAAATATCAGGCAAGACATTGAATCTGCTGTAACATCTGTAAACATCTGTAACACAGCTGTCGGACTCCTCCTCCATGATAAACTTTAAATCACAGTTTGAATTGGAATCTGTTTAATCTTTGTGTTGGTTCACAAATCTGTTTGATTTTAACTGAAACTGTCACTCTCAGGTCGAACTTCTTGAAGCAGCTCTTGAACGCAACACTATCGTCTGCTTGAACACGGACTCAGGGAAGACTTTTATTGCAGTACTTCTAACTAAAGAGCTCTCCCATCAAATCAGAGGAAGCTACCAGGAGAACGCCAAGAGGA
Organism: Pachypanchax playfairii; assembly: GCA_006937955.1. NCBI lineage: Eukaryota > Metazoa > Chordata > Actinopteri > Cyprinodontiformes > Aplocheilidae > Pachypanchax > Pachypanchax playfairii. The sequence goes on from SSNP01000192.1 coordinate 247,526, forward strand.
CCGTGTTCCTGGTCAACTCAGGTAACCTCACGTTCCACAGACTGTCACAGACATTCAGAATGAACTCCATTGTGTGACTGCTTGTTGTTGTACAGTGTCGTCTGTCATCCAACAAGCGGCTGCAGTCAGAACTCACTCGGACCTCCTGGTGGGAGAGTACACAGACTGGAAGGAGGCGTCAGCGTGGTCAGAGCAGCGATGGAGTCAGGAGATATCTGAGAGTCAGGTATTCTTTAAGAATGAAAGCAGCTGCAGGATCTGATTAATACAGCTAGAATCAGAGTTTCTGTTCAGGATCTTACAGTCTGAAAACAGCTGATGTTTTAGAACGTGCTCTGATCTGCATCCAGGTGCTGGTGATGATGTGCCACGTATTCCTGCATGTTCTGAGGAACGGGATCTTACCGCTGTCTAAGATCAACCTGGTGGTGTTTGATGATTGTCATCTAGCCATCACAGATCACCCGTATGGTGACATCATGAAGGTAAGATGACATGTAACGCTCCAGAACATCGTTCCTTCAGAACTTCTGTACCAACATGGTTGTTCTCTGTGCGTGCAGCTGTTTGAAGAGTGCACTTGTGGTCCTCGTATCCTGGGCCTTACTGCTTCTATTCTCAATGGGAAGTGTGACCCTTCAGAACTCGAGCAGAAGATCCAGAATCTGGAGAGAATCCTGAAAAGCAAAGCTGAAACAGCCACCGACCTGGTGGTCCTGGACAGGTACACACACACCTTCAAAGGGCAGGAGGGGCTCCATCAGGAGCTGGAGGGAAGGTTCTGGTTAATGAAGCCTTGCTGCCTCTGACACTGTGTCGATTGTTTAGGTACGCCTCCCAGCCGAGGGAAGTGGTGCTGGACTGCGGCCCCTACGTGGATAAAAGTGGACTCTCGTCCTGTTTACAGCTGGAGCTGGATGAAGCACTCAACTTCCTCCATGACTGTAATATCCCCGTTTCCAGAGAGGATCGAGACCCAACATTCATCTCCAAACAGGTCAGAACCAGAGAGATGTAGAGACCTGTTGCATCTGAACCAGAGAAGTTAGAACATGTCAGCTGTGTTTTCCTGTTTTCAGCCTTGTTGCTTCATTCAGAATAAACTTTGATTCATAAATAAAAGTTTTACTTTAATAAAACAAACCTGAACACCTGCAGGTCAGCAGGGAGGAGAACTGTTGAATCCAGGGTTTGGGGATCAGGTTTCCTTGTGTTTGAAAGTTTTCATCTCTGTTCTCTGCAGATTCTGAGCGACTGCCGGGCCGTGCTACTGGTTCTGGGTCCCTGGTGTGCCGATAAGGCTGCAGGCATCATGGTGCGTGAGCTGCAGAAGTACATCAAACACGAGCAGGAGGAGCTCAACCGAAAGTTCCTGCTGTTCACCGACACCATCCTGCGTAAAGTTCATGCTCTGTGTGAGGAGCAGTTCTCTCCTGCCTCCCTGGACCTGAAGTTTGTCACACCCAAGGTCCTGCAGCTGCTCGAGATCCTGCACGAGTACAAACCTCTGGAGCGGCAGCAGTTTGAGAGCGTTGAGTGGTACAACAACCGCAACCAGGACAACTACGTCTCCTGGAGCGATTCTGAGGATGAAGACGAGGATGAGGAGGTGGAGGCTAAAGAGAGGCCTGAAGCCAACTTTCCCTCCCCGTTCACCAACATCCTGTGTGGGATCATCTTTGTGGAGAGGCGCTACACAGCTGTGGTTCTGAACCGGTACAGTGATTCTTACAGAAGGGGGGGTTCTGTTGATGTAACCTGAAATCTGTCCCACAGAATCTTTTCAGCAGGGTCTGGTAGAAGAACCTGGACTAGTCTTTATGTTTTACCAGCTGAAAAGCTTTTGGTTCTTATGATGAGAGAACTTCAGGTGGAGAGATTCAATCAGAACAGCTGATTCTCGGAGCATCTTTCTGTTTTTGGTCTCTTTACTCTGATATGTTTGAAGTTTCAAGTCTTCAGTTTTAGAACAGTCTGACCTTGTTTCCATTTTCAATCATGACAGCAGCTGTTTTGATTAAAATGTTTTTCAGAATAAGAGTCTTAGTGTTGCTGCTGATACATGTTGTGTGTGTGTTTGCAGTCTGATCAAAGAGGCGGGGAAACAGGACCCGGAGCTGGCTTACATCAACAGTAACTTTATTACGGGTCACAGCATCGGTAAGAACCAGCCGAGGAACAAACAGATGGAGGTCGAGTTCAGGAAGCAAGAGGAGGTAATGTTTAATGTTTCTGCTGGGTTCTGTTGGGTTCTTCTAACTGTTCACTTCATGTTTTGTTCTTTAGATAATCTCTGTGCATTTTTGTTCTTAGGTTCTCAGAAAGTTCCGAGCTCATGAAACCAACCTGCTGATTGCCACCAGCATCGTGGAGGAAGGTGTCGACATCCCAAAGTGTAATCTGGTGGTGCGCTTTGACCTGCCCGCAGACTACAGGTCCTACGTCCAGTCCAAAGGCCGGGCCCGGGCCCCCGTCTCCAACTACATCATGCTGGCTGATTCTGAGAGGACCAAGAGCTTCGAGGAGGATCTGACCACCTACAAGGCCATCGAGAAGGTACCGCTCAGGCTACATCAGGTCCAGGAGACATTCAGACGACAGGCGGCACTGATCAGCTTTAATTACACGGTTTAAAAATAAACTTACTACAGAATCAAAAAGAGTCTCCATAGAAAACAAAGTAAGAAGTTCTTATTTTCTTTTTTGTGTCAAAATTTTTACTGCAGAGTTTTATAAAAAAAACAGTGACTTGAAAAGTTTTTGTTTCAACTCAGTAAAAACGAGCAGCAGAATCTGTAAAGACCCGAGTTTTAATGTAGAAAGAGAAACGACCCAATCCGTGAAGTCTTACGGTTCTGACTCAAACCATGGAGATGATAAACGTTTTCAAAAGGTTGGAATCTTATCTGACAGTGTTCTCAGATCTGTAGCTGTAATAACGGGAATATAAAAGTTTGGATTACCGACTTCCTGCATGTCCTAAATCTAGATCTCATCTTTACGTTAATACAAGATTCCAGATGGAGGTAGATGAACGAAGGTGGAACGCTTCAGTTGGTGTGAGACAGAGATGGATCTGTAGATCCAGTTGGAACCAGTCGAGCAGCTCCATGCACTTTTTAATTAGAAGTTGTAGCTCATAAATCCTTCTGTGTTTCTGTGGTTTCCTGTCACTCTGTTCTAAACAGATCTTGAGGAACAAATGCTCCAAGTCTGTGGAGGTGGGCGAGTTTGAAAGAGATCAGGTGCTGGATGACGATAACATCCTCCCTCCGTACGTCCTGCAGTCTGAGGACGGTGGTCCGCAGGTCACCATCAACACGGCTATCGGACACATCAACAGGTAGAGTCTGGATTCTGTGGAATACAAGCAGATCTCTGAGAGACTCGTATGTTAGAACACTTTTATTCTGTTTCAGGTACTGCGCTCGACTGCCGAGCGACCCGTTCACTCATCTCGCACCTAAATGTAAAAATATGGAGACGGAGGACGGACGCTTTCAGTCTACTCTCTATTTACCCATAAACTCTCCTCTGAGAGTTCCTGTCAAGGTGCAGAGCATCTCCCATCATTCAGTCTGTTTTCATGTATCACCTCCTCATGGCGTTCACGTGTCTGTGTTCAGGGTCCCGTCATGAACTGCGCCCGACTGGCAGAGAAAGCTGTTGCTCTACTTTGCTGTGAGAAACTTCACAAAATAGGTAAAATTTGAGTTCTGACAGAAGATGCGGATCATGTTTCTGGTCCCTTAGTTTCAGCTCTGACCTCATTCTGTCACAGGTGAGCTGGATGATCACCTGATGCCGGTGGGAAAGGAGACGGTGAAGTACGAGGAGGAGCTGGACCTTCATGATGAGGAGGAGACGAGTGTCCCTGGTCGACCGGGCTCCACCAAGAGGAGGCAGTGCTACCCTAAAGCTGTAAGTTCTGTTAGTCAGAGGGAGGATCCTCCGCTGTCAGCTGTTTATCAGCTTGTTTCTTTCAGTGGATCGCTGGTCGGATCAGAGCTGCAGCTCAAACATCATCAGATCTTCTCTTACCTGCACATTCTTCTTCTATCTGCAGATACCCGAGTGTTTGCGGGACAGTTACGCTGTCCTTGAGCAGACCTACTACCTGTATGTGATCGGGATGGTCCTCACCACGCCCCTCCCTGATGAACTTAACTTCCGTAGGAGAAAGCTGTACCCGCCGGAGGACACCACACGCTGCTTTGGCATCCTGACTGCTAAACCTATACCTCGAGTGAGTTTCCATCTGCAGGTATCGGTTTGGTTTTAGAAAGTGGTCACATGTCTCTGTGTGTGTCTGCGTGTCTCCAGCCGCCTCATTAGCAGAGCAACATAGTTTAAACGTATCCAGTTTCACAGGTTTTCCTCCTCCTGTCATGTGCAGATCCCTCATTTCCCCGTGTACACTCGCTCGGGTGAGGTGACCATCTCTATCGAGCTGCAGAAATGTGGCTTCACGCTCAGCGCCGCCCAGCTGGACCTCATTACCCGCATGCATCAGTACATCTTCTCCCACATCCTCCGTCTGGAGAAACCTGCACTGGAGTTCAAGCCCACGCAGGCTGACTCAGCTTACTGTGTTCTACCTCTGAATGTTGGTGAGTACTCTTCATCTCCTCCTCATCATCATCTATAAACATGTCTGCTGTGTCCCACATCACTCTGTCTGCTGCAGTTGGAGACTCCTACACTCTGGATATGGACTTTAAGTTCATGGAGGACATCGAGAAGTCTGAAGCCCGCACAGGCATTCCTACCACTAAGTACACCAAGCAGAACCCCTTCATCTTCAGGCTGGAGGACTACCAGGATGCTGTCATCATTCCAAGGTACCACAGTCTTATTGTGGCTCTGAATGTTTCTGTACATGTTCAACGTGTCTTTTGCTCCTCAGGTATCGTAACTTCGACCAGCCTCACCGTTTCTACGTTGCTGATGTGTACACGGACTTGACGCCTCTCAGCAAGTTTCCCTCACCCGAGTACGAAACGTTTGCTGAGTACTACAAAACCAAGTACAACCTGGACCTGTCCAATCTGAACCAGCCTCTACTGGATGTAGACCACACCTCCTCCAGGTGAGCAGAACTACAGTCCAGGTTGGAACTGCAGGAGATTTTATATTCTTTCATTTGTCCATCTTAAAATTCTCACTGAGTCTTTTTGTTGTGGTTGACCATGTCTCCTCTGTGTGTGTGGGGGGGGTGTTGTCCTTAGGCTGAACCTGTTGACCCCCCGACATCTGAACCAGAAGGGGAAGGCTTTGCCTCTGAGCAGTGCGGAGAAGAGGAAGGCCAAGTGGGAGAGTCTGCAGAACAAACAGGTGACAGCTGTGATCAGCTGATGGTTCTGTGAAGGTTTGATTCAGTCTCTGGATCAGTAACATTTACCTGGTGGTTTCTAACCAGATCCTGGTTCCGGAGCTGTGTGCCATCCATCCCATCCCCGCCTCTTTATGGAGGAAAGCTGTGTGTCTGCCCAGCATCTTGTACCGCCTTCACTGCCTGCTGACCGCAGAGGAGCTGCGAGCTCAGACCGCCACCGAGGCTGGAGTGGGAACGCAGACCCTCCCCCCCGACTTCAGGTGCACACCATGTGACACAACAAGCCCCGCCAAATACTCCTGATTGAGTCAAACCTACACGAACATCCTCCTCAGCTCTCAGTGATGGAGAAACATCCTGATGTATCTTTGTGTGCAGCAGAACTGTGAGGAGAACATTCTGATACACTGATTACAAACATGCAGAAATTCTGGTTTCATCCAGTAAATCTGGATCAGAATAACCTGAAAACACAAAACCTTCATTGTTTAAGAATTCATGACTTTTCCTGTTTGTCTGTGATCTGTTGCTTATCATCCTAAAGACCGTTCTGTGTCTGGCAGGTATCCAAACCTGGACTTTGGCTGGAAGAAATCCATCGACATTAAAACGTTCAGCTCCTGTCCCGAGTCCTGCACCGATGAAACGGACTGTAAGAATCAGAATCTCACCCCCCCAACGCCTCCCAGGGGTCACCAGGGGTCACTGACTGCCTCTGGTCCCACAGATGGCTCCCGCACAAGGAACCTCACTAATGGCACTGCTGACGATGACGACGGCCACCGAGACGAGCACCTTCACCAACCTGACAGCTGCCAGTGCTGTGAGCGCAGCTCCTCTGAATCCAAACACGACACTACCTCAGTTCCTGTGCAGCCCCCTCTCACCTCCAGTTCTCCACAGCCCATCCATGAATGTACCCCTGGGAGGACCTCACACCTCACCAATGAAGCTACCTCAGACTGCGAGCCAGCAGCACCTTCCCATGACCTTGCCATGACCGGAGACTCCCCCAGGAACCTGGGTCCCAACCCGGGTCTCATCTTGCAGGCGCTGACATTGTCCAACGCCAGCGACGGCTTCAACCTGGAGCGTCTCGAGATGCTCGGAGACTCCTTCCTGAAGCACGCCATCACCACCTACCTGTTCTGCACCTACTCTGATGCCCATGAAGGACGGCTCAGCTACATGCGCAGCAAGAAGGTGAGACGCCCGAAACGGGCTCACCTGATGTTCAGAGCACAAGCAGACTGATGGTATCATGTCCATCAGAACACTGTGAAGTTATGAAGCCCTCTCATTTTGGTCTACCTGTCCTCCAGGTGAGCAACTGTAACCTGTACCGTTTGGGGAAGAAGAAGGGGCTTCCCAGCAGGATGGTGGTGTCCATCTTTGACCCCCCTGTCAACTGGCTCCCACCTGGATACGTGGTGAACCAGGACAAGAGCAGCACTGACAGGCTGGACTCAGAGGAGGTTGGTGCTGCAGATTGTCTGTCCTGTCGAGTTTCACGCTCACCGTCGATAATACTGCAGCTCATAACTAGTCAGGCTGAAGCCCCGCCCCCTAACCAGGCGGGATTTTGTAATATACAGTATTGTTAATTAAAAGTACTGATTGTCAGAGAGATAAATGTTCTGAGTAACGTTTATCATTCAGACTCATATCAGACTCTGATTCAGACACATGAAATATTTGTTATTACAGTTACAAATTTGAATGTTTTCTGACATGTTTGAAGTTTGTTTAAATAATATTTAGGGGTACCAGGTAAACCTTGAAAGAATGAGGTTTTATTTTGATTCAGATAAACCCGATTGGGTCGTTTCAGTCATGTGATACCTGCTGTGTCCTTTAGAGGGCAGAAGACATCTTCATCAGGATCTGAACTGGTCTCAGACTCACCTGGTAGTCAAGCTGCTGTCTGTCTTGTTGACTGAAGTTTCCTGTCTTTCATCCAGGCCAGAGAGGAGCTGCTGTCCAATGGGAGGTCTGGGAACTTTGATGATGAGGAGCAGGATGATGACGGGGAGGATGTGGATGAAGATGAGCTGATGCTGAAGGACGAGCCGAAGGATGATGTCAACATGGAGGATGACCTGGAGTATTACAAGGAGCACATCCGCTTCATCGACAACATGCTGCTGGGCTCAGGAGCGTTTGGAAAGAAGATCTCGCTGAGCAGCTTCCCCCCCGCCACCAGCCCAGCCTCAGGTTCCTCCCCTTCCATGGACCCTTCCTATGAATGGAAAGCTCACAAAAAACCCGCCCACTTCACGGAGCAGGTGCCTGCGTCTGAGGAGTTTGACTACAGCTCGTGGGACGCCATGTGCTACCTGGACCCCAGTAAGGCAGGAGAGGAGGACGACTTCGTGGTGGGTTTCTGGGACCCGTCGGAGGAGAACTGTGGCACAGAGCTCGGAAAGCAGTCCATCTCCTACGACCTGCACACGGAGCAGTGCATCGCTGACAAGAGCATCGCAGACTGTGTGGAGGCTTTGCTGGGCTGCTACCTGACCAGCTGTGGAGAGAGGGCCGCCCAGATGTTCCTGTGCTCGCTGGGCCTCAAGGTGAGTCGGGACGTCCCACACAGCATGAACTCTGACCAGACGAGGGAAAAGTCTTCAAACAGCTCTGGAAAACACCAGAACATTAATGAGTTAATATTAGTCCATCACATGTGGAGAGACAAAGCAAAACACAGCTGTAATCAGATGTTCCCTTTGTATGAGTCACACCGGTTCCTCCTGAGATCAACATCTGTTTAAACCTGTTCTACACCAGCTGCAGTTTAGAACTTTACACAGAACGCTGCAGATGTGTTTAATCCTTCCAGATTTCTCTCCCATCAGTCGGGTTTCTCCTACCCAGAACTTTTATTCCAGATGTTTCTGGAACAGGACTCAGATATTAAGGGGGACATGATCCACCTGACTGTTGGTGTTTTTTGTTGGCTGCAGGTTTTACCGGTGGAGAGGGCGATCCAAGCGGCAGCAGCAGTGGTTTTGAGTCGTCAGATTGCAGCTGTGGACCTGGCGTATGGCTGGTTGAAGATCCCGCCCCGTTGCATGCTGGACCATCCAGATGCAGAGCGAACGCTGCAGCACCTGATCTCTGGCTTTGAGAACTTTGAGAAGAAGATTAACTACAGGTTTCAGAACAAAGCGTACCTGCTGCAGGCCTTCACCCACGCCTCCTACCACTACAACACCATCACAGGTCAGTCAGTCACCAGGAGGCGGTTCTTTACTTCAAACAGTCATCGCTGACCCTACAGTGACCTTTTGACCTTGGTCCAGTAAAACTGTGTGTTTCCACAGATTGTTACCAACGGTTGGAGTTTCTTGGTGATGCAATTTTAGACTACCTCATAACGAAGCACCTTTATGAAGATCCCCGGCAGCACTCACCCGGTGTGCTGACTGACCTGCGCTCAGCGCTCGTCAACAACACCATCTTCGCCTCACTGGCTGTTAAATACGATTATCACAAGTACTTCAAGTCCATCTCACCTGAGCTGTTCTACGTCATCGACGACTTCGTGCAGTTTCAGCTGGAGAAGAACGAGATGCAGGGAATGGACTCGGAGGTGAGTCGAGTTTCTGAGAACAGGCCCGCAGCCAAAAACCCGATCTAAGCTCCCAAAGATCTGCTTCATATTCCACCGATTCAGGAGTGAGAACAACGTGCATTTCATTTGTTTAGAAATGTGCGTCGGGAACGTAGAAACACAGACCTGACAGAAAGAAAAGCTCTGTGGTTCCGCTGCATCGATCCGTGTTCCCGTGTCTGTTTTAGATGAAACATGTATGTTGGATGTGTTCTGTTAGCGTCGGTCACGGTAATGATTCAGACAGTAAATCCTCTCAGATCGTCACTGTTTCAGCAGCTCACAGCTGTTTGGATCTTTCTTCAGCTGCGACGCTCTGAAGAAGACGAGGAGAAGGAGGAGGACATCGAAGTCCCAAAGGCCATGGGGGACATCTTTGAGTCTCTGGCTGGAGCCATCTACATGGACAGCAGGATGTCCCTGGAGACGGTGTGGCAGGTGTATTATCCAATGATGAGGCCTCTCATAGGTGAGACAGCTGGTGTTTATCAGGAATGTTCAGACGCTCAGGATTCTGTTTCATCACTCGTTTGTCTTCCAGAGAAATTCTCTGCCAATGTTCCGCGTTCTCCCGTCAGAGAGCTGCTGGAGATGGAACCAGAAACTGCCAAGTTTAGGTAGGACAGCGTGTACCCTGCGGGACATGAACCCTTGACAGACTCACCTGTCACACAGGTGTGGTGTGATAACCTGTCCTCTGTTCTGCTCACAGCCCTGCAGAGCGCACCTACGACGGGAAGGTGCGCGTGACGGTGGAGGTGGTCGGGAAGGGCAAGTTTAAAGGAGTGGGCCGCAGCTACCGAATCGCCAAGTCGGCGGCGGCGCGACGAGCTCTACGCAGCCTCAAAGCAAATCAACCTCAGGTCCAAAACAACTGAGCTGTGTGCTCGCAGCACGAGCACCTGCCCACGGCGCGGCGTTCCTACAGCCTCCGACAGTGAAGAACACGGCAGCAGAACTCTGAGCTCACGTCACATCTGGTTTCCTTTTGTTTGCACAGACGTTCCTTTCTGCTTCGTGTGATCACATGACTGCTTAACTCAGGTGTGCTGCTGTACCTGAAACCAGCTTCATGCTCCTCATAGTGTTAGTCTGAACAAACCCAATCAGAAGAAGAAGAACCGCTGGTTCTGCTTGGAGTGAGATGGTTCTGCTGCTCCATCTCCTGTCACGGCGTTCCTGATCAGATTTGCACTTAGTCCTTCGGTCTTCTTCATAAACGTTGGTCACTTTGAAACCAAATCATCTTCTTAGCAAAGTGAGAACTGTGTAGATGATGATGATGATGATGAAGATGGAACCTCGGAGCGTGGAGGTCATCGCTCATGTCCAATAGGAAATCCAACATTCCCAGTTACTGTAGTTTCCCAGCAGCGCACTTGGCTGCATGTTGTTGTTGCTTTGACAACCGGATGGCGTTTATAAACAAGCAGTGACGCTTTCAGGCATTACAGAGTTGGATGATCAGTTGTTATGGGGCGGGGTCAGTCCATTACCATGGAGACATGGGTGTCCGTCCCAGTCTCCATGGTCTCTGATGGTGTTCTTGTTTCTGACGCCATTCCAACCGAAGCTGAAACACACGTGACAGTCAGAGGCTGCCGGATTCCCGAGGAAAGCAGCTTCTGGTTTGAGTTTAGTTCTGATAAGTTCCTGCTTCATGTCGTCAATAAGCCCTTTTTCACGTAAATACCTCAAGTAATTGCATGCGTTCTTGTTCTTTTCTTTTTGTTTGGTGCTATGTTTTTTATTAAGCTTGAACTTCTCATCTTTTGCACTGTAACTATGATACCTCTTTATTTGACCTTTTGTTTGGTTGTCTGTCGCCTCGTGACTCCTCCCCCTCCCACAGCAGGGGGTGGGGTCAGTCAGCTGTTAATTGGTCTGTGTTGATGTGTCAGTGTTGGTAGGAGCAGAGGATTAGAGAAGGATCAGTTCCTCCAGAGGTAACCGGGTTGCACTCTCAGATCAGAATCGAGACATTCGTCCGTGTGGTTTCTACCTCAGATCCGTGACTCTGACAGCGATGCTCGCTGCAGGCGTGTTACTGTGTAACAGAACACGTGTCTTTCTTAGTGCCTTCTCTGTGGGACATCATCCATTCATGAACATATTTAGATGAATGTGACTATTTTCACTTTAAGTTAAATAACATTTCTTTGAATTACAGACTCAGTACGGTGGCCCAGAGGGCTCAACACACTGCAGCTGAAGAAAACGCATACAGACAGACAAGTTCCCTGGAAACGTGGACACACGACTCGCAGGACACACATGACACGCGGGACGCACTCTTGAAATACTTTAATTATTAGATTTATTCTGGTCCGGTCCGGTCCGGTCCGGTCTGGACTGTTATCATTTAGACATCATGTGATTTCTTTGTCCCAGAATGCTTCAGCTCTGCAGCAGCTGTTTAAATCAGGCTGCAGCTCAAACACTTCGTTTGGTTCTGACTCGGTTCTGCAGCTCATTAAAAGCTCGGATCTGTGATTTTGCAGAGTGAGAGTCTGTATCAGTGTGTTGAGCTTGGGCTTTCGGTGAGTCCAGTCGCTCTCTGTGACTTTGTTCTTTCACCAGCTCACGTTTTGAAACTCGAACCCGCAACACGAATGAATCAGGGACTCGTATCTGATTGGTCCTGCTCGGTTCAGAAGAGTGCAGCCTGTTTTTACCTCTGTGACCTGAGTCAGAACCATCAGGAAGTCCAGCACATACTCACCTGGTCACACACACTGGCAGAGACCAGAACATGAGTTCTGTGATTGACATCTGGAGGTGGTCCAGCGCCGCTCGCTGGCTGCGTTCCGGCGTGTTAAACATGTAGCACAAACAGCATTGCACTTGGGCGCCACATTTTACCTCATGTCAGAGTGAAAGGGAGCCGGCGGAGGAGAAGATGGACCGCCGGTGTTACACATAATGTTCCTGCAGGTCATCACCTGAAACACTGACAGAACTGTCACATGACCTGCTGCTCCCACAGCTTCAATCAGTGCATGAAGAACTGCTTCAGGATCGGGTCCAGACTGGTTCTGTTTGGTTCTCTTTTCTTCTGCAGCTCTTCATCAGCACCTTAAAGGAAAAGACACCCGACATGAAGAAGCTTGGTCACTTGGTGCCGCCGTGCGTCACTGACAGGTGAATTTGTGGAGGAAACCTGAGGCTGATGTTCTGTTCAGTTACAGATGGAGGTTTCAGGGAAGTTCTGAAGCTTCTGATTTGTTTGGGTTCTTTCAGAACCTTGTTTTTAGCCTTACAGATGTGTTTTTATTGATCCATTTTTTTCTGCCCTGATGTCTCACAGCTCCGTCTCATCATCTCCTGAACCTCAGTCACTTGAAAGAGACAGAACCGGTTCATATGAGTTCATCTGACTGGTCTAAAACCAGAATCTTCTCTGATGGAGGTCCAGGAGATGGCAGCGTTTGTCTGTGGTGAGCAACAGAACATTTTTACTTGAGTATTAACGAGGACTGTCCGAGGTGGTTCAGGTCCAACAGGAAGTGACGGTGATGTGACGGGTTCTGTTGGGTGTGTTTTCCTTTAAGAGCTGCAGCACCAGCTGTTCCTGGATCAGCAGAGTTCTGTGACACGGCTGATCTCAGACCAGCATGGAGAACTGTAGGAACCCGTGAAGCGTACACTGACACGGTGCTGCAGTGGTCTGCACCTTATCGATCACAGAGACCTTTTTGTTGTTTTTCTTGGATGTTTCTGTTGTTTCTAATCATAGCTCCGTGTATCTCCAATAAAGTTCTGGTATGATCATCAGCTCGGCCTCTTCTCTTATTGGTGTGACGGTCAACGTTCTGTCAGACTGACACACCTTCACACGGAGCAGGTCAGAGAATGTCCAGATGTTTCGGGATGTGAAGCTCTGTCCTGATGGAAGGAGGAACCTCGATCGGACCTGTTTCCACTCAGACCGCCGCCCGTCATCTCTCTGCTGCCGCTGGTTCTGAGGCTCGTCAGTAGCACCAGTTTTATTGACTCGGAGCATGCTGAACGTTCTCCACAGCAGCTTGATCGGCCCCCGGGGACCCAACAGAGAACATGTTGACTGAACCCAGTCAGTTACAGCTGATCTCTGATCTGTTCTCAGATTAAAACATGAATCATGACACTTTATACTGAAAATCCTGCAGATCAGAAGAAACAAAGATGAAGGACGTTGTTCTGATCTTCAGCCACATTCCTATCAATCATCCAGATAATCCCCACCTGTCTTCCCTCCTCAGGTCACCTGTCTGTCTGTTTCATCTTTTGGTCTTTATTTGGTTTTGTGGTTTAGGATTTGTTTTATTTATTTATTTATGTTGTTGTTTCTGTGATAATCTTTCTTGTTGCTTCACACTCTCACCTTGTCCTGTGATTTAGTTAATGTCCTGCAGCTGCTGTCTCTCTCATCACACACACCTGTCTGTCCCTTTATTTAAACCTCCTAAACGTGTTGAATTGCTTCACATTCTGAAGTCTCACCTCATTCCTGTCTGTCTGTTTACCGGTCTGTCTCACCTGTGCGTCTCCATTTTGGACCGAACCTGATCTCACCTCTTGTGTCTGATCTACTGGTACCTGGATTTACCTGTGAGTTTGTGACCCCGCCTTTATGTCAGTCCCGTCTGCTAGTGTTCTTCTGGAGGTCGTAACATCAGCTGTTTACTGACCACTCTGATCAGAATTACACCCTCTTTTAATAAACTGGACGTTTCCCGATAAGACGCACACGTTACATCATCATATTGATCGTCCAGGTAATCCACCTCATCCTGATTATGTCATCAATAACTTCCTTCTCTTTGGATTTCAGTTTCCTGTTGAGACTTTTCTTCAGTTACTGAAGGTTCAGTCTGAAGTATCAGACCCAACATCTGATATTCAGAAAGTGGTTCTGATTGAAGTTCTGCTGATCTGCTGTAGATTTCCACAGACCTGGTGTGTGAAGCTGGGACAGAACTGATCCAAAACCAGGAGTCCAGTTTAAATCCTCTCTGATGTTCAGGTTTAGTCAACAGAAAATAGTTCCTGCATAAAATAAATCGAAACACTGATCATCAAAAACAGGATCTTTAATTCTACTGAGACCCAAATGGATCACTTTCATTTCACTGTTTCACACATTGAAATTAAACATCATTTCAAGGATCTTCCAGAACCTGGAAGTCTGATTTTACTGATACAGAGAAAATACTGGGAGTTCACTCAGAACCAGAACTTTAACATGAGACAAACTAACGGGTCAAACTGGAGCTGAACGTGTGTGTGTGTGTGTGTGCGTGCGTGTGAGAGTGAGAGAGAGAGAAGGTGTGTGTGAGTGTAAGAGAGAGAGAGAGAGCGAGCGAGCGGGGCTCGGGGGGGTTAATGGAGACTTATTACCTGTGCTGATGATGTGCAGACTGCTGCTGTGTCACATGAGTCATTTATTCTGAGCTGTAAAAACAAAAGAGACCGTGAACCAATATGGGGGGGGGGTCACCTGCATTGTCACCCCACCCACACACACACAGACAAAGTGGTTTTACTGTGAGCCTCTTCGGTGACCTCAGAAATGTATGTGATATTTGTTACTTTTGATTATTTTTATTAATAAGTTTATGATATCTTCTTTTTTCTCCTTCTTGAGGAAGACAGAACAAACATGTTAAAGTAAATGAGAAAAATTCTTATTTATATATATTATATATATACTGTATATATATATATTTATCAGAACAAAAGAAACATTGAATAACCTTTTGATTGTTGTTTTATTTTTTTATTATAAATTATCAGATGTGAAATTAAACTTATTTCTATCTTTATTTTCCTTTCTGTAGATTTATAGATTTATTTACTAATTATCAGCAGATCTTTTAGTTTTATATTAAACTTTTTCTCTGAATAAATTTGTATATTTTTCAGTGACGTGTGATAAAATATTTCTGTGTAAAATATTATTCTAAAAACATGAATGAATGTTTTGTTCCATATTTTTCTGCGTCCATCTCTCGGTGTTTTATAGACTTCATGTTTCAGTTTATTTGCACTCTGCACAGTTTTAGTGCAAGTTTTTGCCAGCTCTTAAGTTTTTGTAATGTTTATTTTATGTCCTAATAAGTTGACATAAGTTTTTATTTTCCATCAGAGAGGAGGGAGGCAGCTGGAGGGAAACACATGACCTCATTTACTGAACGTCTGGATTTATGTTCCACAGGATTTTTCCTTTTTTAACCCTTGTTTTTAGGCCGATTGAAGAGATTTCACTTTGATTAGTTTTTATTCTTTTGTCTGATGCAGGAAATCAGGGTCAATCTGCAGATAATTAGCGTGATATTGAGTCTCCATGATGGTGTTCATGTGTTGATTTGTCTGACGGACTCACCTTCCTCCTCCTCCTCCTCCTCCTCCTCCTCCTCCTCCTCCTCCTCCTCCTCAGTCAGCTGCGACATTCATCCTCTCCATCTGATGAGAAGCAAATATTGAAATGAGGTTTGTGCTCTGGAGGCTGGCGACGCAGTGAGGGACCAGTGGGGGGGGGGGCTACATAATTAGAAATATCATTCCAGCTCCTCTCGGCCTATTTGTGCTCAGCATCACCTGGTGTGTGCAGGTAAATTGGTAGCTGTAGTCCTGCGATGATGGTAATGAGCCGTGGTTAGGCCCGACACCACATCTCTCTGAGAAATATGCCATCGGAGGTACTTGGGGGGGGCTGGCTGAGCTGGAGGGGGTGAATCACAGTGTAAGAGTGTGATATTAGGTCGTCTGATGGAGGGATACGACATCACACCCGTGTGTGTGTGAAGGTAACCATGGAGAGGAAAAACTTATTATACAGATAATAATAAAGAAAACGGATCTCAGTCTCGGTGTTAAACCGCAGGTCGTCACCACATTGCAGCTAATTATGTGTTTGAGTCAAACAGAGGAAAAATCAAATGTGATCTCCTCCCACAGACTCAGACGAGATGTCAAACATCGTCACTCAGCAATCAGCATCAGCTCGTTCCAAAGAATCCAACTTTTCTTCTCAAACAGCTTCCTGTGTTTAACAGTTCAAAATACCAGATGTTTGGTTTCAGGAAGATTCAGAAAAAAACATCTTGTAATTCTACAGGTTGACAAATAAGAATAAAATATAAATAATCAAATCTGATCTGTAGTGAATAAAAACACGTCAACGGTGTCATGTATTAGAATGATTATTATCAGCAGGATGTAGTTGTATTTAACTGATCATGACAGAAACAAAGTTCAGTCTGTATAAAATGAGTTTTGATGATTGTTTATCTGAGTTTTATTTCTCACATATTTTTCTTCTGCAAATGGAAAATCTCCACTTTTGATCTTCTACAGAAACTACAAGCTTCCAGCTGTCGAAAAGAAAAATATTCAACAAAACAAAGCTCCCAGTGAGTTACTCAACAGATAATTAATAATAATTAACAAGAAGAATGAACAATGATTAAAACAAACAGATTTTAAATGTGCGTATAAAAGTTTTGATTCTCCGTCTTCAGTACCTTGAACTTTCGGGCGTAGCACAAAGAAAACAGGAAACACAGGTGAGATGTTTCCCAGATGAAAATCCTGGTCTTCATCTGTATCCTCCTCTAGAGGAACCTAACCTGCTGCTGTCTACTGGTGTTTAAGATGTTTACTGTTTCCAGTTTGACCACTAGATGGCAGTAAGTGTTGCAGATTGATCCTTTAAAGTGATGAGTTGGCGCGTAAAGGGATGATAGGAGGTGAGGACCAACACTCAGATGTAAATGCTGAAGGTAAACCTCTGGAATCTGGAGTCTGTCAGTGGATGTGGCAGAGTCTGATGAAGCTCAGATGAAGTTATCTGTCCAGATGTTTCAGTGACATCGATACCAGCAGAGATGAGCCGCAGCATCTCCTTGTGCAGACAAACTGCAGCTGCGACCATGAAATCAGGACTTACTGTAATTAGGCTCTTTGAAGCGGAGATTTAATACCCAAATCTTCCACTAAATACCAGGGGATCGAGTGCTACTTGATGATAATCTGATATGCAAAACTCTGCTCTCTCTGTTTTTCTTCTCTCCGTGGTATTTTGGTGCGGTCGGATTGAACCTGGCTTCCATTTGGACTGTCTGTTCAGCAGCCAGAGAGAAATGCTGCGGTGAAATACCCTCAATTCTTATTTGTAGGAGAGAGCCCAGAATGACACATGCACTTCTTGAAAGAAATCTGAGAGTCTGAGGATAATATTACACTGTTATTAGGAGGCTTTGACTCTCCTTCATGTGCAGCATGTTACAAACTCTCTTGGTTTCAACTCTTTAAATCCTGATGTCAACTTGTTTGGCCTGTTGCTGGTGACTGTGTGTTAACTCTGGAGTGATGTTTATAGGAACGCGGTTAAACACAGAAGCACTGGAGACGTGTTGCACTGAGATTATGTTGGACTTAACTGACATCTGTTAGATCAGTCTGTTTGGTTTCCATGGTGATTGGAGCAGAAATCAGCTTTTGCTGTTATTTTCCAGGTAACATCTGATTAAAATCCATCTGAAGTCAAACAGCAAGCTGTCAGGGTCGGGTCGGGTCTGGTCTGGTCGGGTCTGGTCTGGTCTGGTCTGGTCGGGTCTGGTCTGGTCGGGTCGGGTCTAGTCTGGTCTGTCTGGTCTGGTCTGGTCTGGTCTGGTCTGGTCTGGTCGGGTCTGGTCTGGTCTGGTCGGGTCGGGTCTGGTCTGGTCTGGTCGGGTCGGGTCGGGTCTGGTCTGGTCGGGTCGGGTCGGGTCGGGTCGGGTCTGGTCTGGTCTGGTCGGGTCGGGTCGGGTCTGGTCTGGTCTGGTCTGGTCTGGTCTGGTCGGGTCTGGTCTGGTCTGGTCGGGTCGGGTCGGGTCGGGTCGGGTCTGGTCTGGTCTGGTCTGGTCTGGTCGGGTCGGGTCGGGTCGGGTCTGGTCTGGTCTGGTCTGGTCTGGTCTGGTCTGGTCTGGTCGGGTCTGGTCTGGTCTGGTCGGGTCGGGTCTGGTCTGGTCTGGTCTGGTCTGGTCGGGTCGGGTCGGGTCGGGTCGGGTCGGGTCGGGTCTGGTCGGGTCTGGTCGGGTCTGGTCTGGTCTGGTCGGGTCGGGTCGGGTCGGGTCTGGTCTGGTCTGGTCGGGTCGGGTCTGGTCTGGTCTGGTCTGGTCTGGTCGGGTCGGGTCGGGTCGGGTCTGGTCTGGTCTGGTCGGGTCGGGTCGGGTCTGGTCTGGTCTGGTCTGGTCGGGGCTGGTCTGGTCTGGTCGGGTCGGGTCTGGTCTGGTCTGGTCTGGTCTGGTCGGGTCGGGTCGGGTCGGGTCGGGGCTGGTCAGGTCGGGTCTGGTCTGGTCTGGTCGGGTCGGGTCGGGTCTGGTCTGGTCTGGTCTGGTCTGGTCTGGTCGGGTCTGGTCTGGTCTGGCCTGGTCGGGTCGGGTCGGGTCGGGTCTGGTCTGGTCTGGTCTGGTCTGGTCGGGTCGGGTCGGGTCGGGTCGGGTCTGGTCTGGTCTGGTCGGGTCGGGTCGGGTCGGGTCTAGTCTGGTCTGTCTGGTCTGGTCTGGTCTGGTCTGGTCTGGTCTGGTCGGGTCTGGTCTGGTCTGGTCGGGTCGGGTCTGGTCTGGTCTGGTCTGGTCTGGTCTGGTCGGGTCGGGTCGGGTCTGGTCTGGTCTGGTCGGGTCGGGTCTGGTCTGGTCTGGTCTGGTCTGGTCGGGTCGGGTCGGGTCGGGTCGGGTCTGGTCTGGTCTGGTCTGGTCTGGTCTGGTCTGGTCGGGTCGGGTCGGGTCGGGTCTGGTCTGGTCTGGTCGGGTCGGGTCGGGTCTGGTCTGGTCTGGTCTGGTCTGGTCTGTCTGGTCCGGTCCGGTCTGGTCTGGTCTGGTCGGGTCGGGTCTGGTCTGGTCTGGTCTGGTCTGGTCGGGTCGGGTCGGGTCGGGTCTGGTCTGGTCTGGTCGGGTCGGGTCGGGTCTGGTCTGGTCTGGTCTGGTCTGGTCGGGTCGGGTCTGGTCTGGTCTGGTCTGGTCGGGTCGGGTCGGGTCGGGTCGGGGCGGGTCGGGTCGGGTCGGGTCGGGTCTGGTCTGGTCTGGTCGGGTCGGGTCGGGTCGGGTCGGGTCTGGTCTGGTCTGGTCGGGTCGGGTCTGGTCTGGTCTGGTCTGGTCTGGTCGGGTCGGGTCGGGTCGGGTCGGGTCTGGTCTGGTCTGGTCTGGTCTGGTCGGGTCTGGTCGGGTCGGGTCTGGTCTGGTCTGGTCGGGTCGGGTCGGGTCTGGTCTGGTCTGGTCTGGTCTGGTCTGGTCGGGTCGGGTCGGGTCGGGTCTGGTCGGGTCTGGTCTGGTCTGGTCGGGTCGGGTCGGGTCTGGTCTGGTCTGGTCTGGTCGGGTCGGGTCGGGTCTGGTCTGGTCTGGTCTGGTCTGGTCGGGTCTGGTCTGGTCTGGTCTGGTCTGGTCGGGTCGGGTCGGGTCGGGTCGGGTCTGGTCTGGTCTGGTCGGGTCGGGTCGGGTCGGGGCTGCAGGAGCAGTCTGAGCTTTCTGCTCATCTTCTTTTGGTGTTTGATTGTTAGACTGAGTGTTTATTATCAGCTGCTTGAACACATCAAATCAACCTCCTTTTCATCCAGAATCAGCTGAGACGTCTCAGCTGTTTAATACCTGCCGGTCCGATCGGCCCACTCACGGTCTGCTGCTGGAGAGTTAGTGAAGCCGTCCCTTCAGTTTAATCAAGCTGAGATATTTATGGCCTTCAACCCCCAGTAAATGTTATTCACTAACCTGATCCAACAGTGAGCTGCTGTACGAGCAGGTAATGAGGAGCTGCTGGAGCCTGATTACATCAGAACTCCAGAGATGCATCATAAACAGGAATAAACTGATAATAACACGATAATAAAATGATACCTGAGAACAAACAATAACACGGCTGAACTCATGACGTCAAGATATTAATGTTTTAAAAACATTCAGACGTTTCTGTTGGCGCTGACTGACCCGGTTTCATTTTTTATTCTCCACCATAAACTTCATGTAACAAACAGAATGAGTCAGAGGTCACACCGCGCACGTGCAGCAGAGCAGGTTCTGATCCAAAAGGATCAGTTCAAGGCAGAACTGGATCTGATCAAAAACCTGATCCCAGATTACGGAGCGGTTCGGACTCTTACAGAACCATCTGAGAGAAGAAACAGAACATCAGAATGATTGTGAAGAAGGAAACAATATTAGAGTTCCAGACATGTTTTAAAGATTTAGGCCAGTTTCTAACATTTAAAAAGGTTCTGTTTCAAAGTTCTGTAGAATTATTGATCAGAATCAGCCCGGTTCTATTCCAGAGATAAGGTTCTGATTGTCCTGATCAGTCCTGATGATTCTTAATTTAAACACGTGTGATGTGATGTGGAGGACAAAGGTGAGACTTTCACACCTGAGCTGTCAAAGCAGAGAGAGGTGGCCCTGCTTCAACACGACGTCAGCCTTCAGAGACCTGAGAAACCCCAGAACCCGTCTCTGTGGACTGTTGGTGCCACTTCAGACATGCTGTTTATTTTCACCGTTTCACACAGGAATTTTCATTTATTTCATCGGCCGCTCATTTTTCTCGTGATGCTGAGCGTTGTTTAAGGATACTTTGGCTCCCCGGGCAATTATTGTGTCAGAAAGAGTGAGTTTAAACATCTGCGGCCCCTCGGGGAGATAAACTGCATCTGAAAAATCCTCCATCAGAACAACCTGAAGTAAAAGAACATCCACTGACATGAGGCTGAAAACAAGAAGAAAATGCTGCTGTTTACATTTTCAGCAATAAAAAATCCTCTGCTCTGGTTTTTATCTGCCAGCTTTTCTGCAGCGAGCCACAGACTGAGTGTGGATTAGCATCCTGAGCTGAGAAATACCTCCCATTAGCCTTTTACACTGTGACAATTTCTGGGCCGGTTCCTCTGCAGCGTTTCTTTGTTAGAGCCCTGAGCCAGCCGAGCACACATGGGCAGTGTCACCCATAATTAGCTTTGACAGGAGCATTTAGTGGTTGTAATTCAAATCTAATTCAGAACATCTTAACCCTGAAGTCTGTCAAGAGGCTTGAAATGCACTCATGCTCCCAATCAGGTCTGTGTTTGTGTGGTGGCACACTGATGTGTCCGAAAGGTGACTTAGAAAAACACAAACACCATTTACTGATTCATTCTGGTCCTGCAGATGTTGGTCCTGCAGATGTTGGTCCTGCAGATGATGGTCCTGCAGATGCTGGTCCTGCAGATGTTGGTCCAGCAGATGTTGGTCCTGCAGATGTTGGTCCAGCAGATGTTGGTCCTGTAGATGTTGGTCCTGCAGATGTTGGTCCTGCAGATGTTGGTCCTGTAGATGATGATCCTGCAGATGTTGGTCCTGCAGATGATGGTCCTGCAGATGTTGGTCCTGCAGATGTTGGTCCAGCAGATGTTGGTCCTGTAGATGTTGGTCCTGCAGATGTTGGTCCTGCAGATGATGGTCCAGCAGATGTTGGTCCTGTAGATGTTGCTCCTGCAGATGTTGGTCCTGCAGATGTTGCTCCTGCAGATGTTGGTCCTGCAGATGTTGGTCCTGCAGATGTTGGTCCTGCAGATGTTGGTCCTGCAGATGTTGGTCCTGTAGATGTTGGTCCTGCAGATGTTGGTCCAGCAGATGTTGGTCCTGTAGATGATGGTCCTGCAGATGTTGGTCCTGTAGAGATTGGTCCTGTAGAGGTTGGTCCTATAGAGGTTGGTCCAGCAGATGTTGGTCCTGTAGATGATGGTCCTGCAGATGTTGGTCCTGTAGATTTTGGTCCTGTAGAGGTTGGTCCTACAGAGGTTGGTCCTGCAGATGTTGGTCCTGTAGATGTTGGTCCTGCAGATGTTGGTCCTGTAGAGATTGGTCCTGTAGATGTTGGTCCTGTAGATGTTGGTCCTGTAGATTTTGGTCCTGTAGAGGTTGGTCCTATAGAGGTTGGTCCAGCAGATGTTGGTCCTGTAGATGATGGTCCTGCAGATGTTGGTCCTGCAGATATTGGTCCTGCAGATGCTGGTCCTGCAGAGGTCGGTCCTGCAGATGCTGGTCCTGCAGATGTTGGTCCTGCAGATGTTGGTCCTGAAGATGTTGGTCCTGTAGATGTTGGTCCTGTAGAGGTTGGTCCTGCAGATGTTGGTCCTGTAGAGATTGGTCCTGTAGATGTTGGTCCTGTAGATGTTGGTCCTGTAGATTTTGGTCCTGTAGAGGTTGGTCCTATAGAGGTTGGTCCAGCAGATGTTGGTCCTGTAGATGATGGTCCTGCAGATGTTGGTCCTGTAGAGATTGGTCCTGTAGATGTTGGTCCTGTAGAGATTGGTCCTGCAGATGTTGGTCCTGTAGAGATTGGTCCTGTAGATGTTGGTCCTGTAGATGTTGGTCCTGTAGATGTTGGTCCTGTAGATGTTGGTCCTGTAGAGATTGGTCCTGTAGATGTTGGTCCTGTAGATGTTGGTCCTGTAGATGTTGGTCCTGCAGATGTTGGTCCTGTAGATTTTGGTCCTGTAGAGGTTGGTCCTATAGAGGTTGGTCCAGCAGATGTTGGTCCTGTAGATGTTGGTCCTGCAGATGTTGGTCCTGCAGATGCTGGTCCTGCAGAGGTCGGTCCTGCAGATGCTGGTCCTGCAGATGTTGGTCCTGCAGATGTTGGTCCTGCAGATGTTGGTCCTATAGAGGTTGGTCCTTCAGATGTTGCTCCTGCAGATGTTGCTCCTGTAGAGGTTGGTCCTATAGAGGTTGGTCCTGCAGATGTTGGTCCTGCAGAGGTTGCTCCTGCAGATGTTGGTCCTGCAGATGTTGCTCCTGTAGAGGTTGGTCCTATAGAGGTTGGTCCAGCAGATGTTGGTCCTGTAGAGATTGGTCCTGTAGATGTTGGTCCTGTAGAGATTGGTCCTGCAGATGTTGGTCCTGTAGATGTTGGTCCTGTAGATGTTGGTCCTGTAGATTTTGGTCCTGTAGAGGTTGGTCCTATAGAGGTTGGTCCAGCAGATGTTGGTCCTGTAGATGATGGTCCTGCAGATGTTGGTCCTGTAGAGATGGTCCTGCAGATGTTGGTCCTGCAGATGTTGGTCCTGCAGATGCTGGTCCTGCAGATGTTGGTCCTGCAGATGTTGGTCCTGCAGATGATGGTCCTGCAGATGTTGGTCCTGCAGATATTGGTCCTGTAGAGGTTGGTCCTATAGAGGTTGGTCCAGCAGATGTTGGTCCTGTAGATGTTGGTCCTGCAGATGTTGGTCCTGCAGATGATGGTCCTGCAGATGTTGCTCCTGCAGATGTTGGTCCTGCAGATGCTGGTCCTGCAGATGTTGGTCCTGTAGAGATTGGTCCTGTAGATGTTGGTCCTGTAGATTTTGGTCCTGTAGAGGTTGGTCCTATAGAGGTTGGTCCAGCAGATGTTGGTCCTGTAGAGGTTGGTCCTGCAGATGTTGGTCCTGTAGAGATTGGTCCTGTAGATGTTGGTCCTGCAGATGTTGGTCCTGCAGATGTTGGTCCTGCAGATGTTGGTCCTGCAGATGATGGTCCTGCAGATGTTGGTCCTGCAGAGGTTGGTCCTGCAGATGTTGGTCCTGTAGAGATTGGTCCTGTAGATGTTGGTCCTGTAGATGTTGGTCCTGTAGATTTTGGTCCTGTAGAGGTTGGTCCTATAGAGGTTGGTCCAGCAGATGTTGGTCCTGTAGATGATGGTCCTGCAGATGTTGGTCCTGTAGAGATTGGTCCTGTAGATGTTGGTCCTGTAGAGATTGGTCCTGCAGATGTTGGTCCTGTAGAGATTGGTCCTGTAGATGTTGGTCCTGTAGATGTTGGTCCTGTAGAGGTTGGTCCTGTAGAGGTTGGTCCAGCAGATGTTGGTCCTGTAGATGATGGTCCTGCAGATGTTGGTCCTGTAGAGTTGGTCCTGTAGATGTTGGTCCTGCAGATGTTGGTCCTGCAGATGTTGGTCCTGCAGATGTTGGTCCTGCAGATGTTGGTCCTGCAGATGTTGGTCCTGCAGATGTTGGTCCTGCAGAGGTTGGTCCTGCAGATGTTGGTCCTGTAGAGATTGGTCCTGTAGATGTTGGTCCTGTAGATTTTGGTCCTGTAGAGGTTGGTCCTATAGAGGTTGGTCCAGCAGATGTTGGTCCTGTAGATGATGGTCCTGCAGATGTTGGTCCTGTAGAGATTGGTCCTGTAGATGTTGGTCCTGTAGATGTTGGTCCTGTAGATGTTGGTCCTGCAGATGTTGGTCCTGTAGATTTTGGTCCTGTAGAGGTTGGTCCTATAGAGGTTGGTCCAGCAGATGTTGGTCCTGTAGATGTTGGTCCTGCAGATGTTGGTCCTGCAGATGATGGTCCTGCAGATGTTGCTCCTGCAGATGTTGGTCCTGCAGATGCTGGTCCTGCAGATGTTGGTCCTGCAGATGTTGGTCCTGTAGAGGTTGGTCCTGTAGATGTTGGTCCTGTAGATTTTGGTCCTGTAGAGGTTGGTCCTATAGAGGTTGGTCCAGCAGATGTTGGTCCTGTAGATGATGGTCCTGCAGATGTTGGTCCTGTAGATGTTGGTCCTGTAGAGGTTGGTCCTATAGAGGTTGGTCCAGCAGATGTTGGTCCTGTAGATGTTGGTCCTGCAGATGTTGGTCCTGTAGAGATTGGTCCTGTAGATGTTGGTCCTGTAGATGTTGGTCCTGCAGATGTTGGTCCTGCAGATGTTGGTCCTGCAGATGTTGGTCCTGCAGATGTTGGTCCTGCAGATGTTGGTCCTGCAGATGTTGGTCCTGCAGATGTTGGTCCTGTAGATTTTGGTCCTGTAGAGGTTGGTCCTATAGAGGTTGGTCCAGCAGATGTTGGTCCTGTAGATGATGGTCCTGCAGATGTTGGTCCTGTAGAGATTGGTCCTGTAGATGTTGGTCCTGTAGATGTTGGTCCTGCAGATGTTGGTCCTGTAGAGGTTGGTCCTGTAGATGTTGGTCCTGTAGATGTTGGTCCTGTAGATGTTGGTCCTGTAGAGGTTGGTCCAGCAGATGTTGGTCCTGCAGATGATGGTCCTGCAGATGCTGGTCCTGCAGATGTTGGTCCTGCAGATGTTGGTCCTGCAGATGTTGGTCCTGTAGATGTTGGTCCTGTAGATGTTGGTCCTGTAGATGTTGGTCCTGCAGATGTTGGTCCTGTAGATTTTGGTCCTGTAGAGGTTGGTCCTATAGAGGGATGGTCCTGCAGATGTTGCTCCTGCAGATGTTGGTCCTGCAGATGTTGGTCCTGCAGATGTTGGTCCTGCAGATGTTGGTCCTGCAGATGATGGTCCTGCAGATGCTGGTCCTGCAGAGGTTGGTCCTGCAGATGTTGGTCCTGCAGATGATGGTCCTGCAGATGTTGGTCCTGTAGAGATTGGTCCTGTAGATGTTGGTCCTGTAGATGTTGGTCCTGCTGTAGAGGTTGTTCCTATAGAGGTTGGTCCAGCAGATGTTGGTCCTGTAGATGATGGTCCTGCAGATGTTGGTCCTGCAGAGGTTGGTCCTGCAGATGTTGGTCCTGCAGATGATGGTCCTGCAGATGTTGGTCCTGCAGATGTTGGTCCTGCAGATGTTGGTCCTGTAGAGGTTGGTCCTGTAGATGTTGGTCCTGTAGATGTTGGTCCTGTAGTCCTGTAGATTTTGGTCCTGTCAGATGTTGGTCCTGTAGATGTTGGTCCTGCAGATGTTGGTCCTGCAGATGATGGTCCTGCAGATGTTGGTCCTGCAGATGTTGGTCCTGCAGATGTTGGTCCTGCAGATGTTGGTGTCCTGTAGAGGTTGGTCCTATAGAGGTTGGTCCAGCAGATGTTGGTCCTGTAGATGATGGTCCTGCAGATGTTGGTCCTGTAGAGATTGGTCCTGCAGATGTTGGTCCTGCAGATGTTGGTCCTGCAGATGTTGGTCCTGCAGATGTTGGTCCTGCAGATGTTGGTCCTGCAGATGTTGGTCCTGCAGATGTTGGTCCTGCAGATGTTGGTCCTGTAGATGTTGGTCCTGCAGATGTCCAGCAGATGTTGGTCCTGTAGATGATGATGTGGTCCTGCAGATGTTGGTCCTGCAGATGTTGGTCCGAGATGTGTCCTGAGATGTTGGTCCTGCAGATGTTGGTCCTGCAGATGTTGGTCCTGAGAGTAGATGTTGGTCCTGAGATGTTGGTCCTGCAGATGTTGGTCCGGTTGGTCCTGTAGATGTTGGTCCTGCAGATGTTGGTCCTGCAGATGATGGTCCTGCAGATGTTGGTCCTGCAGAGGTGGTCCTGCAGATGTTGGTCCTGCCTAGAGGTTGGTCCTGCAGATGTTGGTCCTGTAGATGATGGTCCTGCAGATGTTGGTCCTGTAGAGATTGGTCCTGTAGAGGTTGGTCCTATAGAGGTTGGTCCAGCAGAGATGGTCCTGCAGATGTTGCTCCTGCAGATGTTGGTCCTGCAGATGCTGGTCCTGCAGATGTTGGTCCTGCAGATGTTGGTCCTGCAGATGATGGTCCTGCAGATGTTGGTCCGCAGATGTTGGTCCTGAGATGTTGGTCCTGCAGATGTTGGTCCTGAGATGTGGTCCTGCAGATGTTGGTCCTGCAGATGTTGGTCCTGCAGATGTTGGTCCTGCAGATGTTGGTCCTATAGAGGTTGGTCCTTCAGATGTTGCTCCTGCAGATGTTGCTCCTGTAGAGGTTGGTCCTATAGAGGTTGGTCCTGCAGATGTTGGTCCTGCAGAGGTTGCTCCTGCAGATGTTGGTCCTGCAGATGTTGCTCCTGTAGAGGTTGGTCCTATAGAGGTTGGTCCTGCAGATGTTGATCCTGTAGATTTTGGTCCTGTAGAGGTTGGTCCTATAGAGGTTGGTCCAGCAGATGTTGGTCCTGTAGATGTTGGTCCTGCAGATGTTGGTCCTGCAGATGTTGGTCCTGCAGATGTTGCTCCTGCAGATGTTGGTCCTGAGGGGATGTTGAAGTTTAGAGCTTCTTATTCTTCATTTTAAAGCTGAGCATGGAACATTAACAGCATTTTAATGATGGACCTGATATAGTTGCTGGTAGCAGATAAATCAGTTTTTTTCCTTATCTTCAGGTTTAGTTCTCACATAGCATAGGAACAGTGTGAACAGATGTTAGTTTGTTGTAGATTCAAGCTCATCTGGAGATTCCGGAGCTTTTTGTCTATTTTTTCATAGATTCAACAGACTATTAGGTTTTATTTGTCTGTCTCAGCTGAGGTGAGTTTGACTTGAATATCAATCCAACAATTAGTGATGGGGGACACAGTTTCTGCTCCCCCCGCTGCCGTTGAAGGATTCGACTGTAAATGTGATGGAGGAGATTAATTCAGATTATCGAGAGTCGGGGCCCCTTGACTCCCTCACCTCATGTTTTCCCTGCATTTGGAACCTAATAAGCAAAGCAAACAGAGATATATCAGCTCCTTACTGAGGATGTTTGTTTCTGATGAGGAGGGGGGGGATAAGGAGCAGAGGAGGTGGAGGAAATGGGTCGGTGTTGGGGGGCTCAGGAGCCTGGCAGGAGGCAGCGGGGCAAAGCTTGAATAACAAATGAGTTTTTCTGAGGATTTGGCTAATCATCCCCGGCCGCTGCTGCCCCAGGACAACTGGACTTATCAGCTGATGGTGGGGGGGTGGACAGGGAAGCCCAGCACTTGAACCGTGGACCCTGAGCCCTAATTAAAGGCGGGTGCAAATGAAAAGCAGCTGCAAATAATTACACAATTAAAGTGCCTGTAGGGGGAAGAAAAGCATAATTTCTTCAGCCATCGTCATAAATCTTGAGCTGTCTGAGTCGATGTGTTTAACACGAGTTTTCTCTGAACAGGTTCATGATTTAGTCTAAAAACACAGAATCTCTTTGTGCTGCGTGGAGCTGCTGAGGAACAAAGAGGAGAGAAGGATCTATGTACTGCAGCACGGCAAGCTAAAACATCTGCACACACCTCCATCCACCTCCTCCAGCTCCATCCAACTCCATCTACCTCCTCCAGGCTCCATCCACCTCCATCCACCTCCTCCAGATCCATCCACCTCCATCCACCTCCATCCACCTCCATCCACCTCCTCCAGCTCCATCCACCTCCATCCACCTCCATCCACCTCCTCCAGCTCCATCCAACTCCATCCACCTCCTCCAGCTCCATCCAACTCCATCCACCTCCTCCAGATCCATCCACCTCCATCCACCTCCTCCAGATCCATCCACCTCCATCCACCTCCTCCAGCTCCATCCAACTCCATCCACCTCCTCCAGATCCATCCACCTCCATCCACCTCCTCCAGATCCATCCACCTCCATCCACCTCCTCCAGCTCCATCCAACTCCATCCACCTCCTCCAGATCCATCCCCTCCACCTCCATCCACCTCCTCCAGCTCCATCCAACTCCATCCACCTCCTCCAGATCCATCCACCTCCATCCACCTCCTCCAGATCCATCCACCTCCATCCACCTCCTCCACCATCCCTCCAGATCCATCCACCTCCATCCACCTCCTCCAGCTCCATCCAACTCCATCCACCTCCTCCAGATCCATCCACCTCCATCCACCTCCTCCAGATCCATCCACCTCCATCCACCTCCATCCACCTCCATCCACCTCCCTCCAGCTCCATCCAACTCCATCCACCTCCTCCAGATCCATCCACCTCCATCCACCTCCTCCAGATCCATCCACCTCCATCCACCTCCATCCACCTCCTCCAGCTCCATCCACTCCTCCACCCCTCCATCCATCCACCTCCATCCACCTCCTCCAGCTCCATCCACCTCCTCCAGCTCCATCCACCTCCCACCTCCATCCACCTCCTCCAGATCCATCCACCTCCATCCACCTCCTCCAGCTCCATCCAACTCCATCCACCTCCTCCAGCTCCATCCACCTCCATCCACCTCCATCCACCTCCTCCACCTCCATCCACCTCCTCCAGCTCCATCCACCACATCCAGCTCCATCCAACTCCTCCAGGCTCCATCAACCTCCATCCACCTCCTCCAGATCCATCCACCTCCATCCACCTCCTCCAGCTCCATCCACCTCCTCCAGCTCCATCCAACTCCATCCACCTCCTCCAGATCCATCCACCTCCATCCACCTCCTCCAGATCCATCCACCTCCATCCACCTCCTCCAGCTCCATGCTCCATCCAGCTCCATCCAACTCCTCCAGGCTCCATCAACCTCCATCCAGCTCCATCCAACTCCATCCACCTCCTCCAGCTCCATCCAACTCCATCCACCTCCTCCAGATCCATCCACCTCCATCCACCTCCTCCAGATCCATCCACCTCCATCCACCTCCTCCAGATCCATCCACCTCCATCTCCACTCCATCCACCTCCTCCAGAACCTCCTCCACCTCCATCCACCTCCATCCACCTCCTCCAATCCACTCCTCCAGTCCATCACCTCCATCCACCTCCTCCCTCCATCCACCCCTCCAGCTCCATCCCTCCAGATCCATCCACCTCCATCCACCTCCTCAACTCCATCCACCTCCTCCAGATCCATCCACCTCCATCCACCTCCTCCAGCTCCATCCAACTCCATCCACCTCCTCCAGATCCATCCACCTCCATCCACCTCCTCCAGATCCATCCACCTCCATCCACCTCCATCCACCTCCTCCAGCTCCATCCACCTCCTCCAGCTCCATCCAACTCCATCCACCTCCTCCAGATCCATCCACCTCCATCCACCTCCTCCAGATCCATCCACCTCCATCCACCTCCATCCACCTCCTCCAGCTCCATCCACCTCCTCCAGCTCCATCCACCTCCTCCAGGCTCCACCCACCTCCTCCAGGCTCCATCAACCTCCATCCACCTCCTCCAGGCTCCATCTACCTCCTCCAGGCTCCATCCACCTCCATCCAGGTGAGCAGCTGTCGGCAGGTAACAAATGAAGATACCTGGTTCTGTGTGTAAAAACCTACAAACACACTCAAAGCCAACATTTGGTTTTACTTTGGATAATTCCCGTGAAATTCAAGTCCAACTTTTCACCTCAAATGCTACAGCCACCAACAGACGAGCAATTAGGCAATTAGAGCCATTTGAGAAAGTAAGCCATAAACACCTCAGCTGCACGGTGAACGGGCCCAGCATGATCCGGCCCGATCTGTTGTCAGCCGCTCCAGGGGATGATTAATAGTTTAATTTCTGAAAATTATTTAGACACACAAATTATTTGATTCAACGAGGGCCTATTAGCACATCTCGTAATTGAGGAGCTACAATGATGAAAGCTTTAATTTGTTTTTAGAGCACTTACAGGGTTAGAAAAGCCACCTCCATCCCCATCATCAATCATGTGTCACTTAGCAGGAGTGTTACATTATGGCACCAATGCAAATACGCAGAGTGAAGTGCATGCTGCCTGACAGGCGGCTCTTTGAATCGGCTCTCGCTGTTTTCATTGTAAAGAAAATTACAAGTAGCAGTCTGCTGGGGATTTGTTCTGTGTGAGTGAAGGACGGGACAGACAGCAGACAGACTGGGGCCGTCATTAAAGGGGACGGACAGAGTTCTGTTCTGGGATCAGAACATGGTCGGGTCCAGGCGTCAGAAAACCTCTTACAATTCTGTTTTTATTCCATAAATATCTCAAGAATAAATTAGAGTTATTTCAGTATAAATACATCTACATGTATGTTAAATATCAGATGTTTTAAAAACAAATGTTTTATTTTAAATGAAAGTTTTATTCTGAAATTTCTAAATGTTTTATTTAAATCTTGTGTCTGTGTCTGTCAGAGTGCCGACTGTCCTCTGAGACATCCTGTTGTTCTCCTGTAATAGGTGTGATGTGTGTAAACTAATTTTTCTGTATTGATCACAAACTCCAACAGGAAGCTCCTGGACACTGAATGCTCACTGTACTAGTGGCCCTTGAAGGGCCACAGATAAATATAAAGGCTCTCTGTCTTCAGATCCTTTTAAAGACCTTCACAGATGATAAACATGTATGAGTACATGTGTGCTGCAGAGATTTCCCAGCATGCTTTGGGCTCCTGAGTGTGTGCCGTGATTCCGCAGGAGCAGCTCTGACAGCTCTGACAGGGGCCCGATATTTTCTGGTGGAAATGACGGCCCTCCACAGCCATCAGTGTCACAGCAGCTCGCTCGCTGTCCATCAGCAGCTTTACAGGAGTGAAAATAAAACCTGAGGGAGAAAAACACAGTAAAAGGATGTTTTTCATGTTGGAGTGGCCACCGATTGGCCTGTCAGCGGCTGGAAGTGACATCCTTGTGATTACCTATGCATTAGAGGGATGATGAGGGCCTTACCGCTCAGGAGGCTTCAAAGGAGCTGAGACACGGAGGCATTGAATGGATGACTGTTTATTTGAAGCTTAAATATTCCAACCTCAATAATGCTGCAGAGGTGTGAAGCTGCAGCACCGGCTGCAATATCACAAACATTTACTCTTCTGTTTTCTACATTCTGTCACACTTTCACACAATCTCCAGAATTTACAGGTTTTTCAGAAAACACGTCATATTCATGTTGAAACAAACAGACTCTGCAGGGTAAATAAACCTGGAGACTTCAGAGCTTCATTCTTTGTCTCAGTTAAATGTTTGAAAATTGTTGCTTTCTGGTTTTAATTGGAACTCTCCTGGAAACAGACAGGATTTTTTAGAAACTCCCTGCTGAACTTTAATTTCTCTGGTCACAAATCACAGACGTTCTGTATTTCCTGAGATAAAAACCTGCATGCATTAAGTTCATGATGGAAAAAAGGATTAAGTGTTGCAGGAAAAAGCAGAGCTCTGGTTTCCAGCAGACATGTGATATCTCTCTCTGGGATTTTTTTATCCACTTAAGCAAAGCTTTTCAACAAGCAGAGTTATCAGTGAGAGTCCACATATCAACTCATACGCAGCG
Organism: Pachypanchax playfairii; assembly: GCA_006937955.1. Lineage (NCBI taxonomy): Eukaryota > Metazoa > Chordata > Actinopteri > Cyprinodontiformes > Aplocheilidae > Pachypanchax > Pachypanchax playfairii. The sequence goes on from SSNP01000192.1 coordinate 279,314, forward strand.
TGACAGGACGGGTCATTCATCGAATGATGCTGACGGGCGACTCCAAACGACCTCATTAAGATTCTTCAGTCTTCAGGACATTTTCACTTGTTCACATGTGTTTCATGAATCAGTCTGTGTGATTTGTTGGCTTCAGTTTCCTGTTAAACAGCAGATTTTATTAGAATTGTCCTGGAAGAAACAAAAAGCAGCGTGTGTTAATGCTCTCAGACTCTGCAGCTCCTGATGCAACACGCCTGTAAGACTGAGTGGAGGGAGAAAATCTCTGCAATCAGTCAGGTCGTCTGTGGATCAACCCCCCCTCACGACACCAATCATCTCTCTGACTCACATCAAAACTTTCATTGTTGGGATTTAATGTTTAAAAAAGACCTGCGAGGGGGGGGGGAGCAAATATATCAAGGAGCAGGAGGGTGAGGGGAGGGGGAGGGGGATCCTGGAATTTTACAAACTCCAGACCCCCACAGCATCAGGTTGATGGGTGGCTTTAAGAAGTTCCTGCATGAGTGGTCTGCAGTGAGGTGATGACCTCAGACATCAGCTGGTCCAGCCTGTCAGTCTGCTGTCAGGGTACGATTAACAAACTTTATAAAGTTAGTAAATCTGAGGGAGAAACTCCTCAGCTAAACTCCAGCAGCTTGTTTTCTCTGCAGCCGTGTTTCAGTTTGTTAATTCAGCTCACATTCTCATAAAGCTCTTTCACTCAGGAGGTGTTTGCCAATTCGATGGTGGGTGTTTGGATTGGACCGCTCCGACCGTGCTGGTTGGATTTCGTCTCTCCTGCCATTACATGCTCTTATTTTCTGATGGGAGCACTTGAAAGCTGCAGTAAAAGGCTCCATGTGCAGCTGTGTGGATCTGTGTGGGCACGCTGACACCATCCTGATCCACCCACTGAGCTGCTGAGACAGAAGACATGAACACCTCAGTCTGACAGTAAACATCTGATCTGTGTTTTCAGGTCTAATCCTTGTACATTTATCCTGTTTTTTACTGGAACTTGTAAAGCTTTTACAGGCTTCAGCAGCTGGTTATTAGCTCCAGCTGCCTGACTCTGTAAACCTTTATGGGATAGTCAGGATCTTCTTCCCCAAACAGCAGCAAAGGTGACACACTGAACTCAGTTATGTAACAGCAGCTGTGATCTGCTGTGTGAAGCAATGCAGCGGTTTCTAACACGCAACTTCTAAAGAGCCTCTGAAAAGGTTCCGTCCATGAATCTGCCTGTTTTCAGAGCATTGAGCTCTGAACCAGTCAGCCTGGTGTTTCTCCTGACATGATCTCTCAGATTGTTCAGGTGAATTTGGATTTTTCAGTTCAACTCAGTGAAATTCTGCTTCAATCTCATTTTAAACCAGTTTCATTTCTGTTCTTGACCTTCAAACTGTGATGATCCTACTTTTCTTTTTGTACCTGTCGGGAATAATTTGGTGGATGACATCACACTGTGTTCTTGCAATTGGCTGATTGCTGAAGCAGAGACAACCTGTACGAGCCTCATGAAGTTCTGATCCTGCTGTCAGTTCTGGATCTCGTGGTCTTGTCACCATGAAGCTTTGCAGCTCAGACGTAAAAACAAGGAGGCGTGGCTTATGGAGATGATAATAAAACATCATCTACATCAACAGTCGAGCAAAGACGACTCTGAGCAGCTGCGTTTAAGAAGGAATGCAGATTTGTCTTTTCTCAGGCCTCATCAGTGCTAATGCCTCAACCTTCATGCCCCGTAAAATAATTCAGATGAAGTGGTCCCACTTTGAGCCGACCCATCCCCTCCCATCCCCGCTCGGCTGATTTAGAGGTAAATCATGGCTGTCAGTGTAGTAGCAACCCTGATTAAAGTTCAGGGGTTTAATAGATCATTTTAAATAACCCCCAAATTACTCGTCTCTCCCCAGTCGATCCACCTGAACCCCTGCCCCGAGTGCATGGCAGTTTTCAGCCGTCGCAGGCCGAGCCAAGTCCGGCCTCGCGGTTCCTGCCTATTCCCCCAGGATGCTGCGCTGCAGGCCTACACCAACATTCTCAGCTGTGTTTAATCTGCTCTGAGACAAGCTGGCGATGAGAAAATACGAAGCAAAACACACACACACACATCCAGGAGGAGAGAGCTGGAAAATCCTGGATAGTTAACATGCTTTGTTCACTCGACTCAGCTGGAATCTGTCCAGAAACACCCTGACGTGCACACAGACCGTGCACGGCGGCCGGAGTTCCCTCCAATTAATAGTGTTTAAGCGTTCTAATCACACTTCAGCACATTAATCCTATTTAGAATCTGAAAGCGGTTTGAGATGACCGACATGTGGCCTTTTTATTGCCACCGCAGAGCAGATGAAACCCAGAAGTGGCTTCAGGCCTGTGCGTCAGTGGGCTGTGCACTCTCCCTGAACCGGGTCTTTCAGTCCTCCTCTTCCCTCTGCAGCTCAGACTCACAATTTATAGAATGATGCTGATGCCTTCCCTCACAATGCATCCCTACAGAGTTTAATAATTACCTCGCTGAGGTAATTGAGGAAGTGCACGTTTCTGCTCCGCTCTGCCTGATTATTCTGTTATCATGTATCGGATTGTGTGGAAACAGAATCTTATCAGTTTGACATCCTGAGTCACAGAGAGAGCCAGATCACTGGAGTCCAATCCATCTGCAGCTCCCCCCGGAGGAGGGTCACGGCACCATATCTGCATATAAAGCAGGAATAAAACATTCTGCCACAGTAGGCCTTCTGGGTCCTAAAAGAAACAAAAGGTTCTGGAAAACTCTCAAACTGGCGGCAGTCGAGGTGTTTAGCGCCCCCCAAGGTTGGTCCTGGAGAGTCCTTGAAAAATCACAGATCTAACCTCAGCTGGAGCTCTAAAAGTGTTACAGCCGGGGGTCCAGTAAAAGGTGGTGCTGCTGCTCTGATAATTGAACCTTGCAAAGCCAACAGTGTGTCAGAACCGGGTTTTAATGGGCCCTTTTGCAGAGCTGCAGCAGCTAATTGAGTTTCAGAGTGGAGGTGAAGCTGGCAGCGAGTGACGCTCACGGCCGTGAAAATAAACAAAAGAACCAGTGAGAGGAAAACAAATGAGCTGGAAGCTGAGTAAACTGAGTGACATCACTGAGTCTCTGCTCAACGTGAGGCTGATGATGTCATCAGAGCCGCTGTCTCTTCCTAACGAGTCCTACTGTCTGACATGCTTTAATTAATCACATGTTAATTAGTTCCAAACTGGCACCAAGAAAACAGAATGAATCCAGAACAAGTGGGCGGGTCCAAATCAATCTGCAGAACCAGCTGCAAACTGATGAAGGATGAAGGTCAGAAAGTAACTCGGTTTGATTTAAAAATAATTAAAAAAAATGTTTATAAATCAAACTGGGAACCACTTCCTCCCTGAAAACCTCCAAGTGGTCTTCATTTCAAAGATTTACAAGACTCTGTGGTCTCGGGTCAGAACACAGCTGTAGGCAGAACTTGTTTTTGTGCAGGTGAACTTCAATGCTGCTAAAAACCTCCACAATCAGGCAACACAACAAAGATAAAAAAAAAACCCCAAAGAATGTTCTTAAAAACAAATGAACATATTTTAAATATTTTGCATAAAATATTCAAAAACTAATTGAATCAAATATTTTATATAAAATAATTTCATAAACAGTAGGAGTAGAAAGGGGCAGGGCCTAAAAACACCACTGGAGTCGACCAATCAGAGTGTTTTTTGACAGGATGTGGAGGCGTTAATGTCCTCCGTGTGACCGTCTGTTTATTAGCAGCATGAGAGTTTTTACCCAAAATATCAACTAAGATAATATTTTGTCCGTCAAAACAAACATTTTATCTGATAATTGATTCATTTCTAATGACATATTGACTCCACTGGTAGTTTAATAAGGATGCTGCCACATCTGTCACATCCAGATGTTTGAAAGGAAACTGTTTCTTTAGACAGAAAGTCTTTAGATTGTTTTCATCAGCTGGTTTGGAATTAAGAAACTCTCTCATGTGTGTTAGTGTAAGTGTGTATGTTTGCATGTGTGTGCACGTGCACACGCATGTGTGGTCAGCAGGTGGCGCTGTGGGTTATAATTCACTGTAACAAACAGTTTAGTGGAAAAACTTTGAGGAAGAAACATGGACGAAGACATTCAGTCATGTTGTTTGGTTTCAGCATGTCATCATGTTTATTTTCCAAAAGCAGAAACAGCTGATTGATCATGTGATCAGTCATGTGAGAATCTACAGCAGTTCAAATGAAGATGCTTTATTAATCAGATTTTTATTCTGCATAAGTTTTAAACTGTCAGGATGAGAACGGATGACGAATCAGTTTCAGTCCTGAAGGTTCAGAGAAGCAGCTGAAACAAGCCGACAGTCATTAGAACCATAATGTTTCTGCTGTTTCTCCACTCGGTGAAAAATGTGTGAGCTGAAAAGCCTTAAAGTGCTTCTGATTTTCCCTCAGAGTGGAAAAAGGTTCACACATGGTCTGAGAATGACTCTTTGTTTCCTGCTTCTTCCACAGCCGCCACTTTAAACTGTGCAGAATAAATAAGCTGGCAGCAGGGAGAGAGTGCAGACGCAGAGACAGTTCTCTAGAGGACTCGACATCAGGACACACAGTGTGAGAAATTACACGTGTTTACAGGGATTTGATCAAAAAGTCTGGAAGGAAGAATCTGAGTTGAAATCAGAGACATGAATGTCTTCATGCCAGTGTCTGGTGGACACGCCGGTGTCTGGTGGACACGCCGGTGTCTGGTGGACACGCGGGTGTCTGGTGGACACGCCGGTGTCTGGTGGACACGCGGGTGTCTGGTGGACACGCGGGTGTCTGGTGGACAGGCCGGTGTCTGGTGGACACGCGGGTGTCTGGTGGACACGCGGGTGTCTGGTGGACAGGCCGGTGTCTGGTGGACACGCCGGTGTCGGGTGGACACGCCGGTGGGTGTCTGGTGGACAGGCCGGTGTCTGGTGGACACGCGGGTGTCTGGTGGACACGCGGGTGTCTGGTGGACAGGCGGGTGTCTGGTGGACAGGCCGGTGTCTGGTGGACAGCGGTGTGCGGGTGTCTGGTGGACACGCCGGTGTCTGGTGGACAGGCCGGTGTCTGGTGGACAGGCCGGTGTCTGGTGGACACGCCGGTGTCTGGTGGACAGGCCGGTGTCTGGTGGACACGCCGGTGTCTGGTGGACACGCCGGTGTCTGGTGGACAGGCCGGTGTCTGGTGGACACGCCGGTGTCTGGTGGACACGCGGTGGACACGCGGGGTCTGGTGGACACGCCGGTGTCTGGTGGACAGGCCGGTGTCTGGTGGACACGCCGGTGTCTGGTGGACACGCGGGTGTCTGGTGGACACGCCGGTGTCTGGTGGACAGGCCGGTGTCTGGTGGACAGGCCGGTGCGCCGGTGTCTGGTGGACGACACGCCGGTGTCTGGTGGACACGCGGGTGTCTGGTGGACACGCGGGTGTCTGGTGGACAGGCCGGTGTCTGGTGGACACGCCGGTGTCTGGTGGACACGCCGGTGTCTGGTGGACAGGCCGGTGTCTGGTGGACACGCCGGTGTCTGGTGGACACGCGGGTGTCTGGTGGACACGCCGGTGTCTGGTGGACACGCGGGTGTCTGGTGGACACGCCGGTGTCTGGTGGACAGGCCGGTGTCTGGTGGACACGCCGGTGTCTGGTGGACACGCCGGTGTCTGGTGGACACGCCGGTGTCTGGTGGACACGCCGGTGTCTGGTGGACACGCCGGTGTCTGGTGGACAGGCCGCTGGTGGACACGCGGGTGTCTGGTGGGTGGACACGCGGGTGTCTGGTGGACAGGCCGGTGTCTGGTGGACACGCCGGTGTCTGGTGGACACGCGGGTGTCTGGTGGACACGCGGGTGTCTGGTGGACACGCGGGTGTCTGGTGGACGTGTCTGGTGGACACGCCGGTGTCTGGTGGACAGGCCGGTGTCTGGTGGACAGGCCGGTGTCTGGTGGACACGCCGGTGTCTGGTGGACACGCGGGTGTCTGGTGGACACGCCGGTGTCTGGTGGACAGGCCGGTGTCTGGTGGACAGGCCGGTGTCTGGTGGACAGGTGGACAGGCGGGTGTCTGGTGGACACGCGGGTGTCTGGTGGACACGCCGGTGTCTGGTGGACAGGCCGGTGTCTGGTGGACACGCCGGTGTCTGGTGGACAGGCCGGTGTCTGGTGGACACGCGGGTGTCTGGTGGACACGCGGGTGTCTGGTGGACAGGTGTCTGGTGGACACGCGGGTGTCTGGTGGACACGCGGGTGTCTGGTGGACACGCGGGTCGGTGTCTGGTGGACACGCCGGTGTCTGGTGGACACGCGGGTGTCTGGTGGACACGCCGGTGTCTGGTGGACAGGCCGGTGTCTGGGGACGTGTCTGGTGGACACGCGGGTGTCTGGTGGACACGCCGGTGTCTGGTGGACAGGCCGGTGTCTGGTGGACACGCGGGTGTCTGGTGGACACGCCGGTGTCTGGTGGACACGCCGGTGTCTGGTGGACACGCCGGTGTCTGGTGGACACGCGGGTGTCTGGTGGACACGCCCGCGTCTGGTGTCTGGTGGACACGCGGTGCTGGTGGACACGCCGGTCACGCGGTGTCGGCCGGTGTCTGGTGGACACGCCGGTGTCTGGTGGACACTCTGGTGGACACGCCGGTGTCTGGTGGACACGCCGGTGTCTGGTGGACAGGCCGGTGTCTGGTGGACACGCGGGTGTCTGGTGGACAGGCGGGTGTCTGGTGGACAGGCCGGTGTCTGGTGGACACGCGGGTGTCTGGTGGACACGCGGGTGTCTGGTGGACACGCCGGTGTCTGGTGGACACGCGGGTGTCTGGTGGACACGCCGGTGTCTGGTGGACAGGCCGGTGTCTGGTGGACACGCCGGTGTCTGGTGGACACGCCGGTGTCTGGTGGACAGGCCGGTGTCTGGTGGACACGCTGGTGTCTGGTGGACACGCCGGTGTCTGGTGGACACGCCGGTGTCTGGTGGACACGCCGGTGTCTGGTGGACACGCGGGTGTCTGGTGGACACGCCGGTGTCTGGTGGACACGCCGGTGTCTGGTGGACACGCGGGTGTCTGGTGGACACGCCGGTGTCTGGTGGACACGCCGGTGTCTGGTGGACAGGCCGGTGTCTGGTGGACACGCCGGTGGCTGGTGGACACGCCGGTGTCTGGTGGACACGCGGGTGTCTGGTGGACACGCGGGTGTCTGGTGGACACGCGGGTGTCTGGTGGACAGGCCGGTGTCTGGTGGACACGCCGGTGTCTGGTGGACAGGCCGGTGTCTGGTGGACACGCCGGTGTCTGGTGGACACGCCGGTGTCTGGTGGACACGCGGGTGTCTGGTGGACACGCGGGTGTCTGGTGGACAGGCCGGTGTCTGGTGGACACGCCGGTGTCTGGTGGACAGGCCGGTGTCTGGTGGACAGGCCGGTGTCTGGTGGACACGCCGGTGTCTGGTGGACACGCGGGTGTCTGGTGGACAGGCGGGTGTCTGGTGGACAGGCCGGTGTCTGGTGGACACGCCGGTGTCTGGTGGACACGCCGGTGTCTGGTGGACAGGCCGGTGTCTGGTGGACACGCGGGTGTCTGGTGGACACGCGGGTGTCTGGTGGACACGCCGGTGTCTGGTGGACACGCGGGTGTCTGGTGGACACGCCGGTGTCTGGTGGACACGCCGGTGTCTGGTGGACAGGCCGGTGTCTGGTGGACAGGCCGGTGTCTGGTGGACACGCCGGTGTCTGGTGGACAGGCCGGTGTCTGGTGGACACGCCGGTGTCTGGTGGACACGCCGGTGTCTGGTGGACACGCCGGTGTCTGGTGGACACGCGGGTGTCTGGTGGACACGCGGGTGTCTGGTGGACAGGCCGGTGTCTGGTGGACACGCCGGTGTCTGGTGGACACGCGGGTGTCTGGTGGACACGCCGGTGTCTGGTGGACACGCCGGTGTCTGGTGGACACGCCGGTGTCTGGTGGACAGGCCGGTGTCTGGTGGACACGCCGGTGTCTGGTGGACACGCGGGTGTCTGGTGGACACGCCGGTGTCTGGTGGACACGCCGGTGTCTGGTGGACAGGCGGGTGTCTGGTGGACACGCGGGTGTCTGGTGGACAGGCGGGTGTCTGGTGGACAGGCCGGTGTCTGGTGGACAGGCCGGTGTCTGGTGGACAGGCCGGTGTCTGGTGGACACGCCGGTGTCTGGTGGACACGCGGGTGTCTGGTGGACACGCCGGTGTCTGGTGGACACGCGGGTGTCTGGTGGACACGCGGGTGTCTGGTGGACAGGCCGGTGTCTGGTGGACACGCCGGTGTCTGGTGGACACGCCGGTGTCTGGTGGACACGCCGGTGTCTGGTGGACAGGCCGGTGTCTGGTGGACACGCCGGTGTCTGGTGGACACGCGGGTGTCTGGTGGACACGCGGGTGTCTGGTGGACACGCGGGTGTCTGGTGGACACGCGGGTGTCTGGTGGACACGCGGGTGTCTGGTGGACAGGCCGGTGTCTGGTGGACACGCGGGTGTCTGGTGGACACGCGGGTGTCTGGTGGACACGCGGGTGTCTGGTGGACACGCGGGTGTCTGGTGGACAGGCCGGTGTCTGGTGGACAGGCCGGTGTCTGGTGGACACGCGGGTGTCTGGTGGACAGGCCGGTGTCTGGTGGACACGCGGGTGTCTGGTGGACACGCGGGTGTCTGGTGGACAGGCCGGTGTCTGGTGGACAGGCCGGTGTCTGGTGGACAGGCGGGTGTCTGGTGGACAGGCCGGTGTCTGGTGGACAGGCCGGTGTCTGGTGGACACGCGGGTGTCTGGTGGACACGCGGGTGTCTGGTGGACACGCGGGTGTCTGGTGGACACGCCGGTGTCTGGTGGACAGGCCGGTGTCTGGTGGACACGCCGGTGTCTGGTGGACACGCGGGTGTCTGGTGGACAGGCCGGTGTCTGGTGGACACGCGGGTGTCTGGTGGACACGCGGGTGTCTGGTGGACACGCGGGTGTCTGGTGGACAGGCCGGTGTCTGGTGGACACGCGGGTGTCTGGTGGACACGCCGGTGTCTGGTGGACACGCGGGTGTCTGGTGGACACGCCGGTGTCTGGTGGACACGCCGGTGTCTGGTGGACAGGCCGGTGTCTGGTGGACAGGCCGGTGTCTGGTGGACACGCCGGTGTCTGGTGGACACGCGGGTGTCTGGTGGACAGGCCGGTGTCTGGTGGACAGGCCGGTGTCTGGTGGACAGGCCGGTGTCTGGTGGACACGCCGGTGTCTGGTGGACACGCCGGTGTCTGGTGGACACGCGGGTGTCTGGTGGACACGCCGGTGTCTGGTGGACACGCGGGTGTCTGGTGGACAGGCCGGTGTCTGGTGGACACGCGGGTGTCTGGTGGACACGCCGGTGTCTGGTGGACACGCGGGTGTCTGGTGGACACGCGGGTGTCTGGTGGACACGCGGGTGTCTGGTGGACACGCCGGTGTCTGGTGGACACGCCGGTGTCTGGTGGACAGGCCGGTGTCTGGTGGACACGCCGGTGTCGGGTGGACACGCCGGTGTCTGGTGGACACGCGGGTGTCTGGTGGACAGGCCGGTGTCTGGTGGACACGCGGGTGTCTGGTGGACACGCCGGTGTCTGGTGGACACGCGGGTGTCTGGTGGACACGCGGGTGTCTGGTGGACAGGCCGGTGTCTGGTGGACACGCCGGTGTCTGGTGGACACGCCGGTGTCTGGTGGACAGGCCGGTGTCTGGTGGACACGCCGGTGTCTGGTGGACACGCGGGTGTCTGGTGGACACGCCGGTGTCTGGTGGACAGGCCGGTGTCTGGTGGACAGGCCGGTGTCTGGTGGACACGCGGGTGTCTGGTGGACACGCCGGTGTCTGGTGGACACGCGGGTGTCTGGTGGACACGCGGGTGTCTGGTGGACAGGCCGGTGTCTGGTGGACACGCCGGTGTCTGGTGGACACGCGGGTGTCTGGTGGACACGCCGGTGTCTGGTGGACACGCCGGTGTCTGGTGGACAGGCCGGTGTCTGGTGGACAGGCGGGTGTCTGGTGGACAGGCCGGTGTCTGGTGGACAGGCCGGTGTCTGGTGGACACGCGGGTGTCTGGTGGACACGCCGGTGTCTGGTGGACACGCGGGTGTCTGGTGGACACGCGGGTGTCTGGTGGACAGGCCGGTGTCTGGTGGACACGCGGGTGTCTGGTGGACACGCGGGTGTCTGGTGGACACGCCGGTGTCTGGTGGACACGCGGGTGTCTGGTGGACACGCGGGTGTCTGGTGGACACGCCGGTGTCTGGTGGACAGGCGGGGGTCTGGTGGACAGGCCGGTGTCTGGTGGACAGGCCGGTGTCTGGTGGACACGCGGGTGTCTGGTGGACACGCCGGTGTCTGGTGGACACGCCGGTGTCTGGTGGACACGCGGGTGTCTGGTGGACAGGCCGGTGTCTGGTGGACACGCCGGTGTCTGGTGGACACGCGGGTGTCTGGTGGACAGGCGGGTGTCTGGTGGACAGGCCGGTGTCTGGTGGACACGCCGGTGTCTGGTGGACACGCCGGTGTCTGGTGGACACGCCGGTGTCTGGTGGACACGCCGGTGTCTGGTGGACACGCGGGTGTCTGGTGGACACGCGGGTGTCTGGTGGACAGGCCGGTGTCTGGTGGACACGCCGGTGTCTGGTGGACACGCCGGTGTCTGGTGGACACGCCGGTGTCTGGTGGACAGGCCGGTGTCTGGTGGACACGCGGGTGTCTGGTGGACACGCGGGTGTCTGGTGGACACGCCGGTGTCTGGTGGACAGGCCGGTGTCTGGTGGACACGCCGGTGTCTGGTGGACACGCGGGTGTCTGGTGGACAGGCCGGTGTCTGGTGGACACGCCGGTGTCTGGTGGACACGGCCGGTGTCTGGTGGACACGCCGGTGTCTGGTGGACACGCCGGTGTCTGGTGGACACACGGGTGTCTGGTGGACACGCCGGTGTCTGGTGGACACGGTCGGTGTCTGGTGGACACGCCGGTGTCTGGTGGACACGCCGGTGTCTGTGTCTGGTGGACACGCCGGTGTCTGGTGGACACGCGGGTGTCTGGTGGACACGCCGGTGTCTGGTGGACAAGGTGTGTAGGTCCTCTCAGTGTGGTTGTCTGCTGAACTGAGCTGGAAGTGATTGTATCTCTACCAACAAGCTGCAGACATCCACACTGAGAACGAGACATAGAGACACTGAGACATAGAGACACAGAGACACAGAGACATAGAGACACAGAGACACAGAGACATAGAGACACAGAGACATAGAGACACAGAGACACAGAGACATAGAGACACAGAGACATAGAGACATAGAGACACGGAGACATAGAGACACAGAGACACAGAGACATAGAGACATAGAGACACAGAGACATAGAGACACAGAGACATAGAGACATAGAGACACAGAGACATAGAGACACAGAGACACAGAGACATAGAGACATAGAGACACAGAGACACAGAGACATAGAGACACAGAGACACAGAGACATAGAGACACAGAGACACAGAGACATAGAGACATAGAGACACAGAGACATAGAGACACGGAGACATAGAGACACAGAGACAGAACTGATGAGATCTCTGATCTACTTCTTCTTCACCTCAGATTTAAACACGACAGAGAACACGAGGGATTAAACAGCTGATAAATCTGAGATTATTCTGACTGAGGAAACACGAGGACTCTTTGTTCTGGATTCGGTTCTGTCCTGTACCGACTGGTTGTTTAGAACTCAGATCTGAGTCTGTTTCTAAGATCTGGCTTCTGGTTTCTGTTTATATGGTTCTTTTTTTCTTTTTGCTCATAAAAACAACATGAATTCATTTAAATTAGAAGTTCAGCAGTTAAACTAGAAATCAGAATAATTTACTTTGATCAGATTTTTAATGTAAAACTTAAAAAGTAATTTCCTGAATCTGTTGAAGAGACACATCAGATCATTTATAACTGAACAAAGAACTTTACAAACAAATCTCACTGGACAGGAAGCAGAACCGGCCAGAGGTCCAATTTGATTTGGATCTCCATGTTCTGACTGAGAATCAGTATTTAATGTTTCTGATTAAAGTTTATTCACATGTGAATATTTATATTTATTCAGATATTTATGTTTTCATGTTTCTGCTCTTGTACAGGTTTGTTATTATCTGGATCAGTTTGTTTGGTTTATTGATTTAGTCGTGATGAAATCTGATCAGTTTTACGTTCATTGCTGTTATAATCCATCTTATGTTTGAAAGGAAAATGTTTTTGATAAATAAAGGTGAAAGTTTTTCATCTTGATGTCAAACAGAAATGCTTTTAGAGGATCTTTTCAGTCAAACCACAGAAACATCAAACTTTGTGTTCACCATAATATTGAGTTTTTATTTAAAGGCCACCCGCAGTTTAAAGGACTGAAACAGGAATTTCTCAGGAACAAGTTCACGGACAGAAACATGTTTTTATTATTTTATTTGTGCAGAATTTGAGTTTGTGTTCAGTAAAAACAGGTTCCAAGTGAATGAAAGTTGGCACATTGAGAATGCAAACGCAGTAACTCGGACCACATGTGACGAATCAGAACCAAATGAGGCCGTACGGCAGGAGGCATGTCTGTGTAATTCTCTATCTGCAATACAATCTAATCCAGCCGAGGCCAAAGCCGAGAGCGATGCTGAGCGAGCGCAGCCGTGCACGTCTGTGTTCTCCGGACTAATGAATAGATTTTTATATTCATCAGTGACACGCTGTGATTAAATTCTTCTGCTGGAGACGTGCAGCTGACCTGCAGTGAGAGTTAAAATGCATTTGGAGCATTATGAAGGACGGATGGAGACATTACTCTGAGGAACAGAGATGTGGTCCAACATCTTCATGGACTCATTTCTGTTCAGAGAGCAAAGATTTCCCAAACCTGATGGACGAGGAACAAACTTCCTATTTCTGTTTCAACAACTTTGTTTCCTGCAGAAGATACACTCTATCTGTCTGTCTGTCTGTCTGTCTGTCTGTCTGTCTGTCCTGTTCTACCTGTTCTGGTTAACTACATGATGTTTATAGTTAAATCAGAATTCACGAATAAAGATAAAAGACGAGTTTTGCTGCTGCAGGATTATAATCAATATATTGTGTTAATGAAGGTCAAAGTAATAAAATCTTATTAAAACTTCCATTTCACTGAAGAGAAGAGAATGTCTATAAGTTTCACACATCTTGTCTATAAAATCACGTGTGTGAATGTTAATGTTTGGATTGATTATGTATTAGACCGACTGCTCATCAAATCAACCACCTCTCTCTCTCTCTCTTTCTCTCTCTCTCTCTCTGTCTATCTGTAATTATTTTCATCTGGATGAAACTGTGAAAGTACAGGTTTCACCAGTCGCTCTCATCTGTCACCTTCAGCAGAACGTGTCTGTGTATGTGCATGTGTGTGTTTCTGCTGCACCCACTCTGAGCTGAATGGCACCAGGGTTCAGTGCACAGGGCCGACATGTTTCCTGCAGCTCGAAGCTGCGTGTCCTGCAGGGCACACATGATGAAGTTAGAGAAACACTCAAAGTTACAGCTCAGCTATGAGGATGTCAAGCAGGACACAATGACATGTCATGTGGTTTTATTTAGGTGGAAAATATACAAAATGCTGACCTGCTGATGCAGATGTTACAGATGTTGCTTCACTTCAGCGAAGGAGAAGATAGAACCAGTTCTCTTAATGTGTCAGTCAAACTGTAGATTAAAGGAACAAGTTAAAACAGATCTGTCCAATCAGACACATCCAGTCTGCTGGTCATCTGTGGTTTGATGATCATCCACAAATATAAACATTAAACTCAGTAAACAGACCCAAAGGTCAGAGTTCGGGATCAGTCCAGATCAGATACTGGATCTTTCTCATCACAAATTATTGCAGCTCCTCCTGCAGGAAGGGAGTCAAAACAACAGCTTCACACATAAATAACACAGTAACACAGTAAAACTCAGTAACACATAGTAACACTCAGTAACACAGTAACACTCAGTAACACATAGTAACACTCAGTAACACAGTAACACAGTAACACTCAGTAACACATAGTAACACTCAGTAACTCAGTAACTCAGTAACAGAGTAACACAGTAACACAGTAACACAGTAACACTCAGTAACACAGTAACACAGTAACACTCAGTAACACATAGTAACACTCAGTAACTCAGTAACTCAGCAACAGAGTAACTCAGTAACACAGTAACACAGTAACACAGTAACACAGTAACACAGTAACACTCAGTAACACAGTAACACAGTAACACAGTAACACAGTAACACTCAGTAACACAGTAACACACTGTAACACAGTAACACAGTAACACCAGTAACACAGTAACACAGTAACACTCAGTAACACAGTAACACAGTAACACAGTAACACAGTAACACAGTAACACTCAGTAACACAGTAACACTCAGTAACATCAGTAACACAGTAACACTCAGTAACACAGTAATACTCAGTAACACAGTAACACAGTAACACAGTAACGCTCAGTAACACAGTAACACAGTAACACAGTAACACAGTAACACTCAGTAACACAGTAACACCAGTAACACAGTAACGCTCAGTAACACAGTAACACAGTAACACTCAGTAACACAGTAACACAGTAACACTCAGTAACACAGTAACACTCAGTAACACAGTAACACAGTAACACTCAGTAACACAGTAACACAGTAACACACAGTAACACAGTAACACAGTAACACTCAGTAACACAGAAACACACAGTAACTCAGTAACACAGTAACACTCAGTAACACAGTAACACAGAAACACAGTAAAACACAGTAACACAGTAACACAGTAACGCTCAGTAACACAGTAACACAGTAACACAGTAACACAGAAACACTCAGTAACACAGTAAAGCTCAGTAACACAGTAACACAGTAACACTCAGTAACACAGTAACACAGTAACACTCAGTAACACAGTAACACTCAGTAACACAGTAACACAGTAACACTCAGTAACACAGTAACACAGTAACACAGTAACACATAGTAACACTCAGTAACTCAGTAACACAGTAACACAGTAACACAGTAACACTCAGTAACACAGTAACACTCAGTAACTCAGTAACACAGTAACACTCAGTAACACAGAAACACACAGTAACACAGTAACGCTCAGTAACACAGTAACACAGTAACACTCAGTAACACAGTAATGCTCAGTAACACAGTAACACAGTAACACTCAGTAACACAGTAACGCTCAGTAACACAGTAACACAGTAACACAGTAACACTCAGTAACACAGTAACACAGTAACACTCAGTAACACAGTAAAACACAAACACACAGTAACACAGTAACACACAGTAACACAATAACACAGTAACACAGTAACACAGTAACGCTCAGTAACACAGTAACACAGTAACACTCAGTAACACAGTAACACAGTAACACTCAGTAACACAGTAACACAGTAACACAGTAACACTCAGTAACACAGTAACACAGTAACACAGTAACACTCAGTAACACAGTAACGCTCAGTAACACAGTAACAAAGTAACACACAGTAACACAGTAACACAGTAACACAGTAACACTCAGTAACACAGTAACACAGTAACACAGTAACACAGTAACACTCAGTAACACAGTAACACAGTAACACTCAGAAACACAGTAACACAGTAACACATAGTAACACTCAGTAACTCAGTAACACAGTAACACAGTAACACAGTAACACTCAGTAACACAGTAACACTCAGTAACACTCAGTAACACAGTAACACAGTAACACAGTAACACTCAGTAACACAGTAAACTCAGTAACACAGTAACACAGTAACACTCAGTAACACAGTAACACAGTAACACTCAGTAACACAGTAACGCTCAGTAACACAGTAACACAGTAACACTCAGTAACACAGAGTAACACAGTAACACAGTAACACAGTAACACAGTAACACAGTAACACAGTAACACTCAGTAACACAGTAACACAGTAACACAGTAACACAGTAACACTCAGTAACGCTCAGTAACACAGTAACACAGTAACACTCAGTAACACAGTAATGCTCAGTAACACAGTAACACAGTAACACATAGTAACACAGTAACACAGTAACACTCAGTAACACAGTAATGCTCAGTAACACAGTAACACAGTAACACTCAGTAACACAGTAACACAGTAACACTCAGTAACACAGTAACGCTCAGTAACACAGTAACACAGTAACACAGTAACACTCAGTAACACAGTAACGCTCAGTAACACAGTAACATAGTAACACTCAGTAACACAGTAACGCTCAGTAACACAGTAACACAGTAACACAGTAACACAGTAACACTCAGTAACGCTCAGTAACACAGTAACACAGTAACACAGTAACACAGTAACACAGTAACACTCAGTAACACAGTAACACTCAGTAACACAGTAACACAGTAACACTCAGTAACACAGTAACGCTCAGTAACACAGTAACACAGTAACACTCAGTAACACAGTAACACAGTAACGCAGTAACACTCAGTAACACAGTAACACAGAAACACTCAGAAACACAGTAACACAGAAACACAGTAACACATAGTAACACAGTAACACAGTAACACTCAGTAACACAGTAACGCTCAGTAACACAGTAACATAGTAACACTCAGTAACACAGTAACACTCAGTAACACAGTAACACAGTAACACAGTAACACAGTAACACAGTAACACAGTAACACTCAGTAACACAGTAACACAGTAACACTCAGTAACACAGTAACACAGTAACACAGTAACACAGTAACACAGTAACACAGTAACACTCAGTAACACAGTAACGCTCAGTAACACAGTAACACAGTAACACTCAGTAACACAGTAACGCTCAGTAACACAGTAACACAGTAACACTCAGTAACACAGTAACACAGTAACACTCAGTAACACAGTAACGCTCAGTAACACAGTAACACAGTAACACAGTAACACAGTAACACAGTAACACTCAGTAACACAGTAACACAGTAACACAGTAACACTCAGTAACACAGTAACGCTCAGTAACACAGTAACACAGTAACACTCAGTAACACAGTAACGCTCAGTAACACAGTAACACAGTAACACAGTAACACAGTAACACAGTAACACTCAGTAACACAGTAACACAGTAACACAGTAACACTCAGTAACACAGTAACACTCAGTAACACAGTAATGCTCAGTAACACAGTAACACAGTAACACTCAGTAACACAGTAACGCTCAGTAACACAGTAACACAGTAACACAGTAACACAGTAACACTCAGTAACACAGTAACACAGTAACACAGTAACACTCAGTAACACAGTAATGCTCAGTAACACAGTAACACAGTAACACTCAGTAACACAGTAACACAGTAACACTCAGTAACACAGTAACGCTCAGTAACACAGTAACACAGTAACACTCAGTAACACAGTAACACAGTAACACTCAGTAACACTCAGTAACACAGTAACACAGTAACACAGTAACACTCAGTAACACAGTAACACAGTAACACAGTAACACTCAGTAACACAGTAACACAGTAACACTCAGTAACACAGTAACACAGTAACGCTCAGTAACACAGTAACACAGTAACACTCAGTAACACAGTAACGCTCAGTAACACAGTAACACAGTAACACAGTAACACAGTAACACTCAGTAACGCTCAGTAACACAGTAACACAGTAACACTCAGTAACACAGTAACACTCAGTAACACAGTAACGCTCAGTAACACAGTAACACAGTAACACTCAGTAACACTCAGTAACACAGTAACACAGTAACACAGTAACACTCAGTAACACAGTAACACAGTAACACAGTAACACTCAGTAACACAGTAACACAGTAACACAGTAACACTCAGTAACACAGTAACGCTCAGTAACACAGTAACACAGTAACACTCAGTAACACAGTAACGCTCAGTAACACAGTAACACAGTAACACTCAGTAACACAGTAACACAGTAACACTCAGTAACACAGTAACACAGTAACACTCAGTAACACAGTAACACAGTAACACAGTAACACAGTAACACTCAGTAACACAGTAACACAGTAACACAGTAACACTCAGTAACACAGTAACACAGTAACGCTCAGTAACACAGTAACATAGTAACACTCAGTAACACAGTAACGCTCAGTAACACAGTAACACAGTAACACTCAGTAACACAGTAACACAGTAACACTCAGTAACACAGTAACACAGTAACGCTCAGTAACACAGTAACACAGTAACACTCAGTAACACAGTAACACAGTAACACTCAGTAACACAGTAACGCTCAGTAACACAGTAACACAGTAATGCTCAGTAACACAGTAACACAGTAACACAGTAACACTCAGTAACACAGTAACACAGTAACGCTCAGTAACACTCAGTAACACAGTAACACTCAGTAACACAGTAACACAGTAACACTCAGTAACACAGTAACGCTCAGTAACACAGTAACACAGTAACACTCAGTAACACAGTAACACAGTAATGCTCAGTAACACAGTAACACAGTAACACAGTAACACTCAGTAACACAGTAACACAGTAACACAGTAACACTCAGTAACCCTCAGTAACACAGTAACACAGTAACACAGTAACACTCAGTAACACAGTAACACAGTAACACTCAGTAACACAGTAACACAGTAACACTCAGTAACACAGTAACACTCAGTAACACAGTAACACAGTAACACAGTAACGCTCAGTAACACAGTAACACAGTAACACTCAGTAACACAGTAACACAGTAACACAGTAACACAGTAACACTCAGTAACACAGTAACACAGTAACACAGTAACACTCAGTAACACAGTAACACAGTAACGCTCAGTAACACAGTAACACAGTAACACTCAGTAACACAGTAATGCTCAGTAACACAGTAACACAGTAACACATAGTAACACTCAGTAACTCAGTAACACAGTAACACAGTAACACAGTAACACTCAGTAACACAGTAACACTCAGTAACACAGTAACACTCAGTAACACAGTAATGCTCAGTAACACAGTAACACAGTAACACTCAGTAACACAGTAACACTCAGTAACACAGTAACACAGTAACACTCAGTAACACAGTAATGCTCAGTAACACAGTAACACAGTAACACTCAGTAACACTCAGTAACACTCAGTAACACAGTAACACAGTAACACTCAGTAACACAGTAACACTCAGTAACTCAGTAACACAGTAACACTCAGTAACACAGTAACACAGTAACACAGTAACACTCAGTAACACAGTAACGCTCAGTAACACAGTAACACAGTAACACACAGAAACACAGTAACACAGTAACACACAGAAACACAGTAACACACAATAACACAGTAACACTCAGTAACACAGTAACACAGTAACGCTCAGTAACACAGTAACACAGTAACACTCAGTAACACAGTAATGCTCAGTAACACAGTAACACAGTAACACAGTAACACAGTAACACAGTAACACTCAGTAACACTCAGTAACACAGTAACACAGTAACACAGTAACACAGTAACACTCAGTAACACAGTAACACAGTAACACTCAGTAACACAGTAACACAGTAACACAGTAACACTCAGTAACACAGTAACGCTCAGTAACACAGTAACACAGTAACACAGTAACACTCAGTAACACAGTAACACAGTAACGCTCAGTAACACTCAGTAACACTCAGTAACACAGTAACACTCAGTAACTCAGTAACACAGTAACACTCAGTAACACAGTAACACTCAGTAACACAGTAACACAGTAACACTCAGTAACACAGTAACGCTCAGTAACACAGTAACACAGTAACACAGTAACACTCAGTAACACAGTAACACAGTAACACAGTAACACAGTAACACTCAGTAACACAGTAACACTCAGTAACACAGTAACACAGTAACACTCAGTAACACAGTAACACAGTAATGCTCAGTAACACAGTAACACAGTAACACATAGTAACACTCAGTAACTCAGTAACACAGTAACACAGTAACACAGTAACACTCAGTAACACAGTAACACTCAGTAACACTCAGTAACACAGTAACACAGTAACACCAGTAACACAGTAACGCTCAGTAACACAGTAACACAGTAACACAGTAACACTCAGTAACACAGTAACACAGTAACACAGTAACACTCAGTAACACAGTAACACAGTAACGCTCAGTAACACAGTAACACAGTAACACAGTAACACTCAGTAACACAGTAACGCTCAGTAACACAGTAACACAGTAACACAGTAACACTCAGTAACACAGTAACACAGTAACACTCAGTAACACAGTAATGCTCAGTAACACAGTAACACTGTAACACTCAGTAACACAGTAACACAGTAACACTCAGTAACACAGTAACGCTCAGTAACACAGTAACACAGTAACACAGTAACACTCAGTAACACAGTAACACAGTAACACAGTAACACTCAGTAACACAGTAACACAGTAACGCTCAGTAACACAGTAACACAGTAACACAGTAACACTCAGTAACACAGTAACGCTCAGTAACACAGTAACACAGTAACACTCAGTAACACAGTAACACAGTAATGCTCAGTAACACAGTAACACAGTAACACAGTAACACAGTAACACTCAGTAACACAGTAACACAGTAACACAGTAACACAGTAACACTCAGTAACACAGTAACACAGTAACACTCAGTAACACAGTAACACACTAACGCTCAGTAACACAGTAACACAGTAACACTCAGTAAAACAGTAACACTCAGTAACACTCAGTAACACAGTAACACAGTAACACTCAGTAACACAGTAACACAGTAACACTCAGTAACACAGTAACGCTCAGTAACACAGTAACACAGTAACACACAGTAACACTCAGTAACACAGTAACACAGTAACACAGTAACACAGTAACACTCAGTAACACAGTAACACAGTAACACTCAGTAACACAGTAACGCTCAGTAACACAGTAACACAGTAACACTCAGTAACACAGTAACACTCAGTAACACACTAACACACAAACACACAGTAACACAGTAACACAGTAACACACAATAACACAGTAACACTCAGTAACACATAGTAACACTCAGTAACACAGAAACACAGTAACACTCAAAAACACATAGTAACACTCAGTAACTCAGTAACTCAGTAACAGAGTAACACAGTAACACAGTAACACAGTAACACTCAGTAACACAGTAACACAGTAACACAGTAACACAGTAACACTCAGTAACACAGTAACGCTCAGTAACACAGTAACACAGTAACACAGTAACACACTAACACTCAGTAACACTCAGTAACACAGTAACACAGTAACACAGTAACACTCAGTAACACAGTAACACAGTAACACTCAGTAACACAGTAACACAGTAACACAGTAACACTCAGTAACGCTCAGTAACACAGTAACACAGTAACACTCAGTAACACAGTAACGCTCAGTAACACAGTAACACTCAGTAACACAGTAACACAGTAATGCTCAGTAACACAGTAACACAGTAACACAGTAACACAGTAACACTCAGTAACACAGTAACACAGTAACACAGTAACACACAGTAACACAGTAACACTCAGTAACACTCAAAAACACAGTAACACAGTAACACAGTAACACAGTAACACTCAGTAACACAGTAACACAGTAACACTCAGTAACACAGTAACACAGTAACGCTCAGTAACACAGTAACACAGTAACACTCAGTAACACAGTAACACAGTAACACACAATAACACAGTAACACACAGTAACACTCAGTAACACAGTAACACAGTAACACAGTAACACAGTAACACTCACTAACACAGTAACACAGTAACACTCAGTAACACAGTAACACAGTAACACAGTAACACAGTAACACTCAGTAACACAGTAACACTCAGTAACACAGTAACACAGTAACACTCAGTAACACAGTAACACTCAGTAACACCTAGTAACACAGTAACACAGTAACACACAGTAACACAGTAACACAGTAACACACAGTAACACAGTAACACACAGTAACACAGTAACGCTCAGTAACACAGTAACACAGTAACACAGTAACACAGTAACACTCAGTAACACAGTAACACAGTAACACAGTAACACTCAGTAACACAGTAACACTCAGTAACACAGTAACACAGTAACACTCAGTAACACAGTAACACAGTAACACAGTAACACAGTAACACTCAGTAACACAGTAACACTCAGTAACACAGTAATGCTCAGTAACACAGTAACACAGTAACACTCAGTAACACAGTAACGCTCAGTAACACAGTAACACAGTAACACATAGTAACACTCAGTAACACAGTAACACAGTAACACTCAGTAACACAGTAACGCTCAGTAACACAGTAACACACTAACACTCAGTAACACAGTAACACACTAACACAGTAACCCTCAGTAACACTCAGTAACACAGTAACACAGTAACACAGTAACACTCAGTAACACAGTAACGCTCAGTAACACAGTAACACAGTAACACTCAGTAACACAGTAATGCTCAGTAACACAGTAACACAGTAACACATAGTAACACTCAGTAACACAGTAACACAGTAACATAGTAACACTCAGTAACACAGTAACGCTCAGTAACACAGTAACACTCAGTAACACAGTAACACAGTAACACTCAGTAACACAGTAACGCTCAGTAACACAGTAACACAGTAACACTCAGTAACACAGTAACACAGTAACACACAGTAACACAGTAATGCTCAGTAACACAGTAACACAGTAACACACAGTAACACACTAACACTCAGTAACACAGTAACACAGTAAAACTCAGTAACACATAGTAACACTCAGTAACACAGTAACACACAGTAACACATAGTAACACACAGTAACACAGTAACACAGTAACACTCAGTAACACAGTAACACAGTAACACTCAGTAACACAGTAACACAGTAACACAGTAACACTCAGTAACACAGTAACACTCAGTAACACAGTAACACAGTACAGTAACACTCAGTAACACAGTAACACTCAGTAACACTCAGTAACACATAGTAACACTCAGTAACTCAGTAACACAGTAACACAGTAACACAGTAACACAGTAACACAGTAACACAGTAACACAGGAACACAGTAACACTCAGTAACACAATAACACTCAGTAACACTCAGTAACACATAGTAACACTCAGTAACTCAGTAACACAGTAACACACTAACACACACTAACACAGTAACACAGTAACACAGTAACACAGTAAC
The DNA here is from genome assembly GCA_006937955.1 of Pachypanchax playfairii. Lineage (NCBI taxonomy): Eukaryota > Metazoa > Chordata > Actinopteri > Cyprinodontiformes > Aplocheilidae > Pachypanchax > Pachypanchax playfairii. The sequence continues at coordinate 302,686 of SSNP01000192.1, forward strand.
ACAGTAAAACAGTAACACAGTAACACAGTAACACACAGAAAACACAGAAACACAGTAACACAGTAAAACAGTAACACTCAGTAACACAGTAACACAGTAAAACAGTAAAACTCAGTAACACAGTAACACAGTAACCCTCAGTAACACAGTAACACAGTAACGCTCAGTAACACAGTAATACAGTAACACTCAGTAACACAGTAACACAGTAACACTCAGTAACACAGTAACGCTCAGTAACACAGTAACACAGTAACACTCAGTAACGCTCAGTAACACAGTAACACAGTAACACAGTAACACTCAGTAACACAGTAACGCTCAGTAACACAGTAACACAGTAACACTCAGTAACACAGTAACACAGTAACACTCAGTAACACAGTAACACAGTAACACAGTAACACTCAGTAACACAGTAACACTCAGTAACACAGTAACACAGTAACACAGTACAGTAACACTCAGTAACACAGTAACACAGTAACACTCAGTAACACAGTAACACAGTAACACACAGTAACACAGTAACGCTCAGTAACACAGTAACACAGTAACACTCAGTAACACAGTAATGCTCAGTAACACAGTAACACAGTAACACATAGTAACACTCAGTAACTCAGTAACACAGTAACACAGTAACACAGTAACACTCAGTAACACTCAGTAACACAGTAACACAGTAACACAGTAACACATAGTAACACAGTAACACAGTAACACTCAGTAACACAGTAACACTCAGTAACACAGTAACACAGTAACACAGTAACACAGTAACACTCAGTAACACAGTAACACAGTACAGTAACACTCAGTAACACAGTAACACTCAGTAACACCCAGTAACACATAGTAACACTCAGTAACTCAGTAACACAGTAACACTCAGTAACACAGTAACGCTCAGTAACACAGTAACACAGTAACACAGTAACACACAGTAACACATAGTAACACTCAGTAACTCAGTAACTCAGCAACAGAGTAACTCAGTAACACAGTAACACAGTAACACAGTAACACAGTAACACAGTAACACAGTAACACTCAGTAACACAGTAACACAGTAACACTCAGTAACACAGTAACACAGTACAGTAACACTCAGTAACACAGTAACACTCAGTAACACTCAGTAACACATAGTAACACTCAGTAACTCAGTAACACAGCAACAGAGTAACTCAGTAACACAGTAACACAGTAACACAGTAACACAGTAACACAGTAACACAGTAACGCTCAGTAACACAGTAACACAGTAACACAGTAAAACACAGTAACACTCAGTAACACAGTAACACAGTAACACAGTAACACTCAGTAACACAGGAACACAGTAACACTCAGTAACACAGTAATGCTCAGTAACACAGTAACACTCAATAACACAGTAACACAGTAACACTCAGTAACGCTCAGTAACACAGTAACACAGTAACACAGTAACACTCAGTAACACAGTAACACAGTAACACAGTAACACTCAGTAACACAGTAACACTCAGTAACACATAGTAACACTCAGTAACTCAGTAACACAGTAACACAGTAACACTCAGTAACACAGTAACACAGTAACACTCAGTAACACAGTAACACAGTAACGCTCAGTAACACAGTAACACAGTAACACAGTAACACTCAGTAACACAGTAACACTCAGTAACACATAGTAACACTCAGTAACTCAGTAACTCAGCAACAGAGTAACACAGTAACACAGTAACACAGTAACACAGTAACACAGTAACACAGTAACACAGTAACACTCAGTAACACAGTAACACTCAGTAACACAGTAATGCTCAGTAACACAGTAACACAGTAACACAGTAACACTCAGTAACACAGTAACACTCAGTAACACATAGTAACACTCAGTAACACAGTAACACAGTAACACTCAGTAACACAGTAACACAGTAACACTCAGTAACACAGTAACACAGTAACACACAGTAACACAGAAACACACAGTAACACAGTAACACTCAATAACACAGTAACACAGTAACACTCAGTAACACATAGTAACACTCAGTAACTCAGTAACTCAGCAACAGAGTAACTCAGTAACACAGTAACACAGTAACACAGTAACACAGTAACACAGTAACACAGTAACACTCAGTAACACAGTAACACAGTAACACTCAGTAACACTCAGTAACACAGTAACACAGTAACACAGTAACACAGTAACACAGTAACACTCAGTAACACAGTAACACAGTAACGCTCAGTAACACAGTAACACAGTAACACTCAGTAACACAGTAATGCTCAGTAACACAGTAACACAGTAACACTCAGTAACACAGTAACACAGTAACACAGTAACACTCAGTAACACAGTAACACAGTAACACAGTAACACTCAGTAACCAGTAACACTCAGTAACTCAGTAACACAGTAACACAGTAACACAGTAACACTCAGTAACACAGTAACACTCAGTAACACATAGTAAACTCAGTAACACAGTAACACAGTAACACTCAGTAACACAGAAACACAGTAACACTCAGTAACACTCAGTAACACAGTAACACAATAACACAGTAACACTCAGTAACACAATAACACTCAGTAACACAGTAACACAGTAACACAGTACAGTAACACTCAGTAACACAGTAACACAGTAACACTCAGTAACACAGTAACACAGTAACACTCAGTAACACAGTAACACTCAGTAACACAGTAATGCTCAGTAACACAGTAACACAGTAACACTCAGTAACACAGTAACGCTCAGTAACACAGTAACACAGTAACACTCAGTAACACAGTAACACAGTAACACTCAGTAACACAGTAACGCTCAGTAACACTCAGTAACACAGTAACACAGTAACACAGTAACACTCAGTAACACAGTAACACTCAGTAACACAGTAACACAGTAACACATAGTAACACTCAGTAACTCAGTAACACAGTAACACAGTAACACAGTAACACTCAGTAACACAGTAACACTCAGTAACACATAGTAACACTCAGTAACTCAGTAACACAGAAACACAGTAACACTCAGTAACACAGTAACACAGAAACACTCAATAACACAGTAACACTCAGTAACACAGTAATGCTCAGTAACACAGTAACACAGTAACACTCAGTAACACATAGTAACACTCAGTAACTCAGTAACTCAGTAACAGAGTAACACAGTAACACAGTAACACAGTAACACTCAGTAACACAGTAACACTCAGTAACACTCAGTAACACAGTAACACAGTAACACAGTAACACTCAGTAACACAGTAACACTCAGTAACACAGTAACACAGTAACACATAGTAACACTCAGTAACTCAGTAACACAGTAACACAGTAACACAGTAACACTCAGTAACACAGTAACACTCAGTAACACATAGTAACACTCAGTAACTCAGTAACACAGTAACACAGTAACACTCAGTAACACAGTAACACAGTAACACTCAGTAACACTCAGTAACACAGTAACACAGTAACACAGTAACACTCAGTAACACAGTAACACTCAGTAACTCAGTAACACAGTAACACTCAGTAACACAGTAACACAGTAACACTCAGTAACACAGTAACACTCAGTAACACAGTAATGCTCAGTAACACAGTAACACAGTAACACTCAGTAACACAGTAACACTCAGTAACACTCAGTAACACATAGTAACACTCAGTAACTCAGTAACACAGTAACACAGTAACACTCAGTAACTCAGTAACTCAGTAACACAGTAACACAGTAACACAGTAACACAGTAACACAGTAACACAGTAACACAGTAACACAGTAACACAGTAACACTCAGTAACACAGTAACACAGTAACACAGTACAGTAACACTCAGTAACACAGTAACACTCAGTAACACTCAGTAACACATAGTAACACTCAGTAACTCAGTAACACAGTAACACAGTAACACTCAGTAACACAGTAACACAGTAACACTCAGTAACACTCAGTAACACTCAGTAACACAGTAATGCTCAGTAACACAGTAACACAGTAACACTCAGTAACACAGTAACACTCAGTAACACAGTAACACAGTAACACAGTAACACTCAGTAACACAGTAACACAGTAACACACTAACACTCAGTAACACAGAAACACTCAGTAACACAGTAACACACAAACACACAGTAACACAGTAACACAGTAAAACTCAGTAACACAGTAACGCTCAATAACACAGTAACACAGTAACACAGTAACACTCAGTAACACACTAACACAGTAACACAGTAACACAGTAACACTCAGTAACACAGTAACACAGAAACACTCAGTAACACAGTAACACAGTAACGCTCAGTAACACAGTAACACAGTAACACTCAGTAACACAGTAATGCTCAGTAACACAGTAACACAGTAACACAGTAACACTCAGTAACACAGTAACACTCAGTAACACTCAGTAACACAGTAACACAGTAACACAGTAACACTCAGTAACACAGTAACACAGTAACACAGTAACACAGTAACACTCAGTAACACAGTAACACAGTAACACTCAGTAACACAGTAACACAGTAACACTCAGTAACACAGTAACACTCAGTAACACAGTAACACAGTAACACAGTACAGTAACACTCAGTAACACAGTAACACTCAGTAACACTCAGTAACACATAGTAACACTCAGTAACTCAGTAACACAGTAACACAGTAACACTCAGTAACTCAGTAACTCAGTAACACAGTAACACAGTAACACAGTAACACAGTAACACAGTAACACTCAGTAACACAGTAACACAGTAACACAGTAACACAGTAACACTCAGTAACACAGTAACACAGTAACACTCAGTAACACAGTAACACAGTAACACAGTAACACTCAGTAACACAGTAACGCTCAGTAACACAGTAACATAGTAACACTCAGTAACACAGTAACGCACAGTAACACAGTAACACAGTAACACTCAGTAACACAGTAACACTCAGTAACACTCAGTAACACAGTAACACAGTAACACAGTAACACTCAGTAACACAGTAACACTCAGTAACACAGTAACACAGTAACACAGTACAGTAACACTCAGTAACACAGTAACACTCAGTAACACTCAGTAACACAGTAACACTCAGTAACACATAGTAACACTCAGTAACTCAGTAACTCAGCAACAGAGTAACTCAGTAACACAGTAACACAGTAACACCAGTAACACAGTAACACTCAGTAATACACAGTAACACAGTAACACAGTAACACAGTAACACACAGTAACACAGTAACACAGTAACACAGTAACACAGTAACACTCAGTAACACAGTAACACAGTACAGTAACACTCAGTAACACAGTAACACAGTAACACAGTACAGTAACACTCAGTAACACAGTAACACTCAGTAACACTCAGTAACACAGTAACACTCAGTAACACATAGTAACACTCAGTAACACAGTAACACAGTAACACTCAGTAACACATAGTAACACTCAGTAACTCAGTAACTCAGTAACACAGTAACACAGTAACACAGTAACACTCAGTAACACAGTAACACCAGTAACACTCAGTAACACAGTAACACAGTAACACTCAGTAACACAGTAACGCTCAGTAACACAGTAACACAGTAACACTCAGTAACACAGTAACACAGTAACACTCAGTAACACATAGTAACACTCAGTAACTCAGTAACTCAGCAACAGAGTAACTCAGTAACACAGTAACACAGTAACACAGTAACACAGTAACACTCAGTAACACTCAGTAACACAGTAACACAGTAACACAGTAACACTCAGTAACACAGTAACACAGTAACACACAGTAACACTCAGTAACACAGTAACACAGTAACACAGTAACACAGTAACACTCAGTAACACAGTAACACTCAGTAACACATAGTAACACTCAGTAACACAGTAACACAGTAACACTCAGTAACACATAGTAACACTCAGTAACTCAGTAACTCAGTAACAGAGTAACACAGTAACACAGTAACACAGTAACACTCAGTAACACAGTAACACAGTAACACTCAGTAACACAGTAACACTCAGTAACACAGTAACACAGTAACACACAGTAACACAGTAACACAGTAACACTCAGTAACACAGTAACACTCAGTAACACAGTAACGCTCAGTAACACAGTAACACAGTAACACTCAATAACACAGTAACACAGTAACACTCAGTAACCCAGTAACACAGTAACACTCAGTAACACAGTAACGCTCAGTAACACAGTAACACAGTAACACAGTAACACTCAGTAACGCTCAGTAACACAGTAACACAGTAACACTCAGTAAAACAGTAACACAGTAACACTCAGTAACACATAGTAACACTCAGTAACTCAGTAACTCAGTAACACAGTAACACAGTAACACAGTAACACTCAGTAACACAGTAACACAGTAACACACAGTAACACAGTAACACAGTAACACTCAGTAACACAGTAACACAGTAACACTCAGTAACACAGTAACACTCAGTAACACAGTAACACTCAGTAACACAGTAACACAGTAACACTCAGTAACACAGTAACACAGTAACACTCAGTAACACAGTAACACAGTAACACTCAGTAACACAGTAACACAGTAACACTCAGTAACACAGTAACACTCAGTAACACATAGTAACACTCAGTAACACAGTAACACAGTAACACTCAGTAACACTCAGTAACACAGTAACACAGTAACACAGTAACACAGTAACACAGTAACACTCAGTAACTCAGTAACACAGTAACACTCAGTAACACAGTAACACAGTAACACAGTAACACTCAGTAACACAGTAATGCTCAGTAACACAGTAACACTGTAACACTCAGTAACACAGTAACACAGTAACACTCAGTAACACAGTAACACAGTAACACACTAACACACTAACACTCAGTAACACACAGTAACACTCAGTAACTCAGTAACACAGTAACACAGTAACACTCAGTAACTCAGTAACTCAGTAACACAGTAACACAGTAACCTCAGTAACACAGTAACACTCAGTAACTCAGTAACACAGTAACACTCAGAAACACAGTAACACAGTAACACAGTAACACTCAGTAACACAGTAACACAGTAATGCTCAGTAACACAGTAACACAGTAACACAGTAACACTCAGTAACACAGTAACACAGTAACACAGTAACACAGTAACACTCAGTAACACAGTAACACTCAGTAACACAGTAACACAGTAACACTCAGTAACACAGTAACACAGTAACACTCAGTAACACAGTAACGCTCAGTAACACAGTAACACAGTAACACTCAGTAACACAGTAACACTCAGTAACTCAGTAACTCAGCAACAGAGTAACTCAGTAACACAGTAACACAGTAACACAGTAACACAGTAACACAGTAACACTCAGTAACACAGTAACACAGTAATGCTCAGTAACACAGTAACACAGTAACACAGTAACACTCAGTAACACAATAACACAGTAACACAGTAACACTCAGTAACACAGTAACACTCAGTAACACAGTAATGCTCAGTAACACAGTAACACAGTAACACTCAGTAACACAGTAACGCTCAGTAACACAGTAACACAGTAACACTCAGTAACACAGTAACACAGTAACACAGTAACACACAGTAACACAGTAACACAGTAACACAGTAACACAGTAACACTCAGTAACACAGTAACACTCAGTAACTCAGTAACACAGTAACACTCAGTAACACAGTAACACAGTAACGCTCAGTAACACAGTAACACAGTAACACTCAGTAACTCAGTAACACAGTAACACAGTAACACAGTAACACTCAGTAACACAGTAACACTCAGTAAACATAGTAACACTCAGTAACACAGTAACGCTCAGTAACACAGTAATACAGTAACACTCAGTAACACAGTAACACAGTAACACTCAGTAACACAGTAACGCTCAGTAACACAGTAACACAGTAACACTCAGTAACACAGTAACACAGTAACACTCAGTAACACAGTAACGCTCAGTAACACAGTAACACAGTAACACAGTAACACTCAGTAACGCTCAGTAACACAGTAACACAGTAACACTCAGTAACACAGTAACACAGTAACGCTCAGTAACACAGTAACACAGTAACACTCAGTAACACAGTAACGCTCAGTAACACAGTAACACAGTAACACAGTAACACTCAGTAACGCTCAGTAACACAGTAACACAGTAACACTCAGTAACACAGTAACGCTCAGTAACACAGTAACATAGTAACACTCAGTAACACAGTAACGCTCAGTAACACAGTAATACAGTAACACTCAGTAACACAGTAACACAGTAACACTCAGTAACACAGTAACACAGTAACACACAGAAACACAGTAACACAGTAACACACAAAAACACAGAAACACACAAACACACAGTAACACACAGTAACACAGTAACACTCAGTAACACTCAGTAACACAGTAACACAGTAACACAGTAACGCTCAGTAACACAGTAACACAGTAACACTCAGTAACACAGTAACACAGTAACACTCAGTAACACAGTAACGCTCAGTAACACAGTAACACAGTAACACTCAGTAACACAGTAACACAGTAACACTCAGTAACACAGTAACACTCAGTAACACAGTAACGCTCAGTAACACAGTAACACAGTAACACAGTAACACAGTAACACTCAGTAACACAGTAACACAGTAACACACAGTAACACTCAGTAACTCAGTAACTCAGCAACAGAGTAACTCAGTAACACAGTAACACAGTAACACAGTAACACAGTAACACTCAGTAACACAGTAACACAGTAACACAGTAACCCTCAGTAACCCTCAGTAACACAGTAACACAGTAACACAGTAACACTCAGTAACACAGTAACACAGTAACACTCAGTAACACAGTAACACAGTAACACAGTAACGCTCAGTAACACAGTAACACAGTAACACTCAGTAACACAGTAACACTCAGTAACACAGTAACACAGTAACACAGTAACACTCAGTAACACAGTAACACAGTAACACTCAGTAACACAGTAACACAGTAACACAGTAACACTCAGTAACACAGTAACACAGTAACACTCAGTAACACAGTAACACTCAGTAACACAGTAACACAGTAACACTCAGTAACACAGTAACACAGTAACACAGTAACACTCAGTAACACAGTAACACAGTAACACAGTAACACTCAGTAACACAGTAACACAGTAACACTCAGTAACACAGTAACGCTCAGTAACACAGTAACACAGTAACACTCAGTAACACAGTAACACACAAACACACAGTAACACAGTAACACACAAAAACACAGAAACACAGTAACACAGTAACACTCAGTAACACAGTAACACAGTAACACAGTAACACAGTAACACTCAGTAACACAGTAACACAGTAACACTCAGTAACACTCAGTAACACAGTAACACAGTAACACAGTAACACAGTAACACAGTAACACTCAGTAACACAGTAACACAGTAACACAGTAACACTCAGTAACTCAGTAACACAGTAACACTCAGTAACACAGTAACACAGTAACACAGTAACACTCAGTAACACAGTAATGCTCAGTAACACAGTAACACTGTAACACTCAGTAACACAGTAACACAGTAACACTCACTAACACACTAACACAGTAACACTCAGTAACACTCAGTAACACAGTAACACAGTAACACAGTAACACAGTAACACTCAGTCACACAGTAACACAGTAACACTCAGTAACACAGTAACGCTCAGTAACACAGTAACACAGTAACACTCAGTAACACAGTAACACAGTAACACAGTAACACTCAGTAACACAGTAACACTCAGTAACACTCAGTAACACAGTAACACACTAACACTCAGTAACACAGTAACACAGTAACACTCAGTAACACAGTGACACACAGTAACACAGTAACACAGTAACACAGTACAGTAACACTCAGTAACACAGTAACACTCAATAACACTCAGTAACACATAGTAACACTCAGTAAATCAGTAACTCAGCAACAGAGTAACTCAGTAACACAGTAACACAGTAACACAGTAACACTCAGTAACACAGTAACACTCAGTAACACAGTAACACAGTAACACAGTAACACTCAGTAACACAGTAATGCTCAGTAACACAGTAACACAGTAACACTCAGTAACACAGTAACACAGTAACACTCAGTAACACAGTAACGCTCAGTAACACAGTAACACAGTAACACTCAGTAACGCTCAGTAACACAGTAACACAGTACCACAGTAACACTCAGTAACACAGTAACACAGTAACACAGTAACACAGTAACACTCAGAAACACAGTAACACAGTAACACAGTAACACACTAAAACACAGTAACACAGTAACACACTAACACTCAGTAACACTCAGTAACACAGTAACACAGTAACACAGTAACCCTCAGTAACCCTCAGTAACACAGTAACACAGTAACACAGTAACACTCAGTAACACAGTAAAACAGTAACACACAGTAACACAGTAACACACTAACACTCAGTAACACTCAGTAACACAGTAACACAATAACACAGTAACACAGTAACACAGTAACACTCAGTAACACAGTAACACTCAGTAACACAGTAACATAGTAACACTCAGTAACACAGTAACGCTCAATAACACAGTAACACAGTAATGCTCAGTAACACAGTAACACAGTAACACAGTAACACTCAGTAACACAGTAACACAGTAACACAGTAACACAGTAACACCCAGTAACACAGTAATGCACAGTAACACAGTAACACAGTAACACACAGCAACACAGTAACACAGTAACACTCACTAACACAGTAACACACAGTAACACTCAGTAACACTGTAACACAGTAACACAGTAACACTCAGTAACACAGTAACACAGTAACACAGTAACACTCAGTAACACAGTAACACTCAGTAACACTCAGTAACACAGTAACACAGTAACACAGTAACACTCAGTAACACAGTAATGCTCAGTAACACAGTAACACTGTAACACTCAGTAACACAGTAACACAGTAACACTCAGTAACACAGTAACACTCAGTAACACTCAGTAACACAGTAACACAGTAACACAGTAACACTCAGTAACACAGTAACACAGTAACACAGTAACACTCAGTAACTCAGTAACACAGTAACACTCAGTAACACAGTAACACAGTAACACAGTAACACTCAGTAACACAGTAATGCTCAGTAACACAGTAACACAGTAACACTCAGTAACACATAGTAACACTCAGTAACTCAGTAACTCAGTAACAGAGTAACACAGTAACACAGTAACACAGTAACACAGTAACACAGTAACACTCAGTAACACTCAGTAACACAGTAACACAGTAACACAGTACACTCAGTAACACAGTAACACAGTAACACAGTAACACTCAGTAACACAGTAACACTCAGTAACTCAGTAACACAGTAACACTCAGTAACACAGTAACACAGTAACACAGTAACACTCAGTAACACAGTAACACACAGTAACACTCAGTAACACAGTAACACAGTAACACAGTAACACTCAGTAACACAGTAATGCTCAGTAACACAGTAACACTGTAACACTCAGTAACACAGTAACACAGTAACACTCAGTAACACAGTAACGCTCAGTAACACAGTAACACAGTAACACAGTAACACACAGTAACACAGTAACACAGTAACACTCAGTAACACAATAACACTCAGTAACACACAGTAACACAGTAACACAGTAACACAGTAACACTCAGTAACACAGTAACACAGTAACACTCAGTAACACATAGTAACACTCAGTAACTCAGTAACACAGCAACACAGTAACACTCAGCAACACTCAGTAACACAGTAACACAGTAACACAGTAACACTCAGTAACACAGTAACACTCAGTAACACAGTAACACAGTAACACAAAACACTCAGTAACACAGTAACACAGTGACACAGTAACACTCAGTAACTCAGTAACACAGTAACACAGTAACACAGTAACACTCAGTAACACAGTAACACTCAGTAACACTCAGTAACACAGTAACACAGTGACACAGTAACACTCAGCAACACAGTAACTCAGTAACACAGTAACACAGTAACACAGTAACACAGTAACACTCAGTAACACTCAGTAACACAGTAACACAGTAACACAGTAACACTCAGTAACACAGTAACACTCAGTAACACTCAGTAACACAGTAACACAGTAACACAGTAACACTCAGTAACACAGTAACACTCAGTAACACAGTAACACAGTAACACAGTAACACACAGTAACACAGTAACACAGTAACACTCAGTAACACAGTAACACTCAGTAACACAGTAACACAGTAACACAGTAACACTCAGTAACACATAGTAACACTCAGTAACTCAGTAACTCAGCAACAGAGTAACTCAGTAACACAGTAACACTCAGTAACACAGTAACTCAGTAACACAGTAACACTCAGTAACACAGTAATGCTCAGTAACACAGTAACACTGTAACACTTAGTAACACAGTAACACAGTAACACTCAGTAACACAGTAACACTCAGTAACACAGTAACACAGTAACACAGTAACACTCAGTAACACAGTAACACAGTAACACTCAGTAACACAGTAACACACAGTAACACTCAGTAACACAGGAACACAGTAACACAGTAACACAGTAACACAGTAACACAGTAACACAGTAACACTCAGTAACACAGTAACACTCAGTAATACTCAGTAACACAGTAACACAGTAACACAGTAACGCTCAGTAACACAGTAACACAGTAACACAGTAACACAGTAACACTCAGTAACGCTCAGTAACACAGTAACACAGTAACACTCAGTAACACAGTAACGCTCAGTAACACAGTAACACAGTAACACTCAGTAACACAGTAACACTCAGTAACACTCAGTAACACAGTAACACAGTAACACAGTAACACTCAGTAACACAGTAACACAGTAACACAGTACAGTAACACTCAGTAACACAGTAACACTCAGTAACACTCAGTAACACATAGTAACACTCAGTAACTCAGTAACACAGTAACACAGTAACACAGTAACACAGTAACACAGTAACACTCAGTAACACAGTAATGCTCAGTAACACAGTAACACAGTAACACTCAGTAACACTCAGTAACACAGTAACACAGTAACACAGTAACACAGTAACACTCAGTAACACAGTAACACAGTAACACTCAGTAACACAGTAACACAGTAACACAGTAACGCTCAGTAACACAGTAACACAGTAACACTCAGTAACACAGTAACGCTCAGTAACACAGTAACACAGTAACACAGTAACACTCATAACACAGTAACACAGTAACACAGTAACACAGTAACACAGTAACACTCAGTAACACAGTAACACTCAGTAATACTCAGTAACACAGTAACTCAGTAACACAGTAACACATAGTAACACTCAGTAACTCAGTAACACAGTAACACAGTAACACAGTAACACTCAGTAACACAGTAACACTCAGTAACTCAGTAACACAGTAACACTCAGTAACACAGTAACACAGTAACACAGTAACACAGTAACACTCAGTAACACAGTAACACAGTAACACTCAGTAACACATAGTAACACTCAGTAACTCAGTAACTCAGTGACACAGTAACACTCAGTAACTCAGTAACTCAGTAACACAGTAACACAGTAACACTCAGTAACACAGTAACACTCAGTAACACAGTAACACAGTAACACAGTAACACTCAGTAACACAGTAACACAGTAACACTCAGTAACACAGTAACACAGTAACACAGTAACACTCAGTAACACAGTAACACAGTAACACTCAGTAACACAGTAACGCTCAGTAACACAGTAACACAGTAACACAGAAACACTCAGTAACGCTCAGTAACTCAGTAACACAGTAACACTCAGTAACTCAGTAACACAGTAACGCTCAGTAACACAGTAACACAGTAACACAGTAACACAGTAACACAGTAACACTCAGTAACACAGTAACACAGTAACACAGTAACACTCAGTAACACAGTAACACAGTAACACTCAGTAACACAGTAACACAGTAACACAGTAACACTCAGTAACACAGTAACACAGTAACACTCAGTAACACAGTAACGCTCAGTAACACAGTAACACAGTAACACAGTAACACTCAGTAACACTCAGTAACACAGTAACACAGTAACACTCAGTAACACAGTAACGCTCAGTAACACAGTAACACAGTAACACTCAGTAACACAGTAACACAGTAACACTCAGTAACACATAGTAACACTCAGTAACTCAGTAACTCAGTAACAGAGTAACACAGTAACACAGTAACCCTCAGTAACCCTCAGTAACACAGTAACACAGTAACACAGTAACACTCAGTAACACAGTAACACTCAGTAACATAGTAACACAGTAACACAGTAACACTCAGTAACGCTCAGTAACACAGTAACACAGTAACACTCAGTAACACAGTAACGCTCAGTAACACAGTAACATAGTACAGTAACACTCAGTAACACAGTAACACTCAGTAACACTCAGTAACACATAGTAACACTCAGTAACACAGTAACACAGTAACACTCAGTAACACATAGTAACACTCAGTAACTCAGTAACTCAGTAACAGAGTAACACAGTAACACAGTAACACAGTAACACAGTAACACAGTAACACTCAGTAACGCTCAGTAACACAGTAACACAGTAACACAGTAACACTCAGTAACACAGTAACGCTCAGTAACACAGTAACATAGTAACACTCAGTAACACAGTAACGCTCAGTAACACAGTAACACAGTAACACTCAGTAACACAGTAACACAGTAACACTCAGTAACACAGTAACGCTCAGTAACACAGTAACACAGTAACACTCAGTAACACAGTAACACAGTAACACAGTAACACTCAGTAACACAGTAACACAGTAACACAGTAACACTCAGTAACACAGTAACGCTCAGTAACACAGTAACACAGTAACACAGTAACACAGTAACACAGTAACGCTCAGTAACACAGTAACACAGTAACACTCAGTAACACAGTAACGCTCAGTAACACAGTAACACAGTAACACTCAGTAACACAGTAACACAGTAACGCTCAGTAACACTCAGTAACACAGTAACACAGTAACACTCAGTAACACTCAGTAACACTCAGTAACACAGTAACACTCAGTAACACAGTAACACAGTAACGCTCAGTAACACTCAGTAACACAGTAACACAGTAACACTCAGTAACACTCAGTAACACAGTAACTCACTCTGTGGTGTTCAGCTTCCTTTTTATTCTTGTTTATTTACAGCTTTTTTACAAGCTTGACTCTGTCCTCTGTCTCTCAGTCTGACTCTGTCCTCTGACTCTCCATCTTACTCTGTCCTCTGTCTCTCAGTCTGACTCTGTCCTCTGTCTCTCTGTCTGACTCTGTCCTCTGTCTCTCAGTCTTACTCTGTTCTATGTCTCTCAGTCTGACTCTGTCCTCTGACTCTCCGTCTTACTCTGTCCTCTGACTCTCAGTCTGACTCTGTCTCTCAGTCTGACTCTGTCCTCTGACTCTCAGTCTTACTCTGTCTCTCAGTCTGACTCTGTCCTCTGACTCTCAGTCTGACTCTGTCCTCTGACTCTCCGTCTGTCCTCTGACTCTCAGTCTGACTCTGACTCTCAGTCTGACTCTGTCTCTCAGTCTGACTCTGTCCTCTGACTCTCAGTCTTACTCTGTCCTCTGACTCTCAGTCTTACTCTGTCTCTCAATCTGAGTCTGTCCTATGTCTCTCAGTCTGAGTCTGTCCTCTGTCTCTGACTGGTCATACCAGGACCCATCACTCTAACACACACACCAGATGTTTGCCAGTCCAGACCTGATCAACATGTTTCTGTCTCACACACAGTAACTCAGTAACAGCTTCTCAGCAATAATCTTGAGTAGATAAATCAGAGTGAAGAACCAAAGTCCAGACTGATGTAGCTTTAAACATCCATTATCCTGTTTATCACCTCCCTCAAACACACACAGCTGCAGTGGTTTAAGAGCTTTAAGCTGTTTGTTCTGCAGCCTCGTCTATTGTCAGATTAATTACAGAGCAGCTCATTAGTCTGCTCTCATTCAGATGGGATCAGTGGAGACTAACCGGCTTGTCTTCCAGTTTCTCAGTGGACTCTGCTGACAAGATGCTGTTTGCATTTGTATTGATCTGGAGCAGCTTCAGCAGCGCTGAGCAGATCCACAAACCAGAAGAATGTTAAGAAATAAAGTAACAAAGTTTGACTGAATACAACCTGCTGCTCTGAAGATTCAGAAAATCAACCTCCAAATCTCTTCAGCAGCTCAAGGAAACTTTATCCCAGACCCCCCCCCCCCTCCTCCTCCTCCTCACGGTGCAGGACGCTCGGATTTCACTGCTGATTTAACAGAAGTGAAACAGGATGGATTTGAGGATATTTCATATATCTTCCTTCTCTTTCAGGGCAGAGGAAATTAGAGTGAATAGAGTTAAAAAGGTGGATTTTTCCCCTCATTGCTTCTCTGTCAGTCTGGAACTTTTCAGCATTTATTCTGTCTGTTCCGTCCTGATTAACGCTCTGAATTCCTGCTAATTCCTGCTGCTGGTTGTGTATTCGGCTACAGTGTAAACAGGAGTAAAACTGCTTCTGATTACACCACAGAACAAAAGAGTTCATTAAAACATGTTAGGATTCAGTCTGAGCTCATTCATCGGGTCAGAGGTCATCGTAAAGAACCGGTCAGATTATTATATCTATCTGTTAAAGAGACTGATTCAGTTCACCTTGTTGATTAAATCCTTTACATGGAAGGGAAGCTTGTATTTGAGAAGAAACTGCAGTAAAGGAGACTTTTGTATTTGAAATATAAATCTGAGGAACTGAACTTGAAGTGAAAAGTAAAAACACATCATGAGTTGTCTCAGAAATGTGACTTAACAACGCTGGAATCTTGGAGCAAACTGAAAACAGAACTTTAATCCCAAACACATCAGATAGAACACAGACTGAAGAAAGAACCTGTTTCTCACTGAAGGTAAAATGTAACTTCACAAGCTTTAATTCCTGCAAATGTTATAAAATCAGAAGATATTGTCATTAGTTCCTACTTGATCCTGTCAGCTTCTTCTTGTTTCACACAGATCTGAACTCGTTTGCCTTCACTGATGCTGTTTTGCATTAGTGTTTGATTGTGAAGGACATGAGGTGGAGTTTATGGTTTATGGTTGTTGCACATCTCTCGTTTCCTCTCTGTGTCCAAAAAATAAATTACTGTTGATTCCAAATTGTATTTATCTGCATATCTCCCAGATTTTTCCCATAAATGCACATTAGTATTACATTAACCATAACATGACCCAGAGATCTGCTTCCAGGCTCTGGATGCAGTGCCCTCATACTTATTGAATTATCCGACCTGCGATAGAAATCTGCTGCATTTATGTGCCAATAACAACACAGTGAGAGGGCTCTAATTGAAGAGGCTGTGGTCAGGGTTGAGTTAAGGTTTTAAAGCATTACCAGGCATTGTTTACTGCAGCTGTAATGAAGTGTTCTGTTGATTTCAGGTGTAATGCTTTAAAATCCATCTGACAGGCTGAAGGAAGTTTCTCAAAGTGTGAAACTCACTCAGTTAATTTGTGCACAGAGCAGAGTTTCCTCTTCCTGCACCAACATTTGTCTTTCTGATTAAAATCCACTGTAGCGATTATTACTCCTCTGAAACAAACGCAGATATTGAATTTTCTGGTGTGATTTCCTGCATGAGGCTGTGCAGAGGAAGGGGGACATGTGGAGGTTGACCTCCAGAGATCTGCAGCTCTGACAGTTTTCAGCTGCAGGGGAATGTTAATATGTATTTCCAGGATTACTGAATTATGTATATGACAAGCGTCTGGAGGAATGTGCAGCATTAGCTTCAGGTTTATGAGTTGAGCCTGGTCATCTGCATGCTCCAGTTACCCCTAATGATGGTAATTATTACAAGGCTTAACTGTAATACTGGATTGATTCTCAGGCTCCTGGATAACCCCTGATGCTGGCACACTGCTCGGGCCCCAGGCCCCCTCCTCAGCGACCCAACAAAGGCCACGTTGAGGCCGGGGAGCAGCTCGCGGTGGGGTCCTGGCAGCCGGCTGGCAGCCTGTCTGAGAGTTGGTCTCTGACGAAGGTTAATACTGAAGACAGGATTAGAGCTCCGGCTCACACAGACAAACTTTGGAGGGAAATATGTGACTAATTCCATTCTGTCATCAGTGGATATTAAAGTTTTTAGCTGCTATGTCAAATAATTTGTAAATCACAATGGTTTCACTGTTAAATCCAGCTTTAATTTCCAGGGCCAAGAAGCGATCGGGGGTTTAAGTCGGGTATTGTCTCAGGAGAAGTTCAGCTTTTTAAAGGATTTACAGGATGAAAGAATCTGACTGAACATTTACAGAAAATCTTTTAAAAATCTAATTTTTCCTCAGAAGCAGAAAACATCTCCATCGAACAGTTTCTCAGCAGAAATCATGCAAACGGGATGCAACCCCCTCCCACAGGTAAACGGGTCTTTGGCACCTGTACTGGATTAAAGGGGAGCTGCCAGTAGCTCCACAGAGTTAAGCTTTTAGATTGAATTACAGAAAAGGGGCGGAGTCATGCAGACCAGGTGCTGGCTGGGTAATAAGGTCTCAACAATCTGGTTCTGTTTCAGAGATGCTGGGGGTGTTGGTGGGGGTCATCAGGAGGAGGTGAAGTATTGATGATGATAACTTTAGCAGAACTTACCTGAGAATCTCAGTCATCACTTCCTGTGTCTCCTGAAACACGCTTTAATGTTTTACATCTTTTCCTAAAACAGGAAGCAGAAAAGCAGCTACTTCCTGCGCCTCACACCATCTTCAGGTCAGATAAATGTATTTGTTAGGAAATCAAAAACTAGAATGGAATTGAACAAAAACTAAAATGTTCTAGAATAACATGAAGATGTTGATGAATCAGATCTGACAGCGTCTCCGACTGTCAGGAAGTTACAGATGATTCCGTCACTCAATCTGAGTGTGTTTGTTGTTTTTATGCTGAAAAGAGAAAAAAACAACAAAACTGGAGGAAAACAAATATAAAACCAATTGAAATGTTCTTGTTTTCTGTCAAATTGAAATTGTATCTGCTGCAAAGTTTGACCATTTTAAAGCAAACTAGAACCATCATGAGATGTTTTTATCATAATGAGTTATTAGATGGCTCAAGGATCAACATGTTTCCTGAAAACGATTCATCTTCATCTAACTTGTTAGATTTTAAATTAAACATTTAGAAAATCTGTGCACATGAAGCTGGAGCAGAGTTATTAGAAGTGATGGAGCTGCATGTTGAAACACTGTGTGTGAGTTTTTCACACACGTCTGTGACACGTGTGTGTGTGGACATGTTAAAGACACGTTAAAGTGGCGTGTTGTGTAGAGGGTTAAATTCGACACCGCTTGGCGGCTGCTGTGTCTTGTTTTGATAGAATAATTCTAAGTTTCATTATGTTGCTGCCAGCCTGAAGGCCTCATTTGAATTTCTTATAAATCCAAAGTGTGTTAAGTAGCACCTCAGTGAAAGGAAGGTGGGGGGGGGTGGAGCACGTTTCAGACCTTCTAATGTGAAAATGTGTTTTTGATTCCTGACTTGACACGCAGTCAGAAGGCCATGAGTGTGTGTGTGTTTCTCTGATCCTGCCTGTAATCAGTAATTACCAGGATTGGCTGATGGATTCTAGTTATAATGAATGATTGATGAGCGCTGAAAGAGCGCGGCCGGGCCCTTTCTGTCCTCTGACAGCATGATGTTAGCACTGAATTGAAACCATTTAAGTAGAAAATGACTGGACACGGGAAAGGCTCAATAACAGGTACCGCTCTGACATTTTAAACATTCGCTGCTGGTTGAATCATCTGTATATTCATGTGACTGAAACTTGAGCTGCTGCTGCAGCCTGAAAGGAGAAAAACACTTTAAAGCCTGAAGAACATTTTGATTTGTTTGTTCTGTTTTCATCCATGCAGCCGGTAGTCGGGTTTTAACTCTGTGATCCCTGTCATGTCACCGACGCAGACGCTTTTACACTCCAGTTCCTGTTTTTACATGTTTACGCTGCTTTTTTACTCAGCAGTGATTCTCTGGAAATGACTGAAACCATTTCCTGCAGGTCCAAAACTCTACAAACATCTGGTTCTGTAGTGTAAAGAGTTTCATCTGAATTCAGTTTTACATTGAGTGACTCTTCAGTGGTTGGATCAATTTATCAGCTCCTAATGCTGATTTTCATAAAAGTTGCTTCTCTCAGGGCCGCAGGAGTGTTCACAGCTGATGTTTATGTCAGGAAAGATCTCTGATTCTGATACTAGAAGAAACATCAGAATCCATCAGTCGATGGATTTAAGTCGTCTGTTCAATCAGAAATAAAAACCTACATTTATCTCACAGACTTTGGTCCAACACAGCCTGCAGCTGGTACCGCCTTGAGCCTGCAGCTGGTACCGCCTTGAGCTTACGGGTTTGTTACTAAACCCAGTTCTGTTGCAGAACTCTGAGAGGAAACACACTGATATTTGGAAAACAACGTGTTGATATCCATCTTCTGTGGAGGTCATGACCTCCACCCTCTGCTCCTTGACCTGACATGCAGTAACTGTGGAGATGGTCCATTAGACCAGAACCAAACGGAGATTCTGGTGTTGGACTGGAGGCCAGTCCCTGAGTGGAACTTAATTTCTCTCTGTTTTAGCTCTTAATGAGAGTTTCTGTTGATTTTTTCTGGATTATTTTCATTTAGATGTTTATACTTTCATCTCAACACATTATTATACACACATATACACATATTATTAATAAATTCAATGTTTTCTGTCTAAGAAAGAAAAACTGTTAATTAAAACAATTCTATATAATTATCAGATGTTTCATGAAACTTTATGATGAAGTATTAGAAAATCTTTTATGGACTATTTTAGAATCTGAACATGTTTACTTTGATGTCTGTCTGTCTGTCTGTCTGCCTGCCTGTCTGACTGTCTGTCTGACTGATGTTTCCTTTCACATCCGGTGTTTTTCCTGCAGTTTTTCATCTCCTTTGGTTTTTGCAGAAATCTCTCTTTTCTCTCGTTTTTTTATTTTTTGATTCTTTGAAAATGCAGAACTGAATGTGAAAATAATAACAGCGCTCGGATGGCAGAAATCACAGTGTGGCTGCATCACAGAAAAGCTTTTTCACCGTGCAGCGACTTTCTGAGGAAACCAGCAGATGAATTAAACCGAGTCCAGAGTGACTGGAATAAGGAATAAAAATCCTTCATTCATTTGGAACATAAAAATCTTCTTTCATATCAAAAAACATTTTCATATGAAGCTGCAGAACTAAGCTGGCTGTTTGAAGCAGCAGAGGGACGTTCAGCTCCAATTTTTATTGATTCTTTATGAATTTAGTAGTTGATGGAGCAGAAACATCTTCAAAGTTCTAAATAAAATGCTTTAAATCTGGAATCCGGCCGGTAAATTAAACACATCTAAACAGGTTTCACTCATGTTTCGGGTCTAATTAGAGTTTTAATGATTCGTATGAAAACAGAGACAGAAATCCGACGGCTGAGCACAGAGCCGGTTCGGATGGATCCAGTTGGAACCGGTTGATGAGTCCAAACAAAATCACATGATAAAACGTTGTTTTATTCAGCATATTTTAACGAATTGTAAATTAAATTAGATTAAAACAAAAACAACGTTGTAAATAAAATATCCGTTTAGTGACGTAATAACATCAACGTTTCTGAAAGTAGAAGGTAAATAAAACCGAGCCAATAAAAGAACACAACACAAATGAGACGGAAGGGAAAAGCTCGCCAAACAAGACAAAACAAACATGATTCTAATTCTATAAAACTGTGAAATAAACGTTTTGATGTTTACTTCTTATAAATTATGACAAATAACGTGAAAAAGCTGCTTTTCATCTCAGAGTAAAAGGCCAAAGTTTTAATCTAAAACCAAACTATAATTCTTTCAAATAAATAAAAACTAGCAGAAACGAATTAATATTTATTTAATAACACCAAATAATAAAGTAATTAAATAAAAAAGAAGGTGAAATAAAATAGAAACGATCTGTTTTTTTCTCAATGAAATAAAGAATTCAGTTAAAAGGAAACAGTTCTCCGAGTTCAAATCCGGTTTTTCACAGAATCGGAGCTGAACTGCGTGTTAATCATTTCTCACCTCTAGACGGAACATTTTCTCATCTTCATCTTATCTGTGAACTCCCGCTGAGTCCTAAATGCAATCAAGCACTTCCATTAAGGTCTGAGTCTGGAATCCACGTTCCAGCACAACTCTCAGGCCGCGCTGATTATCCTCCTCAGCGGCCTGAATGGAGGCGATAATGGGCCGTTATCACCCGGTCAGAGGAGCTGCTGCCGGGAGGAACTCAGCCGCTCCCCGCAGAGAGCAGAGCGGAGGGCGGATAATGAGCCGAATCACAGACTTAATGCGCAGCAGTTTGCGTCTGATATGAAATATGCTTTATTTTGGTTTCTGCGCAGGAGAGAATGAGGCGCGCGCACAAACAAAGCTGCTGATTACAGAGACATGATGCTTCCGAGATTTGACTTCAATAACTGCAGGTTCGGTCGGAGGTTCTGGTTTATTTACTCCAAACAGAACCGAGCTGAATTTCTTTGAAGCTCGGAGTGGACCCAGTAACAGGACCCTGAAAAGGACATTAAACGTCTCATCTAAAGATGTTTGATTGTTTGAACTCACGCACGAGCTCCAAACATCGCCGCGCACTCTGATGACCATTCTGACATGGAAGTAATCGGATTACTTTGCAGAAAGAGGCTCCGTGACTCTGCGGCACATTTCCTACAGTCTGCAAACAGTGCGGATTATCTTAATTTAATTAATTCTCAATACACAGATCTGCGGCCCTTCACGCACACAGCAGCAGCCCCTGCGCGATGACGTCACAGCCTATAAGAGCAGCTCCGCGCGCAGCTGACCTCCCAAAACCACCAGTCCGCATTCTGAACAGGAGCGCGCTCTGCCGCGCGTTCAGAGGATAGAAAAACGCAGCCGCGTCATCATGTCGTCTTCTGTCTGAACTTTCTCTCCGCAGCTGGAGTTTCTGTTTTGAGAACAAGTTTCAGCTCCCGGTTCCTCCGTTTCACCCCGCGCAGCCGCGTGATGCCCGCCGGGATGTTTAGCATCGACAGCATCCTGTCCGCTCGGCCGAGCTGTAAGGAGCCGCTGCTGCTGCACCGGAGCGGCCCGCTGGTGCTGCCCGCCGGCCTCACGGACTCCATCTACACCGACTACAGCGGACTGGCTCCCCCCGGAGTTCACGCTGTGACCGGAACCAGGATCGGATATAACGGCTATTACTATGGACAGCTGCAGGTCCAGGGCCCCGGAGGAGGTCCGCCGTGCTGCGGGGCCGTGCCCGGCCTCAGTCCGCAGCAATGCCCCTGTTTCCCCGCAGGTAGGACAAGCAACGCCCCCCTGAGCTGCACCCACGTCAGCTTCTCACTTTAAATCAGATCTGTTTGTAAAAGACTTCCGGGCTCCTGTAAATAGTCTAATCAGCTGATTTACTCGTTAATGATCTCATCCCGGAAGCTTGTTCTACTCCTCAGGTTTTATGTTTGGGGATTTTTAGGTGTTTGTAAATTGAGTCAAACAAAATGTGAACAATCGCACAGAAACTGTATATGGAGTTTGATGCACGAACCGAAACTTGTTTCCAAACATCATCTCCTTAGTTTGTTTTGTTCCGGCTGCAGTTTTGTTTTGTCTAATCAGACCAAAGCGCGTGCAGCTTCACTGCAACAAACAGGCGGTTTGAGCGCGCGCTCTAAACACGAGCTGTAAAAACTGATTTCATGTAACTCATTACGCTGCTATACTGAACACGCTTTTCTTGCTCCCTGTTACCGCCCTGCAGGCTACGACAGTCCTGGTTCGGTTCTGATCTCCCCGGTTCCCCATCACATGATGTCCTACATGAACATGGGCAGCCTGTCACGCACAGAGCTGCAGCTCCTCAACCAGCTGCACTGCCGCAGGAAGCGGAGACACAGGACAATCTTCACCGACGAGCAGCTGGAAGCTCTGGAGGGCCTCTTCCAGGAGACCAAGTACCCTGACGTGGGCACGCGAGAGCAGCTGGCCCGCAAGGTCCACCTGAGGGAGGAGAAGGTCGAGGTCAGACACCTTTTTATTGAATATTACAAACTCTTCTGACATTATTATTATTATTATTATTATTATTATTATTATTATTAGCCTATATTGTTATTTTCTGTTTTAAAATATAAAATTTAAAGATGTTTAATCATTACTATATTTTGTTTTTTAACTTATTTGATTTCAACGACCTGTTGGATTTGATTTATGCTTCAGAAATTTGGGACTGAGTAAAAATGTAAATTTAATGAAAAACTGAAATAAATTAAATATAAATATTTAAGAAAATAATTTAGAAACTGAAATCAACAAAACCTTTATAAATTGAAATAATAATAATAATACATTTAAACATCTTTAAATGTAATATTTGAAAACAGAAAATAACAATATAGGATAATAATAATAATAATAATAATAACATTAACAGAGATATTTTATATTATTTTATCTTTATATGATCCAAGAACACGGCCGTTCACGCCGGTAAATTATTTGAGAAATGATAATTTCGACAATGAAATAAGTTCTTGATTATTTATAAAATGTAATCTGCATGTTTGTGTTTAAACGACAGACAGATTTCTGAAATGAAAAAACTGAAGAACGCGTCTAACTTCCCGCAGACAGAATCAATAAAGATTCATTGTTCGAGTTTCTCTCTGGAGAACTCAGAAGCCGGAAGTATCGGAGCGGTAACTGTTCTTTTGTCTGCAGGTGTGGTTCAAGAACCGTCGGGCCAAGTGGAGGAGGCAGAAGCGCTCCTCCTCGGAGGAGTCCGAGAACTCTCAGAAATGGAACAAAAACACCAAAATCGAGAAACCGGACGGAACGAAAAGCGACGTGGACTCGGACAGCTGATAGAGAAGCACGCGAGCCATGGTCACGTGATGTGATGTTGCACACCTGTACATATCTACATTTTATTATTGACTTTTATTTATATTTAATTTAAAGTGTTTCTGTTACGTTTGACGCGCACGGAGGGCACGCAGTGTCCAGCCGCGATCAAGTTGTAACATATTTGTGGATAATAAATGTTGTGCACGCGCCCGACCTGTTGTGGTTGCGGTGCACGAGCTCGTGTGTTATTAATCTGAAACACACGCCCAAACAAACATAATGAAATAAAATAAAACAACAACAAACGAATAATAAGAATAACGATCCG
>SSNP01000192.1:333154-344478 GCA_006937955.1 Pachypanchax playfairii
CTCCAGCAGCAGTAATTTTCTTTTTCACAAATTGAATACGGCTCATTTTTTTAAAACCATTATTTCTTTGACCTTTTTAAACACTGTTCCAGGCACTTGGAAAAACAAAGTCCAAGTCCAAGAAAAATTAGGTATTGAGTTAACTTTCAGAGCAGATAAATCTTGACTCCTTGTGGCTGCATGTAGAAAAAAGTGGATTTTTGTTTCTGTGCTCTTACGTAAGCTCAGCTGATGATGCAGACGCCTGATTAACTCCCTTTTTTCCAGCAGATTTTCTGCATGTCGGAGCTGATGTGTGTGACAGTGTTTGAGGTCTGCAGAGTTTTAGCAGGCAGGGATTTGGCTGCTGGACTGACAGTTTTTGGGTGGATTCCTGCTCCAAAGATAGACAGGGGTGTTGGCTGCTCTGTGGTCCACATGCAGAAACATTTGAGAAAATGGCCTCCCTCATCATGGCCGGAGCAGCCAGTCACAAACCAAAGAAAAGACAAATAATGCATATTTTTACAGAATGTAAACTTCCCTCTGTGTTATTACCATACTTCAGTGGGCTGACAGCCGTTTGCACTTTGTTTTCTTTCTCTATCTTTGTGGTTTCTGGATATGTGCAGACAGCTGAGCTTTGAGGCCCCGAAGGGGCCAATTGGATCCTTCAAACACAGAAAGAACCAACATGTGGCTGGACGCTGCAGGACGCTGCAGGAAGCTGCAGGACGCTGCAGGACGCTGCAGGAAGCTGCAGGACGCTGCAGGACGCTGCAGGACGCTGCAGGAAGCTGCAGGACGCTGCAGGAAGCTGCAGGACGCTGCAGGATGCTGCAGGACGCTGCAGGACGCTGCAGGACACTGGAGGATGCTGGAAGGGGTGGTGGGTAATTGAGGGCCCTTCACAGTGCCATGGAACGATGCAAGACAGTGTGCAGAGCCTTTAGAATGAGGCATGGCACAGCAGCAAGCTGCAGGACGCTGCAGGACGCTGCAGGACGCTGCAGGACGCTGCAGGAAGCTGCAGGACGCTGCAGGACGCTGCAGGAAGCTGCAGGACGCTGCAGGACGCTGCAGGACGCTGCAGGAAGCTGCAGGACGCTGCAGGACGCTGCAGGACACTGGAGGATGCTGGAAGGGGTGGTGGGTAATTGAGGGCCCTTCACAGTGCCATGGAACGATGCAAGACAGTGTGCAGAGCCTTTAGAATGAGGCATGGCACAGCAGCAAGCTGCAGGACGCTGCAGGACGCTGCAGGACGCTGCAGGACGCTGCAGGAAGCTGCAGGACGCTGCAGGACGCTGCAGGAAGCTGCAGGACGCTGCAGGACGCTGCAGGACGCTGCAGGAAGCTGCAGGACGCTGCAGGACGCTGCAGGACGCTGCAGGAAGCTGCAGGACGCTGCAGGACGCTGCAGGACACTGGAGGATGCTGGAAGGGGTGGTGGGTAATTGAGGGCCCTTCACAGTGCCATGGAACGATGCAAGACAGTGTGCAGAGCCTTTAGAATGAGGCATGGCACAGCAGCAAGCTGCAGGACGCTGCAGGACGCTGCAGGACGCTGCAGGACGCTGCAGGAAGCTGCAGGACGCTGCAGGACGCTGCAGGAAGCTGCAGGACGCTGCAGGACGCTGCAGGACGCTGCAGGAAGCTGCAGGACGCTGCAGGACGCTGCAGGACGCTGCAGGAAGCTGCAGGACGCTGCAGGACGCTGCAGGACACTGGAGGATGCTGGAAGGGGTGGTGGGTAATTGAGGGCCCTTCACAGTGCCATGGAACGATGCAAGACAGTGTGCAGAGCCTTTAGAATGAGGCATGGCACAGCAGGATGCTGCAGGATGCTGCAGCTCAGGCTTCACATCATCAAACATTCACTGGATTTATAACTTTAATTCAAACAAATTTCATCAAACCTTTCAGAAAAATGAACATGAACTGAGCTTTATACACACAAATAAAGAATTAAAAAAGATATGTTTACTTTTAGTTTTCACAAAGAAGAAAAGCTAATATTCAATAAAAAATAAATAAAAAAAATTACACCAACAATAAATTTAAAATTCTTATTCTAAGATTTTTTAATGCAAATAGACCAGGATATACTAAAAATAATAAACAATAATTTTAGAATTTGTAGAAAGAATAAATGAATCTATTCATTAAATCTGATAAATTCTTTAAATATAATTTAATTGGAATTATTAAAAGGAGATTTTGAACATTTCTACTTATAATAAAGTAAATTTAAACACCTCTAAATTCATATAATACAGCAGGATGAAGACTAAAATTGAACCTCACGACCTCTCAACATTATTTACAGTCCATCAGTAGCTTTTTCCTCCTGCCTGTCAAAAATAAACAAACAAACAAACAAAAACACATACACATTTAACCAGTTACATAAACAAACACGTGTGTATAAATTTATCCAGACTAAAGTTTAATTTTAGTCCCTGTAGATCCACAAACACGCGTGTTTAGATTCATTCCATGATTTTTTATCTGCGATTTATATAAAAACGTCTTTAATAAGATTCTGTTTATGATCATATTTACTGATCTTATTAAAAACTGTTCTTATTGTGTCATGAGTTTATATAATAGTGAGTTTAACCTGGTGACAGTTTGTGTTGCCCTGAAGGATCCTGTTATTGATCGACTTGCGTTTTCTTACAGAAACATGTAGGTCTGGATTTATTTCCCAATAAATTATCTTTATTTTTATTATAATTTGTACTTTTCCTCTTTATAATAAACACTTTCATTTTGTTTCTGCTTTTTATATTTGTTTGATATGTTAATTAAAACATTTAAGTGTGATGAAAATAGAAAAAAAAGAAATCACAAATATATCCATTATAGTATATATATGGTATATGACAGTTACAGTAAATAGTGTAGGCCTACATAATACATAAGGATAGATACACACACGCACAAACGCACGCACACGCACGCAGGACTTGCATGTGTTCCTTGTGTCGGACTCTCTGATTGGTGTTTGGGTGGGCGGGGCCTCTCAGCTCCAACCTGAGACCCTCTGCAGCACCTGAATCCTGATGCCAGCAGCCCGTCCTCCCCGAGCAGCAGAGACTCACAGTGAATCACTTGTTTCTGACCCTGGCGTGCCCCCCCGTCCCCCCCCCCCCCGTCCCCCCGTCCTCCCGTCCTCCCCCAGTCTGTCTCCGAGCTGCTGAGAGTCTGAACTAAATAAAACAATGTGTGGATTAATGATCAAGTGATTTGAAGTGTGTGTTTTCAGTATTTAGCCAGAGGATCAATCCAAATGAAAGCTGTATCAACAATGAAACTTCTCTCCCCAGAGGACACAAGCGATGGATCATCTGAGGAAAACAGAGAAAACAGAAACCTCGGACTTAAACAAAGTCTCTTCAGCTCCAGTCAGTCTGCTCACACGCAACAACAACCCGAACGGGCCGAAGCAGCTTAAGTGATCCGAGAAGTTTCACTCAGACGGAATCACAGGAAAATAGTCTGTTGACCTCTGACCTCCGATAGGTGGGGGGGGGGGGCATCTGAACGGGTTTTAACATGGGAGGGATTTCTGCCTGTTTATGGGACAAACAGCTGATCTTATCTCAGCTGTTTGAAATCCAGACTCTGTTCTTTCATCATTAATCAGTCCAAGTTCGTTTTGGAACAACTGGCTCGATTTATTCCATCAGCTGCTTTAACTGTCAGGCCGAACGAACCGAATCTGAAACAACCAGTTTGTTGGTGATACAATTTGAAATATCTATACGAGAAGTTTTATTTATTTATATAAAGATTTATTATTTTAAGTAGGTGATGTTTTTAAATTAATTAATTATTTTTTTCAAGAATCATACATTTCACTTATCAAGCGCCAAATAAAACAAATTATTGATTTCATTTATCATCCCTTTGATCTGAGGTGCTGCTGGTTTTCTTGATAAAAATCAGTATTTTTAATAAATTTTCATCCACTGAAAATCATCCAATCAGGTTTTATTTCTCATATTTCTTGCTTGGAATATCATTTTAGTTCAAAGAGTTGAAAAACAAAAAGAATTACACAAATATTTTTACAAATCTATCCAGAACAAAAACATTTAAAAACATAAAACAAAACAGACAAAAAAGCTTTCAAATGTTAGAAAGTTAAATTATCTAAAGAAATTCAGGTTATAAAATGCAATTTGAGTTTTATTTTATTTGAAGAAAACAGGAAGTTTAAGGGTTCTGAAGAAGAAGAACAAACATACAAACCAGAGAAATAAATATTTCTAAAATAATATGAAACAAAATCAACAATTACACACTGATAAATAATCTCAGGCCCCAGATCACAGATTACAGATTAGATCATCAGATTATTCTCATTCTCAAGTCATCAGTTCATCTCACACACGATCAGTCAAATTAAAATCTGATCCAGGGTCAGAGGTTAACAGCGTAACAGGTTTGTCCTGATGAGTTTCTCCTGCAGCAGTAGCTTTACTGATCAACAGCTGGATCTGTTCAGCACCGGCCTGCAGACCCTCATCCACAGCTGCATCAGTCGGGATTAAACAGCTGCTGATCTTCAGGATGATCTGAAGGCAGAGAGATAAATCTCTGATCCACTCGGACTCCTTCTGCCCTCTGCTGGAATCAAGTTTCATTTCACATCAAAACAAGTCAAGAATAACCTTTTCCTCTCTGATCAGCATCAGGTCACATGACAGACTGCCCAACATGTGACCATAGGCCCCGAGGGGTCAAGGGTCAGAATCAAACCAAGAGAAAAGCTGAATTCTGTAAAAAACTCTGGTAACATTTTAACATCAGCGAACAGAACTTCCTAACCTGAACCAGAACTGGATCCAAATGTTCGTAGAGCTTCATCAGTCTGACTGGAGCTGGTTTACACAGAACGGAGAGATTTCATGGAGCTGCAGATGTTTCCATCAGAAGGAAACGTGTGTTAAAACTTTTCCTCTGAAACGAAGAGACAGAACTGATTCTAAACTTTACATCATTCTGGTGTCAAAAAAAACCCATTAAAAGTTCTGAGAGTTTCCTGTTTCTCTGCTGTAACAATCGGAACTTCTAAAGCTGCTGTGAAAAAAGTGTTTGCAAACAGTAATCAGCATCTCTGTGCTGAACGCAGCTCTACTTTGTCAGAGTTCTCAGTGAAAACAGCTGCTGCTGCTGCTGGAAACCACTTGATCAAAACAACCCGACCCATTCATCACCTGATTCTGACACAAAGCCCGTCAGACGTTCAGCGTTTCAGCTCGGGTTGTTGTGTCGGCTGCAGCTCCATGATGTTTCATGGACTCTGAAATCCTGGGGTAAATATTTGAGTGTTTTCTGCAGGTGAGTTGAGTAAAAGAGCAGTGCGATGTGTTTACAGAGAGACGTCAGGATGAAGAGGAGGAAGAGGAGGAGGCTCCTGTTAAATATCCAGCAGCTCACAAACTAATCAGGACTGAGTGCTGATGTATTTTTATAATGAGTTGACGGCAGATTTCCACTCGTTGCTTCAAACTTTGGCCTAATCAACATGGTCACAGTGTTTCTGAGGCGGTGACAGCTCTCGCCACAATAACTGTGACAAAGCAAGGGGGGGTGGGCTTAAACTCATCAAAAGCCTGATTGTTTCCCATCATGATGGATCGTTTTCACGCAGCTTTACATGTGAGATGTGTGCATGTGTGTGTGTGTGTGCGTGTGTGTGTGTGTGTGTGTGTGTGTGTGTGTGTGTGTGTGTGTGTGTGTGTGTGTGTGTGTGTGTGTGTGTGTGTGTGTGTGTGTGTGTGTGCGCATGTGTGTGTGTGCGTGTGCATGTGTGTGTGTGTGTGTGTGCATGTGTGTGTGGTGGTCTGGAGATCAGAGGGAATCCAAACCGTCACATCTCATACAAAACAAATGAATCTTAGATCTCTGACCTGAGATCAGCCACAAAAACTTCAGATTTCCTGCAGAATGAAAACAAATCAATCCAAAACCTTTAACAACCAGTTTGAGTCTGTTTCTGTCAAGTTTTAATAAAATCTATCAGACACATCTGGATAAACAGTCTCTCATTCAGTGCAGTGTGCAGTTTGGTTGTTTCTTCTTCATCCTCCTCTTCCTCTTCTCAGATTGGCCCTTCAGCTGGTTACCACCATGCAAACCCAGGTTCCCCTCAGTGACCCCTGATTCTGGTCAGGACTGAGAGCTCAGAGATCTCACCGTCTCTCATCTGCCGTTTGACCAAAAGTTGGTTCAGATCCATCTTCTAGGAGGAATCTGGTCCCGGATTGGGTTCAGAACTGGTTCTACCTCTGGAGAGTCCAGAAATCGGATGTTGTTTCAGAAATGAGAGGAAATCTGATGTTTATGTAAATCTTTAATCCAGTTTAATAACTTTAGATGATTAAAAGGATCTTTGTGCAGCTGATTTCTCTCAGATCAACCTGGGTTAGGGTTCTATCCCTCAGCTGATAGAGAAAGGTTCTGTTTGAGGGTTGTGTAACTCAATCTGATGGATCCATGTGGGAAATCAGCTTTGGTCCAGAACTTCACGGATTAGAGTCTATCTGCGGTTCTCCCTGTGGACCAACGCTCAGACCACAAACCCTGAACCCTGAACCTGCTCCGAGGTCACAGCCAATTGGACGTGTTTCATTTAAGATGCCAAAACAATTTCCCTGTGACCCACAGAGCATCTGTTCTGGAAGTCCTTCTATGCCACAGAACAGAGTCATGTGACACCGGTGAACCAGCGTTAACCTGTGAGGGGGTGAGAACCTGGTCTGGGCCTCACGTTCTGCAGTCGGGACACCAGAGACCATCTCAGTGAGTGTTACATTCTTTTTGGAAGCATTACAATCACCTCGGCGCTGTAATCTGGAGCTCTGATGAGCGTTTCAGGGCCACAGAGGTTCTGGTATCTGCAGATCGGACCTCCAGCCCCGTCTTGACTAAATGTAACATAATCAGAAAGTCAGATCTGTGTTTTATACAACCAATCAGAGCCAATCAGTGTGAGCCCAGTGTATGATGGGAGCAGGGGGGTCAGAGGGGCCCCAGCAGAGTGTGTTCCTCATCAGTCGGCCCGGCTCGGCTCTGTTTGGATTACTCTGTTTGGATAAAGCAGATTGGTTTGCACTTAACCCTGTAATGTATGCAAAACTATTCTCCTGATAATTCTCTTTAGGTCTGGATGCTCAGCGCTCTGGCAGCTGCCATAAACGGGACGCAGCTCCAAGAAAAATGGCACCTAATAAATTCTGACATGGTCACTGGGTCGGGGGGGCGGGTGCAGCCAACCTGCCCCTGACACTAAACACACAAACAAACTGAGCCACGTTTCTAACACTGCACAGGACATTCTGTCAGATTCAGGCCCGGCAAAGATCCAAATACATCCAACCTCCTTCTGAGTCAAACGTCTCTCTGAAACACGTACAGAATCATTTGATAACAACAAGCAGAAGATTAAACGAACCAAGAAGA
The DNA here is from genome assembly GCA_006937955.1 of Pachypanchax playfairii. NCBI lineage: Eukaryota > Metazoa > Chordata > Actinopteri > Cyprinodontiformes > Aplocheilidae > Pachypanchax > Pachypanchax playfairii. The sequence goes on from SSNP01000192.1 coordinate 340,610, forward strand.
AATAAAACATGTTGACATGGAGATCTGAAACTCCTCCTGATGGTTGATCATGTTGTAAAAACTCACCAGCAGGTGGCGTCAAACACCAGAAAAACACTCTCCAAAGTCTGAAACCTGCTTCCTGCAGATTTGAAGCAGCTCAGTCTGACGGACCATCAGTTTATTAAAAGTTTATAAAAATACATGAATTTACAGGTTCTGATTCAGGCCTGGTGTTCTGCAGGTGAACTGGGTTTGTTTTATAATGAAGATGTGCACCAGCGCTCGTGACCCCTCAGAGGGACACATGGAACAAACAGATAGAAAAAGGACTCTTTTAATGTAACAAAGGAGAAGCTTTTTCTAAAGTACTGGACTAAATTCATTTTACATAAAGTTCACAGTGAATCAGAATCCCAGGAAACGGTTCTGGTGAAGGAGGGTCCAAACCCAAAGAGTAAATTAAACCACAGGTCGATGAACCACCTGATACAGAGTTAAAATACAAACATGTTTGTGACAGCAGAGCTGATAAAACTTTAAATAAATTCAGACTTTCACCTTCTGGATGATCCAGATGATCTAGAAGAGTGAAGATGAGAAGAAACTAACGCTCCAGCTTAGATCCTGATATTTATAAGAGATTATAATCTTCTCTTAAAAAGGAAGTTCAGACAGGAGAGAAGGATCAGCTCATCCATCGAAGAAAATAACCACAGAGACACCAAAGGACACGCTAACTGGACATGTTTCTCCCCTGCATGAGGGGGCGGGGCTTCATTCATCTCTATGTGTTTCTGTCAGTGTGGACGCTCAAGTTCCCAACAGCTAATTAATTTGTCCCATTTACACTGTTTGGCCTCCAGGTGGCGCTGCAAACACACAGAAGTCAGGCGTGACCTCAGAAAACTTAAATAAACGCTTTTCAGCAGAAAGATGTGTTTGTAAAAATCCTGTTACCTTTTAAAGTCTATGTGTAGGTGTAGTCTTCAGTCCAGCAGCAGAGACGCAGGTATGGACTTGTCTTCTGATGATGTGAAGACCAACCTGCACAGCTGTGAGGTCCATGTTTTCCTTCAGCTGTGACTTTGACAAACAACCTGTAGTTACCTGCTTGTTATTGGACGAAATGGACCATAATCAAGATAAATGTGTCCAGCTGCCTCGATTACACTCATACAACCAGAGGCTCTATCCAGCTCTCATGTTTTAGAGGCTCTATCCAGCTCTCATGTTTTAGATCAATCAAATCAATAAGTTATTGATTGAAGCCAACACCCCCATGATGCTGAGAAACAATGAGAGAGTGGGTTCATTTACTTTCCTGATAATGACAAAGAATTTCAGGGTAAAATACCAAAATCATTCATTAACCCCAGAATTTATTCTGAAGTCCTCAAATATTTTAATCTGACGCAAAATCAATAAGATAACTCTATAATACAAAGACCTTTTAAAATCAGGTTATTTACAGGTGATCTGAAATCTGATGAGCATCAAAAACCCGTCTGAAGTCTTTAGTGTTCCTTCTTCAAACATTAAACTTCCATCTTCAAATAAAACCTTCAGTTGCATGATAGTGCTCATGGTCCACATCCTGAAGGCTGGACAGATTAACATCAATAATCTCACGTCAGTTAGAAAACTTTAGACAGTGATGCTTCGAGCCCGTTTCAGATGGAATATGGCTGAAGTGGGTCAGATTTACAGCTGGATTCTTATCGCTGGCAGAGTAACTGATTCCTCTCCACACCCACGTTTCTAACATACTGTCACAGCTGATAAAATGTGCATGTTGATTAACTCCTTCAGAACCAGAGAGCAACAACATTGTATCAGAGTTTAACCACACAAGTAAAAACATGTTACACACATCCTGCAAAGTGAAATTAAGAACAAATAAAGTGACAGCTTGTGTTTTTATTCAGCAGTGAGACGTTTTGTTTATACTGTCAGTTAATAGTAAAAACAGTCCAAAGTTCAGCTGCAGACTGAAACTCAGACTCCTCCTTCATACTCAGTTTTTATCTGCAGTGAAAGTGCAGGGACGATATTTTAATCATGTTCAGTTAGAAATAATTCCTCTCACACACACACAGCTGACACAGAAGTTTATTTAGAAATGTTTGAGTCATTTTTCCAGTAAGTATGAAAGAACTGCTGCTCAGTGAACAGCTCAGTCAGAACACAGTGAAGTAAATCAGTGATTTGGTGAAGGTGAGTCTCCTTCCTGCACAGCGCCCCCTATGGAACAAAAACAGTACTGAGCACCCTGTAAGCCATGGAGAAGGTGACCAGCATGCCCAGCATATAGGAGAGACCCCTGCTGGGCTGAGGCAGAGCCATGATGTAGGCGATGGTGTGGAAGATTCGACAAGCGGAAAAGAGACGGAAATGGATCAGAGCGGTGGAAAGTTCCGGTCCAGTCAGAGCGTAAAGCAGACCGATGAACACAAAAGGAACGATGTTCTCTAGATCGTTGTGGTGACACCTGCAGGACAACAAACACATGCAGCCTCGTGTGAGAACAGTTTCTCACCAACATGTAACATCTGAGTGGAATGAGTTCAAAACCCGCTCAGCAGAACCAATATGTCATCAGAATTATATAGGAGACACTCTCTCAACCCTCAGCTAATAAACAGCAGCAGATCACATTCAGAGTATCTCCTGTCCCACAATGCAACAGGACAAACCCTCCACCTTCACAGGGTTCAGAGTCACACCTCTTATCAGAACCCCGTCTCTGGGATTCTAACTCAAACCTTTACCTGATTCCAATCTCCTGACACCTGCAATCAGTCAAGAATCTACACGTTACTGTTGTAAAAACTGGTTCTGTAGGACAGAAACTGGTTCTCCCTGCAGCTCAAACAAAAACACTTCCTGTGAGTGAAGACGAGTTCACACATTCATAGAAAGAAAACTGAACTAGTTTACAGGCTCAGCAGAGTCCCATTACAGGAGGAGAGACACTGAGGACAGGAACGTCCTCTTTGGACAGACACATGCTTTCAGTTAGAGGACAACAGAGGTCTTTATGATCCCTCACACAGCTGCAATAGTAGGTTTTTCACCAACGTGCACATGCAGCTGTTATGGCAGATTAAGATCTTCTTACCTTTGAGCTCGTTCAACATCTGGATGACTTTTCAGAAGCTTCCGCTTCTCTTCATCAGATTTTCTGGCAACGTCTTCTATGTTGACGAAAGACTGAAGAGAGAGAGAGAGAGAGAGAGCAAGAGAGAGAGAGAGATAACATGTGCTCCCATTTAAAGGGTTAATCCCAGTTTTACAGCCCACTGGACCTTGGCCTGACGTGCAGAACACACATCTCATGAACAGGGTTCCTGTTATGAGTTTATAGAGGTTCCAACAACAAAGACCATGTTTTGACTAATCTTTATGGTGTCACTCACCCCTCGGGTGATACGGAAATATGCAGTTACGGGTCCCATCAGCATCATCTTCAGGGTGACGATGGCAGCGTGGGTAGCGAAAGCCCTGAAAACCTCGTTTTCCATCAGCTGAGACATCTTGATCAGTTCACGACTGAACAGAGAGCAGAGTTTCACTCAACATTCCAACAGTTAAACAAACAGTTCAAACTAAAACACAGACTGTTAACTCCTCACACTCTCACAAACCAGTTTCACATCCAGTTTTATCAGAAACAAACAACAAAAGGTTAAAAGTCTAAAACATGAACTCACAGTTCAGCAGCTCGGCTCAATCTGGTGACTCTGCAGAAACCAGGAGGATCAGATGTGTTGCAAAGTACCGCCCAGTTACTTTAGGGGCGGGACCAACACTAAGAGCACTTCCTGTTTGATGTGCTTTTACAAAGCCTTCACACACTGTCAGACTTTTCAAATGTTCCTCAGATTTTA